>CM023483.1:90689897-91260700 GCA_013339685.2 Hyalomma asiaticum | reverse complement strand
TGACTAAGCATTCTTTCTCTTGGCACGAGGGCCACTGTACGCCGCTCGACAGAACAGCATAGTGATGACTCCCACTGAGTGCATATTACGTCGCCACATCACTCACATCTCGCGCATAATTTGCACGCACATCCAGCTTATGCACCGAAATCTCCGTCGCCCTAACGTTGTCTGGCACGCGTCGTGGCATAAAGCGTACCACGGATCTCTGCTCACTCGGGCACTTGACAAGATCTCGTCACTCTAGTAAGGACCACCAAGGTCTGCACGTCTGAAATATTGGCGACACACCACATCACGACCTTGACTTTAAAGAGGGGGCACAAGCTAGCGCGGAAAAGGATCACACCGGAGCTAGAAGGTTCGTATAGAGTGTATGCAACCGCTGAAACGAAAGAAGAGAAAGATCGGTGACGCAATCTGTCACGGAGTTAAGTGAGAAAGCGACAAGACCTTGAACGCAGTGGCAAGGCTGCAGAGCGCGCATGGCTATTCAGGGTACTCGAGACTTGTGCGATGAAGTGGCTGCGTCATGCGCGGTGCGTATCATGCGATATTTTCCCTACTAAGCAAAATACGTATCTATCGTAAGCAAAACGTAAACAAAACCGGTGCATAAATACGCAACCCCTTCATGCGTAACTGAAGCGTCGCGGCGTGCAGAAATGCAGAAGCCATTACGCGTGCCGAGCTGCTGACGGCTCATATCATACGCGTTCCGTTGTGGCTGCTAAGGCTCGACGGCTCAAGCTTGTGGCCATGTAGTACGGGGGTACCGTTACTTGCTGTATACGTCTCACTCGTGTAAGTGCCCGTATACTGAACAGTGGCTGGAAAGTTTCGCATTTGCCCTCACTCTTGTATATCTCCTGCGCTTTTACCTCGCACTGCCTGTGAGTGACTGTAGTCGAGCGCATTTCCGTCGTGCGTCGTGTTGTCGTTCGCCTCTGGATCCGGTCGCCGCCCCGTCGCCGGCCAAGGAACGAAGGAAGACCGCGCGAGGTATGCGGAATGGTCGTTTTTTTTCGCTTTTCGAGGGAAGGAGAGGACGTTGGCCGTCCGCGGGCATGTCGCGAACGGCGGCTCACTTTATTATTGCGGATTTTATTTTAGTCAAAAATGTCCGACTAGTCGATGTCGCCGAACGGCTTCGAAGCCGAACAAGTCTGTCTGAGGGGATTTGGCTTCGTCGCGGTGGTCAGACCAGTGGCCCCGGGTATGCGTCGTGGTAGGTGACATTTTTTGCCCCCCGTCCCAGAAGAAAAGAAAAAGAAAACTCAGTCGCGTTGCATAAGAAGCATAGACTGTGGCCGCGTCGGGCACACGTGCGTGTTCCCGTCACGGCCACAGTGCATGCCTCTTATGCAAGGCGATTGATATCTATATATATTTTTGAGACGGAGAAAACGCCACCCTTCGTAGCATAATTTAGCTTTTTACAGCCATGTGGTGGGCTGAGACGCTAATATCTATCTATCTATCTATCTATCTATCTATCTATCTATCTATCTATCTATCTATCTATCTATCTATCTATCTATCTATCTATCTATCTATCTATCTATCTATCTATCTATCTATCTATCTATCTATCTATCTATCTATCTCCGTGGCTTGCGGTCTTGTTGCGGCCACATTTCGGTGGTGAGACATGCCGTGCTCCCTACATGGGCTACAGAAATTAGCGTCCTTTCCTAACCGAACCACAATCATCATCATAATCATGAACGCTTTACCAGCCCGCAAGGAACGAGAACGCGCCCTCGCCTGCGAAGACAACGCTGACGCAGGCAGCGTCTGCTAGCGATGGATGATGATGATGATTGTGATCGTGGTTCAGTTAGGAAAGGACGCTAATTTCTGCAGCCCATGTAGGGAGCACGGCTAAGCGTCCGTGGGGGTGGGGGAAAGGGAGTGACAGAGATAGAGAGGAGAGAAAGGCCGTAGTGGACAGACAGACATCGAACTTTAATGTGGTCCTGAGGAGCGACTCTGAAAGCCCCTTACAGGGGAGGAGCCGCCGCGGGCCGCTCCCACGTCGGGACGGGCAGGCCGTGCCTGACCGCCGCGTCGTCGTGGGCCCTCTGGACGGCCCATAGCTGAGCGCTGAGTTCGGAGCTCTTAAGCGCCTTTTCCCACTCTTCTTCAGTGGTGACGTGTTCGTCGTCCTGTAACGAAGGGCACCGCCAGAGCATGTGTTCTAACGTGCAGAAGGGATCTCCGCACTCCGGACAATCGGGCTTGAATGAGTCCGCGTACCTGCTGACACTGGCTAGGCTGAGATACGTAGTGGAGGGCTCCGGAAATTTAGACCACCTGGGCTTCTTTAACGTGCACTGACAACGCACAGTACAGCAGTTTCTTTATAGGCTCCGTCACGGCCGGACTCGACTTTCCTCTCCTCCGCGTTCGCGGAGGAAAGGAGAGAAAAACCGACTGCTCGCGCCGCACAACCGTTCACCGGCCACCCCATACACATAGGCCGTGGTTCTTGACCTGCAATGCAGTGCTGGTGGGAGATTTCTCTTGTGCGTAGTTGAACCATAAGGATTCGCAGCGTGCGCGTTAGATAAATTTATCCGGAACTCGGCACGATCTACGACGTGGGAGCGCAGGAATCTCATAAAGACCAGCAGCATGAATGACAACGCGTGTGTAAACATACACACGCGTTGTCACTCATTTACATGCATGAGTGGGCAATGTCACTGGTGATTTACGGTAACAGAACGATCCACAGCTTCGCCTACTGGTCATGGTTCACTTCATGGAGATGCGCGGAGATTTTTTTTTTTTTTTTCGTAGAGCCTGAGGATAATCTAGTTTCCAATGGTGGTGCCGTACTGATCAATATAAACAGGTTCACCTCACTCTCCTCCCGCCCCTCATTCACTTCCCCAGCCCTTTTCTTCCCCAACTTGGAGAGATATGATGTTTCGGTAAATGGCATTTTCTATTATATGGTCAGCTTAGTGTGTCAAAATCGCATTAGGATGCGATAGTGCGCTGCGTCTAGCGTTTGCATAATTTATACAGGTGCACGTTTCGAGCATGTAATGTGTTGGTGCCAGTAGTTCTCTCGTGTACTGGTTGAATAAACTTCTCTTTGGCACACAAAGCCTCTTAATGCACTGGAGAAGTGCCCTAAGGCCTATACATTGGCCAATGGAAAATAACAATCGGACCTCAAGCCGAGAGTCTAAAACTGCGCCGAAACGTCCCACCCAAGAGCGAAGCCGGCGTTTTTCCATACTTCAACTCTAAAAGCTTGCCAAACCAGCCAGAGACCAGTCACAACTCGACCGTTCTTGGTCTGCTGCTCTAAACACTATATAAACTCATCGGAACATAAAAGCGCGATGTTTTGAAGCGAAGCTTAGGTAAGCTAGCCTGCGTCGTCGTGGTCTACATGGAAAGACTCAAGTCGCGCGGAAATAGAACTTGGGTGTCGGGTCCGCGGATTCGAACCACCGACGGCCGCGTTCTGTGACCAGCAGGCTAACCCATTCACCCACTGTCTGTTCATCATACGCGCGCTCGGAGTTTTGCGTGCAGAAAGAAGTGAACACATGTGAGCCATATGAATCGCTTGAATTTCCTGCCAAGGAAACGAAGAGAAAAAAAGGAAGGGCACGCCCACGCCATGCTTTTGGTGTGCCCATTTTTCCCGTTAAGGGAAGGGCTTCTCACAATTATTTAACGTAAAATATTACTAATGTCTGTCAGTGCCAACCTTAAGATCCTCCGTACAAATAAAAACGTGACGTTCAATTTTCTTCCCGAAACTGCAGCCACAAAAGTAAGCATATCCTGCAAAACTGGCCGCGTTAAAGGGTCTTCGAATCCAAAGGGAGATGTTTTTTTTAAAGATGATAGTCTTAAAAAAACAAGTTAACATTTTTCCGAACACTCTTTGAACAACTGTGACACTTTACCGCAAATCCCCGCAAATATTCTAAATTATCGCCACATTTTTTTGATGCACATGGTTCTGATTTTGTTGTCATAGGGAAAGCTTCGTGCAGCTTTTCCGCCGTAGAATACGTCATTCGCATAGCGAAATTGAATCGTGCTTTTCGAATAATCATCATTGAGCGATTCATTTCAACTCGCGTAGCCTTCGCAAATATTTTTCGTGGTTACCAGATACTGTTGTCTTCCTCTCTCCGTTCTTTCTCAATTATATGTGTTTCTGAAACATTGCTCAGTGATTTAGATAAAACTCTTTACGGTTTTCCACCTTACAGTTAAGAACGTTGCAATCGCATTTCATCACAACATGGCGGCTCGGCCATGTGTATTCGCTCTGACATTTAATACAAAAGGAGGCTTGATCTGCACTTAAATATGTCTGACTGTGAGTAGGTTTGGATGGAAGTAGACCACTCTGTAATAGGCGCTGATAATAAGATTGTCTTTGGTACCCTTTATCGATCACCGCACACAGCAATTCCTGCTTTTTGTGAAGAAATTGACATTATTCTAGACTCTCTTTCAAAGGAAAAAAAAATATCCGTTGTCATAACGAGGGACATCAACATCAATTTACTTGATGGCTCTTCTCCACATATAGCTCAGTTTGTCAGCTGTTTCCAGGGTTATGGCCTTGAATGTTTAATTTCCCTTCCCACTCGTTGCACTAATATTAGTTTTGGAACACTTATTGATCATGCTCTTCAGAATCTTCTTCATCCTCCCTCCGCATTTATTATACGAACTAATATTACGGATCATTTCCCAGTTGCACTTTGCTTTGACAATAGTACACGCGTGAGCTTCGTTACCAATAAGTTTGAAAGCGACAAATTTGTAAAATTGGTATCTAATTCTGATTGGTCTTATGTCACTTGAAAGAATGATGTTCAATCAGTATATACCACATTAATCTCCATAATATCCAGCTGCGTATCTTCATCGACAACATGTGTTCAATGCCATAAGTGCTATTCCTCCCCTAAGAATCCATGGTTGACGAAAGGATTACTTAATAGCCTGCGTAAAAAAAGATAACTTGTACAAAAAACAAAAAGATACCCATTTAATTTGCGTCTGATCGATCGTTACAAGCAATATTGTAACACAGGAATGCTGCAACAAAAGCTGCTAAAAAGCGCTATTATCAAAATGAAATCTATCGTACTGGCTCAGCCATAAAAAAAGCAATGGCGCTTGATCAATTTGTTTCTTAATAAAACCGTCAATCTACCTATAGCCAACATTAACCAAGGAGGTTTGGTGATGTCAAATCCACTACACATTGCCAACGGTGATGTCAAATCCACTAGACATTGCCAACGCATTTAGCGACTACTTCTCATCTCCTATACCTGCTCCATCCAGTGTGCATGTCGAACTTGATCATTTTGGCCACTCGTTGTTTCTTTTTCCTACCACCCCTGAGGAGGTGAGAAGTACAATTATCAGTATAAAGTCATCTAGCGCAGGTATTGATAACATTTCTGCTAACCATCGTCGCTGACGTGATTGCAGATGTGCTCACCTACATAATCAATCTAATTTTTGAGTCTGGCGTATTTTCCCGAGAGTTAAAGATAAGTAAGGTTATTCCTGTTTTCAAAAAATGTGACAGATGCTTAATTTATAATTACAGGCCGATATCCATACTTCATTTTTTTTTAGCAAAGTAATTGAAAAGCTAGTACATGTTCGACTGTCTAGCTACCCTACAAAATTTAACCTACTTTATCCCTAACAGTTTGAGTTTAGACGGGATATTCGACTAACTTAGCCCTAGTTTACTTCAAAGGAAAATGCAAACTAGAAATTGATGAGTGTGACTTGGTTGGTTCTGTTTCTTTAGATTTTACTAAAGCTTTTGATACACTTAATCATGACATTCTCTTCTCTAAACATTAATCTTATGGCATTGGTGGCAATTGTCTCAATCTCTTCCGCAGTTAGCTATACGATCGACAACAATAAATATCCATCGCCAGCATCTATTCCGCTAAAAAAATAATTAACATCGGTGGCCCACAAGACTCAATTCTAGGCCCGCTTTTATTCCTACTCTACATTAATGATATTCCGTAGTGTCTAACCACATAAACAGAATGCACTTTATATGCCGACGACACGACTCTTTTATGTCCAAACAATTCAATAAGCAAGCCTTATAACTACTCTTGACGTTGAACTTCTTAACGTTAGTGCATGGTGTGCTAAAAATAAGGTATTGATAAATGCCTCCAAAACTAAGTTCTTAATTTTTAATTCCAGGTCAATAAATAACGCCCAAGTGTCACCACTTTTCATCAACTCGTATTCCATCCCCCTATCAGATCATTGTTCTTTCCTTGGAATTAAGCTCGATTCCCGGTTAAAATTCAACTTACACATTGAAGAACTGCAACGGAAAACATAATACGGTATTAGGGTACTACTAAAAGCGAGATGTTATTTCGATTTCACTACTGTGATCACCTTATGCTATGCATTCATACACAGTCATCTTAACTATTGAATTGCTTCATGGGGTCAAACGTATCATTGCCATCTTTCTTCTCTCTAACATGCAAAAAATCAAGCTATTCGCATAATCTCCTGGAGTAGCCGACGTTCTCATGTCCCTGATCTGTACCGTGAACTAAACATACTAAATATTGACAACCTGAACAGATTTAATGTCTACACATTTGCATATCGAGACCACAGCCTTCTGAAATTTATTCATTCCAGACCTTACTAATTCGAACATTACCCGCTTTTCCTCAAAAAGCAACTTTTACTTCGCAAGATCCGAACTAACTATGGTTCTCAAAGACTAGCTTTTGTTTTAATCAAACTCTGGAATTCATTGCCATATAATATTAAGTGCGCTTTTTCTGTATCATCATTCAACATCACCTTCGCACATTCATATTTAATTAATAACATAATTTAATTCTGTTGTTTTATTGGATTTGATAGGTGCTTGCTTTGTATTCTGTTACATTTCCTCATCTTTACTGTTTTATGCTTTCCTGTATTACTGTTTGCCTAAATAGTTGATTCGCTGTAGTTTTTTTTTTCCTTTCTTGTTTCATTTTTTAATTTGTAATCTAAATTGTTGCTGTTTCCTGTTTGCTGTTTAGTAATGTTTTTTTTTCTACCATTATAATAAGGTCCCCCTACAGTGTCTACACTATGGGACCTTTTTCTGTATCAAAACTGTCTGTTTCTTTATGTGCAACAACTCTGAATAAACTTCAACTTCAGTCACATATACAGCCAGTTACAAACAAAGAATAAATACCACCATTACCCAAAGAATTACCTGCTTGAGGGAGTCGTACTAACGAACCTTTGTTCGAATTATAGGTACCTCCTCTATGGTACTGTAAGTTCTGTGCAGACTACACTGTCAAAATGGTTACTTTGGCTGAAAAGCGGCGTGAGAATCTCCGATAAAATTTGTCGGGTTGCTTAAGCATTCGACCTAAAACCAGCGTCGCGGTTTTAACAGTATATCGGCTGTAACGAGGCTCCGTTGCAGCATAAGAGCGAATTTGTCGTGTTTGTTCATGGCGATCAGAGACAGCCCTGTTTGCGTAGTTCGTATTTTCAGTGGCGGTGTTGATGCCAAATGAAGGTTAAAGATTTGTAAACCTTGGTTGTACCGAGGCGTCAGCGATGCGCTGTCGATCCGGAGCCCGCAGCCAACGAGCTTCATTCGGCGTTATAAATATCCTCGGGGATCGTGGTTCACTACACGTCATAGCTGTTAGCAACGCATGGTGAAGAAGCCTCGCTCAGAAGGAGGCGTGCACACTTTACGATGGTTCTGAAGAGGGAGAGCGAACTTTTGATGTGGCCATTCCTTTTGCATCCATTCCAAGCACATAAATGGGGAATTCATTCGAAATCTCATACGTGTCATCCTGGGGCTGCATTGCGCGTGTTCGCCGCAGGTTTGAGTAATGCTTTCCAAGTAATTGCGTGCGCGTGTGCAAGTTTCGTGTGTCTGTTATCTACACGTTGACCCTAATCTGCGATAGCGCGTGACTCCAGTCGTCCGCATGTTTCTGTCCGTACCTATCCGCGATGTCTCGTTGCGCGGTGTGCAATTTGGGTATCCTGCACCGTCGTTAGCAGTACCTTCTAAATTTACCTTTACGGACAGCCTTAGTATTCGTACTCGCTCTGCGTGTGCTTGCGACGGTTGTGGGCGAAGGTTGTATTTCTTCTTATGTTGTAACTGACTATGCTACTCTAAGGTCCCCAGCTTTTGTTCTTAAAGCCTGGCGGCCTATCACACTTGCGTCTAGCAGGCATACTACAATACAAAATCCTCCGAATAGCTTCTACTTCTTCAAGCGCAAGTATATAGGAGCAACCTAGAGTTCTCCTACTGTAGGATATGTAGCACTCTAAATTGTCTCCTTTTTAATCTGAACACATCCGTCACGTCTCAGAGCTGCGTCCATTGGGTGTCGTTGGTGTATCACTTATTATGCTGGCAGTGTGTTATTATCGATTTATACGTACCAAAGGGCGTTATGTCAGAGGACCGCTGTCGGGGTTGGGAAGAGTGGGTCAGAAATGTTATCACCTGGAGCTTTTAAACGCGCGCCTACATCTATGTACTACAGGGGCACTGGTTATGTTTCACGTGGGCGCCTTGGCCTCGTATCGGACCGCGTACTTGCGCTTAGCAGCTCAGTCGCCACCGGATGTATCTGATTGTTGAACCAAGAAGTTGAATGCAATCAGCATCTTTATTGTGTCAATCTTGTGCCTACGTTTTCTGCTTTGCTTCCCTCTTTCCCATCACGCGCGTCTTCTTGTTTAACAACAATACAGAAATTTCAGTTCGAAGTCAGCGTTATCTGCTCCTGTCTGTCGTTGATTTTTTCCTTCTTTTGTTTCCTCTTCGTATATGGTCTGCAAGAACTTTCAAATATATATTGCTACCAACTCGTCCGTGCTTCTACTCCAACGAGTTTCCATGTTGCTTTGCTGATATGTTACGGGTCAGATGTTTTGGGAACGTCCAAGAAAATGTTATTTGATGTGTGTCTTGGTTGTCAAGTTCTCCGCGCAAGAAGTCTACGTGTCATCTTGTTGTACGATTTGCAGTTTCCATTTTGCGAATGGAGAGAACGATTCGACATACAGCACTGGACGTGCAACAAAATGGCGACCTCAGTGAGAGTACCTCCTATAGGGGGTACTGTCAAAAGCCTGACAGGACGCATCCCCTCGCCCCGTTTCGTTGCTCTTTAGTGGACACACGTACATTTGGTTTATTTGTTGAATTCAAAATGAGCAAGTAATGAATAGTTCATGATATTTCCGTGATTATAAAATCTAGCAATGCTTGCTTTAGCCTGAACAGACGCAACCGATGGCCGCAGTGATGCCGTTCGTCAGTGCGGAGCGGGCGCTTCCCAGCTTTGTTTGAAACCGAATTGGGAATGCCTTCGCGCGTGCAGTCCAACAGTATTCGGCGCATATGTTCACACGAGCCTCCGCAGCTGAATGTCACCGTTTTCTGACTTTGATAAAGAAGTGTCGAAGGGCCCCTAGAAGCTTTGAAGACACCTGTTGGCTCATGATCCCTTTCTACGAGGCATGGGCCGCATCAGTAGCTCGTGACACACCTTCGGCGTCGGGGCAAGATATTGCCAGGCAGAACAATAGCCGGGGCTATACACGAACGCCGGGCTAATAATCTCCACCTGGCACACACCACCACCACGGTGGCAGGAAAAAGTGAAAGCCCGGCTCGAAGCGATAACAGCCCAATGGTCTTTCTTTATCTGCGACTACAACCGGAAGCTGACCTGTTTGCTCTGCTTTTATTAGTGTTAGGACAGAGGCAGTATGTCACGTGTAAGGATTGCACGCGCTTCCGTATAGTGCACAGGCTGAATATCTCTTTCTCAAAATTCTGAACAGTAAAGACGCAACTTACCGAAGAGCTTTCTCTAGTTATTGCGACGACTCTTATGCCGTGCGTATTGTTACAACGCTCGACAAGCGGGCGGTGTTAACACGAGCGAACTTTTGAACCTTTCCTGCAGACACGGTAAAGGGCCGCGCAGATACGCGATGGTCGTTACCTCACGCTAGTGTAAACTGTCGTCTTTCTCCGCTGGTCGGTCACTTTCCTGCGATATGATAGCGTTTACCCAGAGATCGACCCACCATACTGAGGGCGACGTGTGTGTGAGGAGAACCCTTTTATCGATGCTGCCGAAGCGCAGGGTATACCAGCATAGACTGGGCAAATGAAGCCTTGAATCATCATGGATCGCAGTAGGTGAGTGGCATAACAGAACACATTCTTGTGGACGGCTATCGCTTGGGGTTGCCGCTTACGTACCTGTACGTCAGTCGTTGGAGAACGTCTGCGTTGCTGCATGCAGCGTTTGTCGTGTGTGGGTCGACACCTCTTGCGGACTGCTTAGTTTACTGTGGCAGAATCTTTTCATCGATGTTAGATGACTATAGCACCGAGCACTCTGATCAGTGAATTGTCCTGAACGGCGTGTTGAGACTGTATTCGCGTATGGTCGTCCGTCCAGTCCAATTCAGAGTGAGCTTGCAGGCCCTTCAGCCGACTGGCCTTTATTGTGTAAGTTTGTTAGGGTGTCAGATTTCTTATTGTTAGTCTTAAAAATTAGAGCTATAGTTTTATTTACATTAGCAGACATTGCGTTTTCGTTGGTCCACAGTTCTGGCTTTCTCGAGACGTCACGGGACCGAGGTCACGGGATCGAATCCCGGCCACGGCGGCTGCATTTCGGGGGGCGGGGTAAGGGGGGGAACAAAATTGAAAAATAAATCAAATAAAAAACCTGCTGTACACCTAATCTACGTGAGCGTTAAGGGATCACAGATGGTCGAAACTACTCTGCAGTCCATTATGAGGCGTACGTCATAGTGAACTGCGGAGTGGACTACCTGATTTGGTTAACGTAAAATGCTATCAGTTATTATTAAATCGAAACATTCCGTGGCGCACTTGGTCGCTTTTAATCTATCTATCTATCTATCTATCTATCTATCTATCTATCTATCTATCTATCTATCTATCTATCTATCTATCTATCTATCTATCTATCTATCTATCTATCTATCTATCTATCTATCTATCTATCTAATCTCCTTGCTGACTGCTTCGCCCGACACCGATTCCACACAATGCGTGGGATCTGAAGGACTCTTTCTTTGTTATCTTTGACACTAAGTCTGAAAGAACGCTTTCGACTTAATTAAGCAAAACGCGGTTTCTTGTAGATGCAGGCCACAACTACTCCCAGGCCAGTCGACCGTGCAGGTTGTCCGCTTTTGTTACTGCCTGTTAATGAGCAGCGCGGCACGTATCCTTCTCTTGTGCTGAAACTGTTTCACGCCACAGTGCGTCATCGACATCAACGAAGACATTGTCAGAAGACAGAGCGTATATAACCTGTATTGTTCCCCAAGCAGTGCCTGACTTTTGCTATTATGCAAGGCCCGCTGTAATAATGATGTCCTCTCAAGAAAGACATCCATCAACTATAGTTGTCACAGCAGGCAGTGTCACTGTCGGCTGCAGACCATGTATCCCTTACAGCGTGCCGTAGCCTTACCGTTTACACTTCAGTGCGCGTCTTGTGTTTTAAGCGCTCGAATGAGTCTCTTGCCTTATGTTTGACTAAGGCTGACTCCCGCGCACGGATCGCAGCTTGACGGGGTGTTAAATAACTAAGTCTGTGATTACCGACAGTCAGGCTTGTGTGCGTGTGTGTGTGCTACTTTGGAACGAAGCTATCCATCACTGCAAATTATCACATTGTGTTAGTTGCACGTTAGCTTCAAGTTTCTCTGTACGCTAAAGAAAGGGGATAGGGTTGCCGGATGCCGCCTGCGTCGTGTCCGGCGCGCAGCATAATTGTGATGCGCGTTGCGTCAATGCTTTGTTTTGCAGCGTAAGCTGTCATGCGCTCGTTACTATGGCCCAAATTGGTGGCGATGGCATCCGCAGCCACCGCTGGTGTCCGTAACTGCTACCAGCTTCTATGAGGGGTAAAAAAAAAAGACAAAATAAGAAGCTGTTTGCCTGTGCATATTTGAGTCCAGCTCAACCGGAACGGTGCTGCTGCACCCCTTACTGATTCGTACAACTAAACATCAAGCTGTTCACTGTGTCGCCGCTGCAATCCTAAATCGCCGGGTGGCCAACGCAGCCGATTTTTCAAGGCCAGTGTGTCCCAATGAAATTCGCCGTGTACGTTCCATGGCACATTTCTGTTAATTGTGGGGAATTAGAGGCCCGATTGATGCACAGATTTCTTGCAAATCAATATGCACTGATTGCATCAGACAGCCCACGTGGGCTGGCATCATTATTGGCTGCAAATGGGTGCGGCCAAGCAAGGGAAGTGACGGAAGCGCAGGGCTGAGGTTTGCCCGCACTGCTTGCTGTCGTGTATATCTTGGAGGCCACGGCCATATCAGAGTACTTCCCGACTTCACCGGCAGGGTAAAGACGCATGCTCGATCGCAGTAGGCGGATGGTCTCATATGACGTAACGCGGAGGCGGCACTGCTCGTTTGAATTTCGGTTTAACGTGCTTTTGCCTATCAAAAAATTATTTTCGTATTTTCTGAGCATTTCTAACATCAGGCGAGCGACAGGAGCGTCTTGGCGACATAGAATCGCCATTACGTTGACATAGTAAAAAGAAAAAATGCCGAAGGAACAGCGCGCAATGACGGAGGCCGGGCGCAAGAAGGAGTGTTGACTGACTAAAAAATCGTTCATTAGTAAAAGCATCCGAATAATTACTCAAGAAAATAATAGTACGCCACCGCGCATGACCAAACGAAATGGGACACTCTTTTGACAGGTACAATTGGCTATCAATTTCTTTAGGATACGCTTCGCCCTGTCTGTATAGCCAACGTAAAAAAATCGATAAGATGGGCTACACATACGATATCGGCATATGATCTGACAGGATAATCGAGTGTACAGTCGGTTGTAGCAGCACTTGTGATCGTTGTAGCAGTCGTTGTAGCAGCACTTGTGTAATGTACACTTACAGCACTTGTGTAATGCGCAGAAGTGCACTTCGAATTACCTGCATACCCTACAGAATAACTTCGCTGACGTCACCAGACAGTGAAGTTGTTCTAGATACTTCATTATTTTTAGCCGCAAATTATACGACCACCTGCATCGCTAGGCACAACTGCTCCAATGAGACCTCTAGAAACGCCGGATGCAAATGTATTCCTTCACAGAGTCACGACACTTAACTGGTGTCGTGATTCAGCGAATGAGTTACCACCTGGGCTTGTCAAAAGGCGCACGACCAAGGGTGTCATTTTGACTCTGCTGTCGTAGAGGCGTCATACAGAGGTACCTGTATAGTTGGTTTCTTGTTTATGTTTAGACGTTCTGCTTCGGCTTTACGTTCCTTTGGGCAGGCGGTTAATTATATAAACGCGCGTACCCGCTGCGTGGACGTCAAAACAGCGTTGCCCTGGCCTTTAAACTAGTCTCATTCGTTACAGCTCGCAGCAGCGTTTTCTTTGATTTGTTTCCATGCATAAGTTGTTATGAGATCTTTACAGTGACCGAAATTGATGGCCAGTAGTGTCCGCCGCCGCCGGCCTTCGTAACCGCTAATAAATTTAATGTGAAAAAAAAAATATCCTCCGTGCATTCACGGATCTGAACCCAGCTCAACAGGAATGATGTGACCCAGTTGACAACAATCATACATAGCTTCGCCTTGCTTCTAGACAAGTCAGGACAGGTTGACGTTATTTTCCTCGACTTTAAGAAGGCTTTTGATCTTGTATGCCATGCAAAACTAATTTTAAAGCTACAGGCTGTAGGATTACCAGATTTCATAGTCTCATGGGTTACAGCATATTTAAGTGACAGAGTACAATTTGTAAGTATCGATGGCCATTGCTCGCGGCAGTTACCAGTGACATCGGGTGTACCACAAGGAAGTGTGCTTGGTCCCTTGTTGTTTTCTCTATACATAAATGATATCGTTGATGAAATTAGTGAACCAATTTGTATTCGACTTTTTGCTGATGATTGTGTATTATTTAATGAAGTGAAATGTTCTGAGGATCAAGTACTCCTTAATTTTAATTTGCAAAAAATTCATAAATGGTGTGAGCGATGGGACATGGTTCTTAACGCCCAAAAAACTGTGTTCATGAAAATAACAAGAAAAAGCCAGTGCCTTACCCTTCCGTACTCGCTTGAATCCATTCCACTCATTGAAGTTACAAACTACAAATATCTAGGGATAACTATAACAAATACGCTGAAATGGAATTCGCACATATCGAACATTTGTGCATCCTCCTTCCGAAAACTCTGTCTTCTCAGACATAAGTTAAAACAAGCACCAGCTGAGGCAAAACAATTAGCATACTTATCACTTATTAGACCGAAGCTTGAATACGCCGCTATAGTTTGGGATCCACACACGAAAAAACACATCGATGCACTCGAAAGGATTCAGCGGAAAGCTATACGGTTTATTTATTCAAAGTATCGGCAGACTGACTCCCCAACCACTTTAATGAGTCAACACGGTATTCAAACATTGCAACTTCGGCGGAAGGTACAGAGATTAAAGTTTCTTTTTCAGCTGAAGCATAGAAAACTAGCGTTAAAACCAGAAGATTATGTATCGCCCCTTTCAACCCGACAAACTAGGCACCGTCATGCTGAATGCCTAACTCCGTTCAGCACCAAAACTAACGCTTTCAAATTTTCATTTTTTCCGCGCACGATAAATGAGTGGAACGCGCTCCCATCGACATGGCTACATAGCGCCGAGCTCATAGAACAAATGGTAAAATAGGACATAATAGTATCACTTTTATTTTTGTGATTTGTGGTGTACCTTGTTGTGCATAGGCGATCAAAAATGCTGTGCATGGCGATGTTGTGCATAGGAGATCATAGGCTGCAGTATTTTGTGTCTGCACTTACTTTATTGCTTATAGGCACAGAGCACACTGTTGTAGTTGTTCTACCTATCAGTCGTTTTACTCTTTGTTTTTCTCCTATCTTTGTATATGTATGGCGTTTAAGTGTATGTTTATATTTCTTTTTAAGTGTATATGGCGTTAAGAGTATGTATATGTAAGAGTATGTATATTTCGTTGTTTCAATGCTTATTATTATTACCTATGTATGTATCCACTCCTACTTGGGCCCTGAATGTGCCTGCAGTATTTTATAAATAAAAATAAATAAACGTCACTACAATTCCCAGGCTGACTTTCACCACTTGCCTGGGCAATTCGTGTTCTCAACCACCCCCGTGATACGTTGGAGTTGAAAGGAAGGAAGAAAGCAAGGCAGAAAGAAAGAAAGCAGGAAAGAAGGAAACAAGGAAGGAAAGAAAGAAATAATCTTTATTTCATGCGAGGTCTCTCGACGAATGGGTGAGGTCCTCATTCCAGGAATCCTGGTCCTTGGCCTTTGCGGCTCGCTGGGATTGGTCGAGGAGAGCCAACTGACTCTCCCGATCCCTGCCAGGTCTGCCACTGCCTTCTTGAAGGTGTTGTGCGAATCTAATAGGCGTGGTCCTTCGGGACAGTGCATGTTGCCAGCCACCGGCTGCGGTTTCATCGCCGAGAACGACGAAAAAAAAAAAAAAAGACGACGACGAAGTAGAAGACAAGACGACGACTACGCAGAACAGAAAGGAGGAGTCGGCTAATAAGAAGGCGACAACGAAGAAAAAATTTAGCGCAGCTTGCACTAGTGGCGCAAGGCTAGCGAAGCTGATGGGAACTTGGCTGGTCCGGATCTTCACAGCAGCAGCAGCAGCAACAACAACAACAACAACAACAACAACAACAACAACAACAACAACAACAACAACAACAACAACAACAACAACAACAACAACAAGAATGTCAATAACAAGAATGTCAATAACAACAACAACAATAACAAGAATGACAATAACATCAATAACAATAACATCAATAACAATAACAATAACGACAATAACTATAACAAGAACAATAACGACAATAACTATAACAAGAACAATAACAAGAATAACAATAACAAGAACAATAACAAGAATAACAATAACAAGAACAACAATAACAAAAACAGTAACAATAACAATAATATTTTTTGTCACCTTGAGGGGAAATCAAACAAGGACAACAGGCCTGTCAAAGCCATCAGGAGGCTTGGAGGACTAGGCCCGGCACATCAGTAGGCGATCAATGACAACAGAGAGATCGAAAAGGTTTGCACGCTACCTCATGCAAAAAAAGGTAATACAGATAAACAGCCTATGTACATAGTATTTAAACGCAGTAGAAAGACAAATGCATTACATGGAATAATAATAATAATAATAATAATAATAATAATAATAATAATAATAATAATAATAATAATAATAATAATAGTAATAATAATTTTCAACATCTTCTTGTTCATGACGTCACAGTTACGAGGCGGGGCAATGCCAGGTGTTGCAACAGCTGTGGCATCACTGGTTGCCTAGCTGCGGCGCAGCTGGCTTTTGGTGATACGGACGCACGAATTACGCGTGGCTTAAAGAGCTTCGCTTTTGAAAAAGAGGAAGCGGATGACAACGAAAAAGACGCAGAGGAAGCAGAAAAGCAGACAGTTAATCAGGAAGAAGAGTGCAAGCGGAGACCAAGGAGCAATGGAATAAGACTGAGAGTGAAGAGTACACGCAGCAAAATGGGCAGGGAGGAAATAAGGGGGGGGGTGTAGCTTACACTCCCACTGTGCTGCGTATTTCGCGCAGACCTGGGAGTTCTTTTTGTACTCTTATCTGCTACATGACGTCGTGTGTAAGCAAGAGGAGCCATTTTGGCGTTTCACTATCAGTACAGCTTCATAAAAAAATACAGCACCTCATTATCTAGCTTCGTCGCCTCCGGACGCGGTCTGATTGAAGATTTACTCCGATGACGACAGTGAGTGGCCTATAACGGTCTTACTACACTGGTGTTGCGAGAAGCCATAATTGAAGACTGCATAATAAATTTGGCTGCCTGTTCGCGCTCTCCTGCGCGGGCATTTAACGACGACAGCTATTGAACTTGAATTCACGCTCTTTTCAGGCGACTTGTTTCAGCTGCCATAAAAAGAAACGTAAAGTGATTCGAACGTGGTTACGCCATTCCGTGTATAATAGCCACCAAAGACAGCAGTAATGTGCCTGCCTGGAGGCCGTGTCTTGACTGGCAAAGACATGCAATGAGCGTTGTTCGCGATTTCAAGCGCCCTCAAATCTAATGAAGAGCCTGTAACTCACATTGATGTTTCTATTGAGGATATTATGAGGCTCATTTAATGTTAATTTTTTCTCCTTAACTGCATGAAAATAATTGTACGGACACTATCCGGGGTAGTCATAGCGACCGCCCTATGCGGTTGGGACCGTGTCCAGAAATCTATTGTTTGCGCGCTAGTCAACGCACATGTGTACATTGTTCCTTTACTTCTGTTTCTTTTTCGCTAATTATGGCTCAAAATGTTGGAGGACGTTTGAGCTCCGCCTTTAAGAGTGGAACGCGCCACTGGCACCGTTCGCGTCGCGTTCTCATAGAGCATTCATTAAAATAAGGTCCTGAATTTTCTATAAAATTCTGAAATTATTTGAGTGTCCTCGCCGCCCCGCAACAGTGGTCTAGTGGTTATGGCACTCGGCTGCAGATCCGAAGGTCGCGGGATCGAATCCCGGCCGCGGCGGCTGCATTTCGATGGAGGCGAAATGTTGAGGACCATGTGCTGTGCGATGTCAGTGCACGTTAAAGAACCCCAGGTGGTCGAAATTTCCGGAGACATCCACTACGGCGTCTCTCGTAATCAGAGCTGGTTTTCGGACGTTAAACTCCACAAATCAATCAATCGAGTTTCCTCGCCAAAGGTAAATCGTTTACTCGTACATTGAAATCACAGCCAGAGCTATCATGTATCTAGGTTTTAATAAAGTCGTAGTTAACAGTTTTCTTTTTTTTTGACAGATTTTACTTTGAGGAACTAAATTTTGTTCAATAACGCACCTACGCCATGGCGTTAGGCCTTGTGGGGTCCGGTGGTCCGGCAAAACGGTGGTGCAGTCCGGAATAATTATTTCCCCCATGGACGCCGACACCGTACTCTCCGCTACGCGATATCCTTCACTCGATCGCGTTAATATTGTTGCGGGGAAATATGCAGGGGGTGAAGCTACGCAGAGCACGTTTAAATCCTTTGAGTGTTAGTCGACGCCACTCGTAGCCATGGAGGAGAGTGTGGAACACAGTTTTTGTCAGACTGCGATAGTACGTGGTCTTGATACGAGCTGGCTGCCGACCAATGAAACTGCGCTGAAATGTACTGAATTATAGAGCAAAGTAGACGGGGAAACAACGACCGCCGTAGCTCAGTTGGTAGAGCGCCGTACGCGTTATCCGAAGGTCGTAGGTTCGGTGCCTATACAGACCGCAGGTGTGCTTTACCATCGAGTTTAAGTTCCTTTTCATTTATATAATAAATAATACACTACAACTAAGAACTTGGACTAAGTTATTCTACGCCTTCCTTGGCATCATTGTGTATTGGATTTACTAGGCTGTGTCTAACAAATGTTTAAACGAGCCCTCGCTCCGTCCGCCTTTGTTATTCCATGACGATGAAATGGTGCTGTTCCTAAAACAGGAGGAGTTGATTATACATGACAGCGGAAAGAAAGCATGCTTATACTTACTCCTTTAAACACGTGCTGACACGATGCCGGTGCAGCATAGTGTGCTTGTGACATTAGACGACAGCGCTGACAAACGTTTTACATTCGTTAACGGTTGCAGCTTTCCTCGGCGAAAGAGTCAGTCGGGCAGTGAAGTTTGCATGTCAGCACAGGAAAGCATGATATATAATCACCTTCTTGCCTCGTATAGTGTCACGAAAATAAAGGTATGCATAAATATGTAGAAGGAATTCGCTGCTTAGGTTTTTGTCGAGCGGAGCGAAGTGGCATGCCTATTTACTTGTTTGGCTTTATTGACGTGTCCACTGTCAGTGTCGCGAAATTTTTTGAAATGTTTCTGTGCAATCTACATACAAAAGAGAAAATTAGAATCCACCAGTTTGTAGCACAATGCTACAAGGAAATCCGCATGGATTGTGTTTCTTGTACACAAATGATGTACATGCACGCCGAGTGCGCATAGGAGTAAGAGCCCGCGTCAGGCAGATTGCCTTTAGCTCTTACTCCTTTTTCTGTGTAAGATAGAAATAAATAAACTTAACAAAAATGAGACCTTCTTACTTAGCGACGAATTCGTCCTGGCCCCGGGATCGAACCCAGGACCAACGCCTGTTCGAGTTCGAAGAACGCAACTTATTTCCTGAAAGCAGAATGTACTTTGCGTCACCTCGTTTTGATTACTGCCGGAAAAAGCATCTTATTCAGATGGCGTATAGAGGGGGAAGCGATCGCATTAATACCGGCGCGGCGCTCCATTGCACTTGGCGCTATACCTGCATAGCATTCTCCCTTACGTGTGCCCACTACTTGGCATGTCTATCCTCTGTGAGGGTGAGTATACTTGTGCTCGCGATTCCGGTCTGTTCGTGCATGGAGGAGAGCTGCTGGACATAATCCTGCTGGTTTTTACCTCTTTTTTTTTTTATTGAGACGTAGTTTTAGAGTAGTCTCGAGCGTTGGGGCTGATGTGCGGTTGAATATATATATATGGACGAAGCAGCGAAAAAAAGCGCACAGGCTCCGCTGATACACAGAGTAAGCGAAGCACGACGTACTATCGTGAGCAATATGAGCTCGAACGCGGGAGCGCGTGGAAAATAGCCTCAAAACCTAGATAGCGTCATACGTGGATGGCGCTGCCGAAAACAGGGGGGAAAGGAGGGGCGCTCTTCCGCTAACTGTTGGCACTCCCGCTTCGCTAGCGTTGCTGTGAAACGGTAGCTGATTACGTGTGATCGGCCTCTAGCAATGATAAGGCAGTTAAAGCAAGCCGAACGTTATCACATTTTGCGTAGGGTTCGGCGCAAGTCATCCCTCTCTCCCTTTTTTTGCGAGCGGACAACGTCTCGCAGATATCCGAGCTTGCTATCGTTGCGCCAGCGTAGGAAAAAGCGGCCATTGTTTCTTTATAATCAATTCGCTGTGTTCTGGTCTTGTGGACGAAAAAAAGATGCATGCTGTAGCTGGTTTAAAAATTTTATTAGGTGCCTGCCAAATAACAAAATTTAATTGCACACAATTTACCAGGTAGCTTGCCATTTGCTTATATGTTTGCTGGACTAATAACAGGTCATCGCTCCGCCTGCTTGAATCACGGCTTCCATTCTTTCTGGCAGAGACCTGTAGAGAGCCTCGATGAAGGATGTGTCTTCTTGAATACGTTTCCACTCCTCTTGCATAGCTTCCCACAGTTCATCAGCTGTCACCAAGTCCAAAGAGAGCCTAGAAAGGTTAGCCTTCATACGTGCCCAAACGTGTTCTATAATATTAATGTCCGCACCCTTTGCGCACCACTCAAGACGCATTACCCCTCGTTCGTCTAAAATACGTGCCACTTCCTTTGCTGTATGCACGGGAGACAAGTCCTGTTGGAATAGATAGCATCCATCCGGGTGTGGACCATTCAATGCATATGGGATCATCTCGTGCTCCAACAGCGTGCAATATGCAGCACCTGTGAATTTCCCAGAGATTCTTACAAGGGGACTTAGGCCGTCACGCGAAATAGCTGCCCAAACGTTCACCGATGTGCGTCCACTTGCGGCCACCTCCTTGATGTTCTGCGGACAGAAGCGTGTGTTCTCCATGCGCCACACTCTTTTCTGCTGGTCCCAGCGACTCGAGAAAGTAGATTCGTCGGAGAAGATGACATATTTCCAATCCTCCACCCTCCAACTGCGGTGATCGACAGCGAACTTCAGGCGAGCAGTTTTGTTGGCACATGTGAGAAGGGGCTTCTGAGCGGCGATGCGACTTCGGAGTGCGGCTTCCCTTAGCCTCCCCCGTATTGTGCTGTCACTTACATTCGCCAGGTCGACAGTACGGCGCACATCTTTCGCACTTAGAAATGGCTTCTCACTGACTACAGCAACAACTTGTAGGTCTTGGTCCATCGATGTGACGCGGGGTGGCCTTTTGTGTGGCGCATCCTTAATGCGCCCTTCATCTCGGTATGCTTGGACTATCCTGTTGACAGTGCTCACATTACAGTCTGTCAAGTTAGCAATGTTGCGCTGCGTGTAACCTTTCAATGAAAGCTGGGCGACTTCTCGCTTCTGCAAAGGCACTCGCGACATGTTTAGGCACTGGAACGCACATCAATACTAGGCGCAGGTTGCGCGCTCTGCGTTATCGCTATTTGGCACACACACAAAAAAAAATGATAAAAGAGGCGTATAAGAAGGCTCAGCCAACACCGCCTAGATATAATACGAGCGTGGCCTGTGCATCACGGCAGGCTACGTCACAGCCGATATCTCAGCAGCTGCATAGCTGTGCGCGTTGATGTTAGTTGATATCACGGCTAGCGGCCACTGACATGCTACAAGTTACCGTTTCGCAGCAATGACGTCGAGGTGGGAGTGTCAACAGCCAGCGGAAGCGCGGCACCCTTTCCAATTTGTTTCCAAAAGCGGCCGCTGCGAATCGGCTGATGTAGGGTTCGAGGCTATTTTCCACGCGCTCGCGTGTTCGAGCTCATATTGCTCACGATAGTACGTTGAGACTATTTAATGGGTCGTCAAACGTTTCGGCTGGTGGGCCCAGCCGAAACGCTTGACGACCCATTAAAAAGTTTCAACGTACGTCGTGCTTGGCTTACTCTGCATATATATATATATATATATATATATATATATATATATATATATATATATATATATACGTATGTATATATAGCGAGTGTGTGTTTCTACACGACACGTCGCGTCGTCCCGGTGCTTGGTAAGATTCAGAAAGGACACGTTTTGTCTCTGTTGCGTGTTGACTGTACGCTGTTTTTGAATGAGGAATCGAAGAATTTCAGGGCGTTTGTTGAAAATGCTAAATTATTGGCTAGTTAATTATGAACAATATTGCCAGGACGAACCGCTCAGCCAGTTAAGCATGACGCCAGACGTACAAAAGCGTAAGTGGTTCAATTCCTTGCTCGATTCACTGCATCGTTGGATCCGGATCAATATATTTTTCGTTCATTTTTTCACACACGATGAAGAAAACCACGGAACAACGGCCGCTGATGGCAGCCAGCTTTTTCATCTTGGCGTGACTTCACACTAAGTGTTGGCCCTTTTCGAAAACGCACAGGCTATAGCTGATTAGATAAGCTGATTTCGGTAACATGTACATTTCCGCAACACTCCCAGTGACTGATTGCGGAAGACCAAAACAGTACGAAGGCAGCGTCCGCTGCCAGGGGCCACCTGCACGATCGCTCGCTGGTCACTCGCCGGCGGACAGGCTTGTCCGCCCTCTGCCCACGCACTTCCTTATCGCGGGGTGGTAGAGCCAGCAGCAGCACGGTAACAGCTGCTCTAACTCGAACGGAGACAGTGAAATAATGGATCGCCTAGGCGCACGTGGCACTCTCGTAGATATCTGCTCCTTCTATATCGTGCTACATACTCCACTTTTCAATTTTCTTTTGGTTTCGAGTACCTCCAGGCACCGACCGGTTTGCCGGCCGCGTGGCAGAGAACTTCATTCCACATGCACGCCTCTCGTTACCGTCATTACGCAGTCCGGACGGTCACAGAGCGTACGCACATGGAGTCTTGACTGTGGTGGAGAGGGAGTTGATCCTTTCGGCGCGGCTTTACAAGGTGAGGAGAAGCGGTGAAAGCCAACTCGTAGGAGCCGAAGGTCCCGGCGTGGTTTGAAGCAGCGCCCACGTTTGGGTTCACGGTGCGGAATGCGGGTAACGTGTGAAGGACCACGCTGGACTATGCGCCGGACGGCGTGTCATGGCTTATGTGTAAGAAGCCGTCCGCCTCCGCATTGTGTACGCTTAGGGGCGCGTTCTGATAACAGTTGCGGCGCCTGTGGCGGATACTTATTGCTGCATTTCGCGTCTCCTTCGAAATTACGCGGCTTCGTATTGAATTGCAAGAGCAACCGGGAAGTGGTAGTACGTGTGTGTTTGTTTGTGTGTGTGTGTGTGTGTGTTTATAGTGGTGTGCAAATAGTTAATATTATAACTGAGTCCAAGACGAATAGAATAGTGATGAAAACGAATGCAATACGAATACGAATTGGTATGCAATATTCAATTCGAATACCGGATCAAACAGAAGGCTGTTCGATTCGTTATTCGAAATTTTCGAATATTCGCACGCCCCTAGTTCTTGACCTTCTTCAGCCGCAGATATAAGAACGCTAAACTTATACGAGCGCCTGTCGGATGATCAAGGTGCATGTGGCCAAGCTAGTAGTACGCAACCAATGTTGTCAAAGAAGCTTTAGATTATACGACGTTGCCTTACGACCTACGAAGTGAGCACGTGTGGTTGAGTTCCGCATGTTCCGTAATACCCTGGATTTACATTTAGCGACGAGCGATGTTAGGACCTCCGCTCCTTCACGATGTGGTTTCTCTTCCTTTTTATTGCCTTCAGATTCGTCCTGCTTTTGCATTCAGATGGCCTCGCCAGTTTCAGCTGCAGCAGTTAACTCAACATATTGATGCATCAACATACCGATGCTTAACAAACGAACTATAAATCTTGCTATATAATCTGCTATTTCGCTTAGCAACATGATCGCTTAACATGCATCAGTTTAGCGGTGCACGAACAGTAGGCATTGTAGTCAAGTAACTAGAAATCGTATAGTGGAAGACAGGGAAAAAAATGAGTGCAGCTTTGGTAGCATAAATGTGTAGAGCGCCGACCTGGGATATTCCTGCTCATCAGTAATACCAAACAATATTTGCATACAGGAACTATATTGAAATTTCTAATTACAGATTTATATGAACGTTATCTCTTACGAGCGGAAACCGGTAATCACTGCATGACTAACTTAGTTGGTTCCCAGATTGAGGCGTTTCGTAGTGCACGGTTACGTGAGATTAATATTTAAAGTCTTGCAAGGCATTCTTATTGCATATTTGTGTACACATTCGCGAAAAATGCGGTTTTGGCAGTGTGAAACGAAAGCGCTTTGATAAGTGGCTGTAGAAGACGGTGCGTATATTGTGCTAAGCATGTTGCGATTCAATGTTTTTCTATTACGTCAGATGAGTGGACGCAGGCTCTACATCCTAAACAGTGCCGAACAGCAGTTAATCCGGCGTACCGGATACGTGATCGTCTACCGGCAACAATGTCCTTGAACCCCTTTGCCAGCGCCGACCGTGTGGCACTTTTTGTGACAATACACTCAGTGGAGTGCCTATAGTTAAACACGTGCTCATCAGGCGAAATCAGGAAAACTGTTAACACTCGTTTACCCGCTGACAGGTTGTCAAACGTCATCGTTTGCCGATCTGCCAATCGTCATTTGCAGCCTGCCAATCATGGCAAACTTCCAGTCGTGTATCACCCGCTAGCAGGTTAATAGAGTCAGGTTAATAGCAGTTAATTAGTCAGGTTAATAGAATGGCTTCTGAAATGGGGAGTCAATGACTCCGTCTTGGCACAGTGCTAGGAACCATGGCACTCGTATGTATACCTACATTCGTACACCGATGTATCCTATGCCGATATTGCTAACGTGAGCGTGCATAGCACCTAGCTTACACTTGAGAGACTGCCGTCTTTGTGACCGCGTATGCACTGCTAAGCCCACCAATTTTTTCCTGTTTTCTGCCCCTTTCTCTCTCTCCTGCCTCCTCTCCCCCCTCCTTTCTTAGTTCTTTGCATTGAGTATCCAGGCTTGCGAGAGTGCGTGCCCCTTGCCAAAGCTGTTCATGGCAGCTCATGATTTTGATGCGTTCAGCTTTCTTTCTAAATAAAAAAAAAACATTGGGAAAGCCACAAACAGAAAGGACGAAGTACGGGTCGCCAGTTCATGCGCAGTAACGTACGTGCTATAATTTTGGTCGCGTATTTAAATCCTTAACAGCGAGCTTATAACAAGCATGCTTTGCTGATGATGATGATTGTGATTCAGTTAGGAAAGGACGCTAATTTCTGCAGCCCATGTAGGGAGCACGGCTATAGTGAACTAGAAGGACATCTCCTTCTAGTTCACTATAAGCACGGATAAGCGTCCATGGGGGTGGGGGAAAGGTAGTGGAAGAGAGAGAGAGGAGAGAAAGACCGTAGTGGAGGGCTCCGGAAATTTCGACCACGTGGGGTGCTTCAACGTGCACTGACAACGCACAGTACACGGGCCTCTGGCATTTTCGCCTCCATCGAGGATGCGACCGCCGCGGCCGGGATCGAACCCGCGTTTTTTGGGTGGCAGCCGAGTACCGTAACCACTACACCACCACGGCGGACGCTTTGCTGACAGCAGCTAGTTCGTGCAGTTGGGGCTTCGTCCAGTCTTCTAGTGGCTTTTATTCTTCTTTTGGAGTAAAAGACATAACAGTGATGGTCAACGGCGCGCGTTGACTATGGGAACGCTCTTTCTGCGATGAACGCTGTACCAGCTCGCAAGAAACGAGAACGCGCCCTCGCCCGTGAGAGGACAACGCTGACGCAGGCAGCGTCTGCTAGCGAGTTTCTTGATTAAAAGAAAAAAAAAAACGACTACACTCGCTGCACAACCGTTCACAGGACCACCCCTTATATATAGGCACTGGATCGTGACCTGCAATGTAGTGCCGGTGGGAGATTTTTCTTGTGCGTAGTTGAACCATAAGGATTCGCAGCGTGCGCGTTAACCAAATGTAATCCGGAACTTGACGCGATCTATACGACGTGGGAGCGCAGGAACCTCATAAAGACCAGCAGCATGAATGACAACGCGTGTGTAAATATACACATGCGTTGTCACTCATTTACATGCGCGAGTGGGCAATGTCACGGCTGATTTACGGTAACACAGAACGATCCCCAGTGCTTTGCCCACTCGTGATGGTTCACTTCGTGAAGATGCGTGGAGTTTTACTGCAGGAGCCCTCCACTACGGGGCGTCAATCAGAGCAGCTGGTTTGGCGCGCAAAACCCCGTGAATTCTTGTTAATCTCTCACATCCCGACAAGAGAAGAGACACGACCATAGCCTAGGTCACGTCAATGTCTCTCCGTAACGAAAAGCGACAATTCCAACGACGTTTCGCAGTCACGTGACAGAATACAACAGACGTCTTCTATTTTTCTCCTATATCTGTAAATCAAGCCGGAGAGCCTTCACAACTGACGCTGGTAGTGCACTTGTTCCCGCATCCTTCGAGACTCTGAAGAGATTCGAATGAAGGCGACCGCGGCCCTTCCCAACCCGAGCAGCTGGCGCTGCTCGCGAGCTTTTTTTTTTTTTTTTATTTGGAAGTGGCGCGCCCACGCCGACGCTTTGAACGCGGGGAAACGCGCGCGCCTGATTCTGCGACGCTTTCGCTGCGGCACCAAGGCTGCACCGATTCAAGAAAACAGCGCGCGGCTGCTTCGCCGCGACTCTCCTTGTGTTCGCGCCCGCGACACATTTTTCTGCTCGTTTTCTGCAGCTTGTGGCTTCGACGTGCGTTCGCTACGTCCGAGTCGTGCGCTGTTCATTTGCATAACGCTAGCGTCACCTGCTGCTCGCACGCTCCGGCGTGGCCGACTGAGGCCAGCGTGTATCCATAGCGCGGGGTCCCCGATCGAGACTTGTCATCCTGTGATGCTGGTCTCCAGTGCCAGGTGGCGATGGCTGTCAGGTGACATGGGTTCTGTCTCGTCTGACGGCGCGCTGTAATGGGGCTCGTGAAAGCCATTTGACTCGAACAAAAGAGGTAAGCGTCGGGTCGTGCGCCTGCAACGGTTTTTTTTTTTTTTCGTTTTGTGCGACTCGTATTCTGCGCGTGCCCCAATTCTAGTCACGTTCCCAACCTCTTCTCTCGTCACCAATTTTGACGTAATTACTCAATCTTTAATGTGGCCTTGAAAGAGCCCGCTTCAATTGAATTATTCCGGTACTCTGTGCTAATCAACAATGTCCTTTATTTATATACGCACAGTACAATCCCGTAGGGTCACACGAATAACTGCGGCGCGATATTACGTGATTTTGTTGAGGGCGCTCTTTCTCGGCTTTCTGCGATACAGCTTGCCAGCTATAACGAACACGGGCAAAACAAGTCTACGTACAATACAGAGTGTGCAGGCTCAGGCGCTCCGGATCTGCCTAGGCCTACCACGGAGTGAATCAACAGTGGCGACAATAGCAATCGCTAGAGACCACCTTGTCAAGACCCAAATTGACATGGAAGCGCTGAGGACACATATCAGGCATCTTGCCAGGACTCCTCGGCACCACCTCTCTTCTTTGCCAGTGGACAGACCACGCACCTCTTTCAGCCAAACGATAACCGCACATGGTGACTCGTTACCAACTTCTTTCACCCCTGCTGCGGAACCTTCAATTCCTCCAAGGTGTCTCGCTCAGCCGGAAATCAACCTGACAATTCCTGGAATTAAGAAAAAAGCCGCTTTATCACCACCAGTGGTTAAACAGCTCACGTTACTTCTATTGTACGAGAAGTACCGGGACTCTACGCATATCTACACGGACGTATCAGTGCTCCCAGAAAGTTCCGCTGTAGCAGTCGTGATACCCGCGAAAGTTACAACCTTAAAATTTAAGACGACTCATCCGACAACATCGACGGCAGCAGAGCTTGCAGCGATCCTTACTGCCCTTCATTTCATCAGAGATGAAGCGCCACACAAATGGACGCTTTTCTGCGACTCCAAGCCGGCATTGCAGTCCATATTGTCTCCTCCGCGGACCACATGAACAGCTGGTGTTCCAGGTTACAGAGATGCTGCAGCATACAGGGAAGGCAGGCCACAAAATATCTTTTCAGTGGCTTCCAAGTCACTGCGGAATTATAGGTAATGAACGGGCCGATTAAGCCGCCCGTTCTGCTCATGATATGGACCAAGAAGTACCCATACCATTGTCAAGGACGGACGCGGCACGGATGCTCCATCTGCTTGCTCGCAAGTGTACTGTATCGCAATGGGGTGGCACACATTTCACACATTCCCGACTACACTCTCTCGATCCGACGTTAAGCCTTCGAGTCGCCCCGCCACGGTGGTCTAGTGGTTATGGCACTCGGCTGCTGATCCGAGGGTCGCGGGATTGAATCCCGGCCGCGGCGGCTGCATTTCGATGGAGGCGAAATGTTGAGGCCCGTGTGCTGTGTGATGTCAGTGCACGTGAAAGAACCCCAGGTGGTCGAAATTTCCGGAGCCCTCCACTACGGCGTCTCTCATAATCAGAACCGGTTTTGGGACGTTAAACCCCACAAAACAACAACAACAACAATAAGCCTTCGAGTCCCACCCAAGACTTGCCGAGGAGAAGCCACGCTTTTATACATGCTATGGTTGGGCGTCGCTTTCACAAAGGCATCTGCGTTCCGCATAGGGATGGCAGACACCGCAGCCTGTGACCACTGCGGTCACGAAGAGTCAATTGGGCACATTTTGTATGACTGCCCACGATACAGCGCAGAGAGGCAATCCCTTCAGCATGCACTGAACAAGCTGGACGACCAACCACTGTCGGAAGAAGGCATTCTGCGTCATCGTCTAGACCTCACGTGGCAGAAGAAGGCCATGCAAGCGCTACTGCGCTTCTTGACATCTACCGGCCTTCGTGAACCTAAGTGGAACGTTCTTTGTGTGTGTGTGTGTGTGTGGTGTGTGGTGTGTGTGTGTGTGTGTGTGTGTGTGTGTGTGTGTGCGTGCGTTTTATTTGTTGTGCTTGTCTGGAATCTCCTACCCTCTCTCGCTGTCATCTTTCTAACCCCTTCTCCCCAGTGTAGGGTAGGAAACCGGAGACTAATATCTGGTTAACCTCCCTGCCTTTCTCTTTCTCTCTCTCTCTCTCTTGGTTTAAGTGGAAAGTCGTTATCACTTCCCAGCGACACGGGCGCTGGTTTTGATTGTTTGCGGGGAGCGCCGTTATCGCTTTCTGTTATGCGCAACGCAGGCCGCGTTTATCTTGCATGCGACTGCTGGAGCCATGTGGACCATTGCTGAAACTTTGCATGCTTGACGCGCACATTTCAGTAACTTCTGGAATTCCAGAGATAATGCGAGAACGCGTTATGACGCGTGTATAAAAGCCGACGCATTACGCCGCTTGTCAGTCTTTCCGTCGACTGACGACTGTTCACGCCGCTGTTGCTGTGAGTTGTGATTGGCCTTGTTTTGCTGGGCACAAGTTCGCCCAATAAACAGTTCGCCTGACGTCACCTTGAGTCCTGAGTGCTTCGTCTCGAGTGCTGCGAGTGTCACGACCACGTGACAATGTCGTCTAATTCCCCGGGGACCTACGCGCTTTGTGGGGAAATATTTGAATTTTGTTAGAGTTCTATGGCAACTCAGTTTTGTTAGCCGAATAACATTTTATTTAACCTATTTCTCATGCACTTACGATGCAGCGTTACGACTGTCGCCGAGATGTGGCACCATGTGCGCATGCACGCTAAAGTCCCTGAAAAATAGCTAAAGTAGCGCCATTCGTGTCAGTGTGCAGACACCTCTCTCGTTTGCATCGTAGACCGCAAGATGGCGCTGCGGTTGTAAGGGTCCCGGTGAGGGAGGTTTGAGAGAAAGAATGAGGAAAGTACCAGTAAATACAATAGAATGTATTTAGAAGCAAGTGGCGTGTTCCTTTCTGTTTTGAGGTTGTAAAGATATGCAGTACATTATCAGTGAGTACGGCGCATGTGCTCGACGTGTGTTTATGTGTATGGTGGCAGCAACACGGCATGGGACAGGTTCGCGGTTACGGCGCAGTTATCAGTTTTTGTTCAATATGTTAAATATACCGCGTCATAAAAGTGGTCTATAGAACTAAGAACCAAGCTAAGCGCTTGTACCGTCAAAACCCATCCCCGCAAGCGAGTAGCACAAGACGCAAGAGCCCAGCACGTTCGCTTGCCGATGTGCTTGGTGTCGATGATGGATGGATGGGTGTTAGGAACGCCCCCTTTTAACGGGGCGGTAGCCCGCGGGCCACCAAGCTCTAGCTTTATTTCTTTTCCCTCTACAAACATTTCTTTTCCCGAATCACATATTTGCACAACAAATTTTTCTCTTCGCCTACCTATTTTATCTATTATCGTTCCGCTGTGATGTAACAATCTTACCCGAACTACCTTGCGCTTCTGTTTGCTCCATACATTTGCGCCACCAACACTCTAAGCGCCTTTTACTTATCTCTATCGCCCACGTGTTCAGCTTTCCCGTGCTACCCCTGAAACCCATGGCCTCCTGTAGGGTAGTGTCCACAGCTACACCTGGGTGGACACCTGTACATTCAATCAAAATATGATGTGTCGTTTCCCTAGTTTTTCCACAGCACGTACATGTATCCCCTTCTTTATTGAATTTCGCTCTGTAACTTCGGGTTCTGAGGCAACATGACCTTGCTTCAAACAGTTTTTCTCTCTTGATTTCGCCTTTCCATTTCCTCTAGTTGCTCAATGCCGGTTGACGCTCTCGATGGCAGCGCCGCCGCGCGCCGTGCAAATTCAGCTTCGGCCGCGCTAAGCGATCGCAAAGCGCGGCGCACCGCTAGCTTTTTTAACGTCGTGCGATCGCCATCTTGCCTGTCCACCCCATGTGTGCCGCGCGCGGCGTCTGCTCGACCTCGCGCGATCACGCTTGACTCCGCGCGACAGCGCTGCATGTTTTGGGCATGGTTTTGGGATGCCGCAAAAGCACGTACAACAACGGAAAGAAGGACTTTTTGCTTCCGCGGGGAAAGCTAAATGCCACACATCGAGATGTATTGGACGGCTATGCCGCACGCGCGCCGGGGCAACGGCGGCGAACCCGGAGACCAAATATGGGGACGATGGTCGCCGAAGACGGTTTGCGCGACACCGAGAGCGGGCTCTCCAGGCGAAGCTGGCGCTCCAAGCCCTGCGTACGCCCCTACTCGCCACCAAACACGCGGCAGCGCTGTCAGTGCGTTCCGTGCAGCGGTGCGGCCGCGTGGAGGTTTAAAAGTAAAAACTTCTGGAGTGGAGATTTTGTGCTAAAGGTGAAGCCGGCGGCCGCCGTCTTACTCAGGGCATCGATTAACAGCATGCAAACAGCACAAAATAAAACATCCACAGCATATCCACGGAGCGAATGATGATGAGTGGGCGAAGCTGCGGAGGTTCATAGTAGATCGTGCCGAGTTCCGGATCAATTTAGTTAACGCGCACGCTACGAATCCTTATGGTTCAACTACGCACAAGTGAAATCTCCCACCGGCACTTCATTGCAAGTCAAGATCCAGTGCCTATATATATATATATATATATATATATATATATATATATATATATATATATATATATATATATATATATATATGGGTGGCCGGTGAACGGTTCTCCAGCGCGAGCAGTCGGTATTTTTCAATCAAGAACTCGCTAGAAGACGCTGCCTGCGCCAACATTGTCTCTCGCGGTTGAGGGCGCGTTCTCCTTCTTTGCGAGCTGGTACAGCGTTCATCGAAGAGCGTTTCCATAGTCAACGCGCGCCTTTCGCGCTCTCTCTCTCTCTCTCACAAGACAGCAGATGGAAGAGTGAGAGAGCTCGCGCGCCGAGGGCGAGCCTCCCGGCGGCGCGAGGTGGGCTACATACTGTGGGGATCGCCACCACTACCACGCTGGGAGGAGACGACGACGATGACGAACTGCGCGCGTGTGGTGCTGGGGCGCGCGCTGGCGTCCTAGCCTGGGCTAGGACTAGCCTAGACGCCCGGCTGGGAACGACGGCTCCCAACTGGCCAGCTGGCCGGGACTGGCTGCTGAGGGCAGATACGCGGCAATCTCCCACAATACATACATACATACTACTACTACTACTACTACTACTACTACTACTACTACTACTACTACAGAGGAGGGAACGACCCACACCCTAAGGAGCTTCGCCCCTAAAAGCGTTTTCCTCACGCTTCTTAACCCCTTAAAAGCGGTCAGCTTTGCTAGACAGACTGCTTGATGTGCTTCTTTGTGTTATGGGTGCTAGGGTGAGACTTGACCATCGCGAAAATTTGTATACAGTATTGTGGCATTGATACTCGGTCAACGGTAGTTTATTGATCCAAAACAATGCGCTTTTACATTACAAATAGTCTTGAGTTTAGCAGATCAAGAACGCTCGGAATGATACTCGTTTCTGGACACTCTGGCAAGCTTTTAGGGCTGAACCATAGGCAAACCCCGGCTTCACCCGTCGCGGTAAGGTTCAGCGGGCATTGTCACTCCAGCATTTTTTTTTAAAGTTCCTTGGGTTTCGCAAGGCTTTTCTTTTTTAGTTTCGCGTAGGCAGTTTCTCGGTGGACACACCAGAGGCGCTGCTGCTGCGCCTAGGAGAGGAGGCAGAGGCGAAGGGGCGCACGTGGCGCTACTTTAGTTTTTTTCAGGTACAATGCACGCGTGACCGAATGGGAACAAAATGGCTGCCCAAATGGCACCCGCGACCGAATGGCAGCCATTTGGTCGCGCATGTGCACACGCGAGCAACTGGCTGGTCCCGCGTGCTGATTTTTCCGCCTTTTATGAGACGCTCATGTGTGCGCCTACGTGCTGAAGCGCTGCACACAGCGTTCCTTGTAGCACAGCGAGAACGGCAAAAGCGACACATGCGCGCGCGCGCAGAATGGCGACAACGTTGAGCCCCGACTAACGAGGGAACCGTGTGCAAGGGGAAACGCTCTGCGAGCAGCTGTGAACAAGGGCACGTGTCCCGTAACGAGCGATTTATTGATTGATTTATTGATTGGTTGATTTACCTATTTATTTATTTTCTACACTGCTGCTCTCAGTCGGGATCGTAGCAGGAGGGCAATACAAACAGTCAGTACAGCATATGGCAGCTATACAAGATGATCAAGTGCGCGAACAAATGTAGAAAAAGAAAGCTTACAGTAATACAGTACAACGACAGATGGTGCTTACATAATAACATGCGATATATCCTACATTCTGGACACGCATTCTAACGCTAATTGTTTTAGTGTAAGTTTGGCGACAGTTGCCATGTTTTATTATCAAGCGAAGCTTGTACGGGTGCACAGCAACTTCGCTTGATAAAGCTGCGGGCGCACTCGTTTATTTTCTTGCGCTTCGAGTACTGACGCACAGGATACACGCCCGTAACACGTGCAATGCTCTTCAGCGCAGGCTTGGCAAAAACGATGTGAACATATCTGAGCGCTCTGAATCCCTTGGCTTTGCTACCAAGGAAAGAACGAACGAGAGATGGAAAGAAGGAAAGAAAACGTGAATGTAGGATAGAAAAGAAAGGAGGAACGACAAACAGAAGGAAATGAGCAAAGGAAAAGGAAGGGAAAAGGAGACAGCAGCCACTGATTCGCGTTAACAGGTATAAGTACCTTGGTGTCCAAATAACGGATGTTCTTGCCTGGAAGGTCCGTATTGGGTATATCACTAATGATGCCAACCTCATGCTTGGTTTCATCCGTCGTAACTTTTCCCTTGGCCCTGTCCATTTCAAGCTCCTGCTTTGTAAAACACTAGTGCGTTCCAAGGTTGAATACGCTGCGTCGGTATGGGATCCATCCACTAATTCTCTAATTGCATTGCTGGAATCAGTTCAGAACCGTTCTTCTGTATACATAATGTCTAATCGCTCTCGTTATGCGAGTGTCTCAGGAATGAAAAGAACACTTCAGCTTCCAGATCTCTCCATACGACGTAGCATTTCTCGCCTGTGTACATTTCACAAAATACATTATACTAACAACACCTTAAAGTAATCCCTGTTTTCTCCTCCGGAGTAGTTATCCTCCCGCAGAGATCACCACCTAAAGGTGCATGTTCTGCAGTGCCATGCAAACCAATACTTAAATTCCTTTGTGTCAAAAACTGCTTTCGACTGGAATCACCTGCCTTCCTCCGTCATCGCCATCAAGGACCCTGCTAAATTCAAAGATGCTGCTATTAGTCACCTATTGTAACCGTTACTACCGTTTACGCGTTTTTCCCACTCCTCTCTGTAACGCCTGTCCGGCCCTGAGAGTAATGATATGAAATGAAATGAATGACAGCAACTGAGAAACACACAGAGAAAGACATACAGGCAGCAAGGAAGAAAAAGGCAGACAAACGCCAACCTAAGCTCGCCGCCATTCACCCGACAGGGGACAGGCTCCTCGTCTTTCTTCTCCTAATACATAGCCTTAGTATCTACATTTAACACTATAACGCTGTGTATAACTTACATAGCGCTTCTTTTTTTTTTCTTTATTTATTCCGGGGGAGGGGGGGGGGGAAGGGGGAATACGCTGACGCCGTAGTCTTTGTCGAAGTCTCTGTCGGTTGTTGCTCTTGTTTCCGAGCGCCTAAACATCCACAAAGTAAGACCTTCGCGTGGTGCGATCGCCTAACGTCAGGCAAAAGCGGTATTTAATACGCAAGTCGTACGCAGGACAGGTGGACTCCCCAGCGATTCGCACGTTGAACGAAGCGTGGCTGCCTTGCTTTCTATTCGTGGCCCGTAAGCAGCCGTTTTAATGCAGTTATTTCCCTCTTGTTTGAAAGTTTTGAACAGATATAAATCAATACTTCATTAGCGGTCGTTGAACTCTCAACACCTGGCACGCATCTGACTATAAAACGTTGGGTATAATGGGCACTTGCATGGCGCTTTCCGCAACGAGGAAGGTCTGCATCAACTTGGCTGTCGTTCATTTAATGGACGGCCGTCGTGTGAACACTATGCTTCAATCCAATGGCTTCGCCGACGAAACGTACATAGAACTACGCGCTTGTTAAAATTGTGTCGTAAAAGTGCATTCTTTAAACCTCAGTGGCGTTTGGTCCGTTTGGCAAGACGTCTGACCCGTTCCCCCTTCTTTGTTTCCTTCGTTTTCTTTTGCGCAGCACCAACGGCCCGGCCACCATCACCACCGCCGCCGCCGCCACCACAAGCAGTGACGGGACCGTGCCGCCGGAGGCGATGAGCTCCCGGTCATGGCGACAGCTGCCTTGGACCGTGGGCATCAACCTAGTGGCTTTCGGTGCGCACCTGTGCGCCTGCGGAGGCTTCGTCTACCTGCCGCCGATGCTGCGAAAGGCCGGGTTCTCGGAAAAGGTAACGGGCATTTCCTTTCGACATTATGACGACCGTGTGAGTTTTGAACGCCAAGGTTCTGCCTTTCAGTTGTAAGCACTGCAAGAGATCGTCGTACTGCAGATGTGCCTCCGGAGGCGTTGAGACATTGATGCGAAAGGCTGTGTCGGATTGGTTTGGTAAATCATCCTCTGAGAACTCGACTGTCGTGAATTCCGGTGTCATAATGTCATCATTGGAATCTAAAACGAAGGTCACACTTCCATTTATGAATTTCGCGCCGAAACATTGGCACCTGGACATGAGTGCATGGCACAGGCGTCTGAGTCTGTTTCTCTCTCTCTCTCTCTCTTTATATAGGAGCTGTTCTAAGTCGACGCTTCGCAGTTCCGCGTCCGATGTCACGCAGTTCTACATGATTGAGTGCCGATGCCAGAGACAGTGCACCGTGTGAGGTGCAGAAAACTTCAGGCGCTTTGAGGAACTGAATCTGCTTGCGTGTGTTGGTGTGTTTAGCTCTAAGTTGCCCTCTTGATCCCCATAGCCGTGACTGCATTTCCATAATGTGGAATGCACAGAAAGAAAGAAAGAAAGAAAGAAAGAAAGAAAGAAAGAAAGAAAGAAAGAAAAATAGAAAGAAAGAAGGCAGGCAGGAAAGAAAGTAAGAAAGTAAAAGTTTGAGTGGCTACATTGAGATGCGCGTGCAAATAGCTACAACTTAACATTAATCCCAAGTTCTTCATTAGAGGTCAACCATGCTAAGGCAAGTAATGGAAGGAAGAAAGACATAAACGAAGGAAGAAGTGTTAGAAAGAAATAAGAGCAGACGGCCTCTTTGGGACTAGCGTCTCTGTGTAAATAACGGAGCTTGGCTGTTCAGCCGTCTTCACGGTGTCGAAATAGCGGTGATTTTTTTTCTCATTGTGCTCATATCTTCTGAGGAACATTCTTGACTGCAAGGCTCCCAGTCACAAATAGCGCGTCATAGTGCCTGCGAAAAGGAAACGCTTTGTAACTAAGAAGCAGCAGGACATTTCGCCCGCAGGATACGAATAGCCGTTGTAATAAGAGGAGCAGGAATGGATGTCCAGGCACCTTGCTTTCGTCGTAGCGGAGGAAGGGAAACACGGCTCTACCGCATTTCGTCGGTGGCCCGAAGTACCGTTACGCAACGGAAGCATTCGTGGAACTACCCTTGAAAGAGACATCGTTCATGATGAAGCAGACGGTGAAAACTACGTGGTATAATAATCCAGACGCGAACCGTTCGTACCGGGAGGCTTGTAAACGCATCTGTGTGCAGTCCTTCCGGCGCCTACATTTCTTGTCACGCATTTAAGCGATGGAAGAAAAGAAAACAGCGTAAGAATGACAGGATTAGCGTTGAGGCAAGTCAAACCCACGAAATGCCATGGACGCATAAAGACGCGACGCACACAGGCGCTATTGTGCGTGTCATCGCCTGTGTGTATGACGTCTTTCTTCGTCCTCCTTGTCTTTTGATGCGCTATAAGCCTCACAATGTCATACCAACAAGCCCAAATCACTGCTTTACTCCACGACATACATAGCCTATATTGGGTTATGCGTTAAATTCTATCATACATTCCCGGTTACCCGTCAATTAGCCTTAGCTTCAATGATGGCGTTAAGGTATTTCTTTTTATTTCAAGATGTATGTTTGTTCTATCATTTTTATTCGTCATTTTATTTTGGTGCCTTTCGTACTGTTGCGGCTTAGGCACTGTGTGTGTGTGTGTGTGTGTGTGTGTGTGTGTGTGTGTGTGTGTGTGTGTTTGTTTTATAAGCTCACACCAACATGTGCTCTGTCTTTGTAACACATGCGGTGTATTCGCTGCGCCATTCGTCGTGGATTCCGTGCCATTGCCGTTTTCTAGCTTCACTATATACATCATATGAAGTTGTGGCATCACGTCCGATCGCGATCGAGATGTAAGACGCTGACGTGTTTGGCTCACAGACGTGATCCAACCCACAAGAACGCGAGCCGTGCCTCCAGATCCAGGTAAAATGCGATCTGTTTAATACTTCGCAGGTATCCTGGAACAAGCTCGCAGGCCCGCGCAGAGGACTGGCAGCGCAGTGATGATGATTGTGGTTCGGTTAGGAAAGGACGCTAATTTCTGCAGCCCATGTAGGGAGCACGGCTAAGAGTCCGTGGGGGTGGGGGAAAGGGAAGGAAAGAGATAGAGAAGAGAGAGAGGCCGTAGTGGAGGGCTCCGGAAATTTAGACCACCTGGGGTTCTTTAACGTGCACTGACATGGCACAGTACACGGGCCTCTGGCATTTTCGCCTCCACCGCAAATGCGACCGCCGCGGCAGGGATCGAACCCGCGTTTTTTGGGTGGCAGCCGAGTACCGTAACCACTACACAGCATAAGCTATAGATTTTGCTGCGTGCTCTCTGATCCTTCTCTTTCAGACATTCCGTTCCTGCCTCTCTACCTCCTCTTCTTCCTCTTCCATTGTTTGCTTTTAACACGCAACTGTTTTATGTGTCGGTCCACCAAGAAATCTGTGACGTACTTCCGTAACGGAAGCAGATGTCTGAAAAATAAACACGCTCCGAAAAGTAAACGGATTTGAACCCACAACCAGCCAGGATGCCTGGGTAGGATCTGGAAGCGCTACCACCACACCACCGACAGACTTGCAGTACATAAGAATAAACAGGCCTCATATGTTCACAACACCCCTTTCAAACTTGCATCTAATTGATGTCCGGTTAAATAAAAGGTATTTGGCAAGCGAAATTACTCTTAAAATAAAAAAAAAAACCATCGCCTCCGTTTTCGCTCTCGCTTCTCAGAGGCGGCACTACCACCTAGGAGCGCTGGAGCGAAGGCATAAATTGCCGTGGTAATATGTGCGCCAGCAGTTAGCGCTTGAGTAGTTTCGACGCCTCTATCGCAGCGCAGGCTTCATTGTCCTGCCGGTGCGTTGCTTCAGCCACGGCCGCTACATAATTTGTCTGTGGGACGCGTATGATAGCCAGTTGCGTTGCGCGCGCTATACTCCAGGAACGCAAAGACGGCCACCGACAAGCAAACGATGCGCCTTTCACACCACGAAGTGTGCGTTCGCAAAACGATCCGCTGAAAAACAGTTCGGTTTCGCTTGCAAGGTTTCACTGTTTGCGGACGCCTGGTTTATAGCAGGTTTGCGCAGGGCGATGGCGTGTTCATTGCAGTGTCTTCGGAGAAATGCGAGTCGTTTGCTTGAGTGCAACTGTCGAGGATCCGTGTGCAGTGTCTGCGTGCATCTGATGTGTAAATGCAAGGGATTCACATGTCCAAAGCATCCAACCCATCTCCCTCCCCTAGATCCGCGAGATTGCCGCTTGTGTGCGAAGACAGGTTTCACTTTTGTGTTATACTGATTCCTATAACAGAGGGATCAGCCACATCTTTAGGAGCGAAGATCCTTAGGGCCTAGCCTACTGGTTGTCCGCGTCCGTCGCACTACACAAAACCGAAGCCGAAACTGAACACCGCACAGAACATGAGTCTGTGTGAGTGTGGTCAACGGCGCGAGTTTATTATGGAAACGCTCTTTCTGCGCTGAACGCTGTACCAGCCCGCAAGAAACGAGAACGCCCGCGAGAGACACCGCCGACACAGGCAGCGTCTGCTAGCGTGTTTCTTGGTTGAAAAAAAAAAAAATTGGCAGCGTATATGCGTGCTTCGCTGCAAATGTGGTCGGAAGACGATAGTCGACTGCCAGCCGTACTACGCTGCGTTAGAGTTACTGTATATGCTACCGCAGGTAGCAGAGCTGCGCGTAGGTCCGCCATCTTGGCCAGCAAGCAACCAAAGCTGTGCGGCAAAGCCATGCTCAGTTTTTGCAGGCGGCGTACCAGACCGAGCATGGGCAGTTTTCAACGCTCATAGACCGCTTTGAAGCCTAATAGCAAATAAAACACAGGGACAGCTTAGTGACGAGACAGATTAAAGGCGTTGCTCTTTTTAACATGCGGCGCGAGATGCAGAACGATAGGATGTTGTCAGCTGTGTGTGTGCTTCACTCGCAACTTTTGACTTAACAACGTATGTACACATTGGTTATTCCAGGCACACCGGCCAAATGCAGCATTCATTTTGCTCAGTGGTTAGTATCGCACTGAGCAGTTTTCAAGCCGAAATCGCATGTATGCGATTTTCCGCGCGAATGCGATGCGATACAAAATGGGCCATCGCGCGATGGGTCACATGGTCGATCACTCGGTTCCGACAGAAATGCTGCAGGGTTAATCTCTAGCCACTGTAAAAACGTAATTGAAGAACAACACTTTCTCAGCACTTCGAGTTGTCCCGCAACATGCGCGTTCGTGAAAAACAATGCTCGGAACGCGCTCCAATACATGCAAATTTCTGCCGGATTCGCTTTGAACTTGACTGGGGATAATCCATTTCGCGGCAGCGGCGGCGCCGAGAAGCACAAAAGTTGGCCTGAACGTTACCTTCTCCGCAATGCGTGGTTGCTTCGCAGCTGGCGGCGTTTGGAAAACAGGCGCGCAACTCTTGCGGTAGCATATACAGTAACTCTACGCTGCGTGTGATATGGACATCATCTGGCAGCGCCGTCGGGAAACGTGAGCTCGTGCAGAATCCCTGGGCAACTGCCAGGTGGCAGCACCAAATCGTCGGCAGAGGCCTCTTTCTTGCATAGTGTCGCTTTTTTAGCGCAGCCTAACACACTACGGTCTTTAGAATTACGTATATAAGTATCTTCTACTAAAGGAACATACCACCCAATAATTACGTATTCATGTTGCTCCTCAGATCTTTTTGACCTACAATGTTCACAGGTATGAACGCAGCCACCAGTTCGAGATGGCTGGGCGTTAGGCCATCTTTGGCCGGGTGGCTGAATCGTGTGACAAGCAGACAAATAGAGAGACCAAAATTTCTGCGTTCAAGTATCCCAGGAGAGACCATCGTCTTTAAAAACCGACTGCTCGTGCTGTACAACCGTTCACCGGCCACCCCCAATATATAAGGACTGGATCTTGACCTGCAATGTAGTGCCTGTGGGAGATTTCTCTTGTGCGTAGTTGAACAATAAAGATTCGCAGCTTGCGCGTTAACTAAAGGTAATCGGGAACTCGGCACGATCTACGACATGGCAGCGCAAAAATCTCATAAAGAACAGGAGCATGAACAATAACGCGTGTGTAAATATGCACACGCGTTTTTACTCATTTACATGCATGAGTGGGCAATGTCACGAGTGATTTACGGTAACACCGAGCGATCCTCTGTGCTTCGCCCATTCGTCATGACTCACTTCGTGGAGATGCGTGGATCATTTTTTTTCTGCTTCTTATTCTGCCCCGCCATGGCGGTATGGTACTCGGCTGCTGATCCGAGGGTCGCGGGATCGAATCCCGGCCGCGGCGGCTGCATTTCGATGGAGGCGAAATGTTGAGGCCCATCTGCTGTGCGATGTGAGTGCATGTTACGGAACCCCAGGTTGTCGAAATTTACGGAGGCCTCCACTACAGCGCCTGTCGTAATCAGAGCTGGTTTTGGGACGTTATATCCCACAAATCAATCCATCAATCATTCAGTCAATAAATTAATCAGTTTTCTCTAAATATTTAAATAGATAGCGCATCGCATGCCCCCGATGCGAAAGGCTGGCGACTCAAACACAGTCACAAGATTAAAAGTCTTTGTATGACTGCGATCATACGCAATTGTCATAAACTGCACGCTCAATATGTTGCGTGGTTTTAAATTTGCCACAGCTGCTGCTGAGTGGACCTGTCACTTGACCGAATATGTACCGTAAGCAGATTCCAAAGGCAGTCTTCAGACAAAGCCCAAGCCGATGATCTGGAGTAGGTCGACTGAATAAATAAGGTGAAGCCAGGTCCACGCTCGTGAAATCTGAGTAAACAGCGGAGCTGGGATGAGGGCGTCAAGTCCACTATCGCTGTCATGTAGCACTATCATTACCGTTACTGATATGATGTAGCATCTGGGCTGAGGGCGAGGGTGTAGGTAGGGGGCAAGCGCTCATCTACTTATCTCTTCTGCACAGTCCAAAACTTTTCTTTATTTATTGCTTTCACTTCTATCATGCCTCCTTTCTCTCCTTTTTTCATTCATTATATCTTTCTGTCTCATTTTTTTCTTTCTTTATGGCTCTTTCACTTTCTTTCTCTTTATATATTGCCCTTCGCGTAATCACCATAATGAAGCAGTGTGTGTAGTGAGCCACTTCATAATGTGCTAAAGCTAGAAGAAGAAGAAGATAGCATGAGGAAAGGAGTAGATCCTTACTCTTCCTTTGTTTTAGCTCACTTTTTTTCCTTTTTTATATTAACCGCCGGCTTCATGGCCAATCCCCCGTAGTGGGCAAGAGCCAAATAACAAGGAGAAAAGAAAGGAAAAGAAAAGAAAGATGTCGGCCTGGAGAGTGAGTCTCTGGCCTGATACCCCTCATAGGGGTAAGGGGAAAAGGGATAAATAGACATAGAGGGAGGTATGAGAGGTGACGATGGTAAGGCTAACGTTGTCTTCTGACTATGCGGAGCATCCGAGCTTTGTAGCCATAGGGGAAAATAGCACAAATAGTGCATCAATCATTTTGAACTGGCCGCCGCAGTCTTCTGAGCGCATCACCAGCGAAAGTTGCATTTGCGCGTTATTTTCGGCGCTCTTCTTACGCTAAGTTTCGTTTTCGTGGCGAAATGAGCCCAGCTTTTGTCGTGCAGCAGGGGTTTATAGAGAATGACCTTTTCGTTCTTTTGAAAGCTGATATAACGTTGTCGTCCCCATGGCCCAATGCTCGCCACTGACAAGAACCACCTAAAGTCTCTAATGAGGAAAGTTAGTCAGCGAATCTTCATTAATGATCTAATTAATTAACACTGGCTTAAGCATTTCTGACGTCCACCTCAGCTACCGGTTTCCTTCTGATGGGGTTGGTTCTCGAACAGCTCATCTTTAAGAACTTTTGAAAGTGTTCGCTGAAACGGCCTGTACATTTTCAGTGTCCCAAATCCTGCAGAAAGTGGACGAAAGAGCGAGAGTCACCTCCCCTGAAAAGCATGCAAAACCGTGCAATGTGATTAATAAAGAAAGTAGGAAAAAAAGGGGTGAGGGGGGCGTTGGACCAAGGATCACCAGACACGTCAGTAATGTTCACTAAATAAGTGGTCAATGCACGCGGTCGTCATACCGTCTAAACGGGAGGATGCCCGAATGGCACAAAGAGCATAAGTATACAATTATACAGCAAAAAACACCCGCCGTGGTGGCTTAGAGACTAGGTGTTGGCTTATGACTCATGAGGTCGCGCAACCGAATCTCGCCATTTACAATTCCGCATTTCATTAAGGGTGAAATTTAAAAAGGGGGAGGGGGGCGCTTATATTTATGTACATGTTAAACATTATGAGGTGGTGTAAATTTCCCCGGAATCCTCCACAAAGGTGCTTGCCTAGTAATTATAGCCTGGTTTTGGAACGGGAAACACCATCGATTAATGAGTATATAAGGCGAAAGTTCTCCACGGTGCTCTATACGGGCTGTACGAAATTTGGCCAGTGGTCGCGTGACGTCGCTTACGACGCGGCTTTGGCTGGCGCGTCCAGTTTGCGCGGCTGAATTTGGGGCTGAGTTTCCAACTCGCCGTTCCTCTTCGAAGATGTGGACGCTATTTTTCAGGTGATACATCTTCTTCACTAGCAAACTAAACTCCTAATACTTCTAGAGACGCTTCTCAGTCGTTTACTAAACAGTGGTAATTCATCCACCAATACAGAATGGAATGCCTCACAATTCTTCTTTTTTCTTTCCTGCTTTGCCGCGTGTGTTTATTTTAGCACTATGTGTTCCTTTTAGAACTTGCTCACGCACTATGACAACTGAACGATCGGCCCCTGTCCATGCAGGTGCTTGAACACCGTCCTTATCGCTTGTCGGTCCACAAGGCACTGAAAATCCGTTGTCCACAAGTTCTTTTTGAGGACAACGGGTTTGAGTGGACGCTTATGACTGGTGGAGCCATACTACCATCTCTTTCATTCTTTTGCTTCATCCTCCTTTCTCTCTCATCTTTCTATACCCCCTTCCCATTCCCGCAGTGTAGGGTAGGCAACTAGACACCTTCCTGGTTAACCTCCTTGCCTTTCCGTTTGTCCCTTTTCCTTCCTTGCCTTCTGTGTGTTTGTTGTCTGAAAGCGTGACGTCACGGCTGGGTAACAATTCCCTCGTTTCTGCAGACCCGCGGCGTGATTCTCGGTGTGGGCCCATTCCTGTGCATCCTGGGTGTGCCGCTTGTTGGAGCCTGGAGCGACCAGTGTCGTTCGCGCCTGGGGCGTCGGCGACCCTTCTTACTTGGCCTGGGAGTGCTGTTAGCCGTTTCCTTAGCGGCCATCGCGTTCGTCGACCTCATGTTCTCCCCGGCTGCCCACGGCCCCGTGCTGGCGGTGGCCGCCATTGTCCTTGACTTTGCGACACAGGTGAGGACTTGTTCGAATGTGTAAGAAGAATATTACCTGTAAATCTAAAAAAAAAAAACAAAAGAACGCTCGTTTTATTTCTCCAGAATAATATGTTGTCATTTATGACTTCGAATCGTAGACCTTGCAAAATTACGGAAAATAGCAGCATGATTGTGTTCAACTGTAGGGTTGTCGTGCGTCATTGAGAACCAAAGCAAATAAATTTTTAAGATGCGAAGCATTTCTTGGCAAAATTAAGCCATTATGGCCATGTCTGTCTGTCTGTCTGTCTGTCTGTCTGTCTGTCTGTCTTTGTAACTCGCCGCCGTGGCACTTGACTGCTGGCCCGAAGGTCGCGGTGTCGAATCTCGGCTATGGTGGCCGCATTTCCATGGAGGCGAAATGTTGAGGTCCCAGTACTGTGCGATGTCAGTGCACGTTAAAGAACCCCAGGGGGTAGAAATTTGCAGACCCTTCCACTATGGCGTCTCTTGTAATCACATCATGGTTTTAGGACGCAAAATCACTGAAATTAGTACTTATCTTATGGTCTTTTTTGTAATGGCATTTGGCGTAGGCTGTAGCGGTTAACACTCAATGTGTCACGTGTGGCTTACGCCCGCATCGGGCTTTTTTCACCGCAGACGCAGTGGTCGATACAGCTTTGCCTTAAATTATCTTTTGAGAAGCAACTGAATCGGGAGCGGAATTTCTGTGTAGACTGAAGACGTGCATGTTCAACTGCTGCACCCTGAAGCCACCTGCGCACCTGCAGGCACTGCTGAACCCGACGCAGTCGCTGCTGTATGACCTGGTGGCGGATGTGGACTACGGATTCTCGGTATACTCATTCTCTCTGTCCCTGGGTGGCCTGTTCGGGTACCTGCTCAGCGCGCTCGACTGGACCGGCACGGCCTTGGGACACTCGGGACAGGTGAGGAGCTGACTCTCTTTCCTTCCATTTAGTAGTTGCTTCTGAACAAGGTGCCAACTGCAGCAAAGACTGAATGAGAATTAACGTTTTCTACGGCGTCGTAGGCCTGCGTAGATTCCAGGAGGGTTTCCTGATGGGCCGCTTTGTGCTTTTAACCTTGGAAACAGCGAGGATATACGGAACTCCCAAGAAAAGGTGCACTGAGTGCAAGAAGACACTTATGGAAGTGCCGCGCCAGTTGCGCCAAACTGCGCCAAGAGAGAAGTTCTGCAGCGTGTATTCTGTTCAGAACATTTCTTCTTTTTTTCGTGCATATTGCGCCATGGCTGCGCCGAGACCGATAGGAGTGGCTTTCACCGGTGTGTAACCTGCGCAGGTTCACTGCAGGCGGCATTGTTCCGAAACCGAAAGTGCGTTGTTCTAAGCCGCCAATCACGCCAGTTTTAAGCCGCTGCCAGTGGCTTGAGCATATGCGCGTGACTACACCGACACGGTGGTTTGGTGGTTATGGCATTCGGCTGTTGATCCGAAGGTCGCAGGATCGAATTCTGGCCGCGGCTGCTGCATTTCGATGGGGGCGAAATGTTGAGGCCCGTTTACCCGTGCGATGTCAGTTGCGAGCACCCGGGGTTAAAGAACCCCGGGTGCTCGCAATTTCCGGAGGCCTGCGCTACGGCGTCTCTCATAATCGCAGCGTGGTTTTGGGACGTAAAACTGCAGAAATCAGACCAATCACATACGCGCGGCTCTCTGGGGTGGCATGGTGCCGGCGTGCTCTGTATGCCGAGTTATTATTGATTCATCGATGTGTGACTATCGCCGAAGACCGTCAAAGGTGCCTGTTTAACTACCGTGGCACACTATAGTGAAAACGACAGTGCTACTGCAGAGTGCCCAGCTAAGTGCGTACTCTGGGTCTCTGAGACCTGTAGTTTCGTGTTCACAAATATGAATGCAATGCTTGGAAATTTCGACTGTGCCAGTCTTGAATAGCATTTCCTTTGTCTACAGCTTCATAATAATTGCCGTTTAGCACCCCGACACGGTGGTCTAGTGGCTACGGTACTCGGCTGCTGATCCGAAGGTCGTGGTATCGAATCCCTGCGGCGGCGGCGGCGGCGGCGGCGGCTGCATTTCGATGGAGGCGAAATGTTGAAGTTCGTGTACTGTGCGATGTCGGTGCGCGGTAAAGAACCCCAGGTGGTCGAAATTCCCGGAGCCTTCCACTACGGCGTCCCTCATAATCAGAGCTGGTTTTGGGACGTAAACCCCACAAATCGATTGCCATTTACCGTTACATCATACTGTCACTGACGCACATAGCATTGTCTCTTGTAAATAGTGCTAACCGCATTAATCATGAATGCCACCGTTTATGATCACTTTGTCAAGCTGCAGCACAAAGGGATGAGCATATAAAAGAACACGTTATAGTAGTAATTAAAAAGTGACCGCGCTTGACGCATTACTGCTTAATAGCGGCGCTCTGCCTCGCTTGCACTACAGCTCCACGACATGTGGGGCTAGCGCGAGTGAGTGACTGCAAGGATTTCACACAAAAAATCCCGGCAGGACTAGCGCTGTTCGATTGACATTACCAGCAAGTGGCGGATGTGAAATTACGCGCTCAAAATTCGCACATGACAACGCCGTTGGACGAGACACTATTTTAAGTGGTGATTTATTTCGCACATATCTGCTCAGTAAAAATTCTCAGTTTGCCAAAAGTGGCGGTATCATGCCAAACGTGGTTACGGGAATGCGATTGCCGCCGTGCAGTGTACTTATACCAGCTCATGTTCGTTTGCATCTCGATCTGCTCGATAAGGTTGTTTAGCTATTAGGAAACCAATCTGTGCTTATTCTGGGCACCTAGTCCAAGAAGTGTGTAATGCTACTACGCCTTGATTCATGTTAATTTAATTAACCTATTTACTGCTGACACTTCGCTGTTACATAGCGCAACATCATGCCGTGGCTAAGGAAACTGTATTGAAAACGACAGTGCTTGTGTTGTTTTCCAAAAAGGGAAACAAGTGCCTCTTTGGCATTTTTCTCCAACAAGAATAATTAGGGAGTTTGGGAATTGGGGCCCCAAGGAGCTTGGGGACCCAATTCCCAAACTCCCTATTGTCGTCTGCTTTGCTTGCGTTTCTGTTTCTTGAAAACTCGGCACTCAGAACATAGCACTCAAGAATTCCACGTCACGTGGTAGCTCGCGCGCCATTAGTGACCGGGAAATATCGGGCGTGCTGCGCTAACGCAAGACGCTCGAAATGGATCGCGATTATGGCTGTGGACCGAAACAAGTCGCTAAATGCTCGCTTTTTAAAACACACATGTTTTACCTTTGGCAGTCTTTTGTGTTGAAGCGACGAACCGTGTGGCACGAAGCGCTGATCGTCGTCTGCTGCCAGGTCGTGATGATGGGCAACCTCCGTTTTTGGTGGGCGAGCGGTCGAGACCCTATTCACAAACGGAGCACCGCTATCCGCAGGTTTTATTTATTTATTTACTTTTGCGTTCAGTGCGCAACTTCATGAATTCCAGCAGTGCACTTTTTTTTTTAAATATATATGTGAGAACATGGGAAGGTAGGCTCTCAAGTCAGTTTCCTTGCTGCGAGCAGGAAATTTTGCTGCCAGAAAGCCACCAATCCTTGCGCCAAACTCCGATTTTTCCTGCTACAAAAGCTGCGCCAGAGCAACAAAAGCCGCTTCCATCACTGCAACCTGCAAATACGTTCCGGTAGTTCTTTAATCGTCTTTTGTTTTGTTTTCCTCGTCATTTTCATGATAAAGAAAGTGCCGTCACCAGGCGTGTAAGCCTGCCGCCAGCAAGGCGCGTTTTCTTTTTTCTTTAAAATTTCACTCGGCGACGGGCGACGTCGGTCAATGGGGCGCGTTTCGCGGCATTGGCTTTTCGTTTGTCGTTCCCCGGCCGTATCTGTTATTCATTTTCTTTACTTTCTTCACATGTGTCTTCCGCGTCTTCTGGGGACACGGGCACCCCGCTGCGGGGCTGTGAGTAGGGATGCTTGGACAGTGGTCGCGGCGGTGACGCAGGCGGGCCCTTTTGTGCGTGAGCACGCAGCGATAGCGGCACTTCGGTCGTTCTGTAAGCCGCACCTCGGACGTCATTACGACGACCTGGGGCGGCTACGCTGAATGTGGCGTCGGCATGCAACATGCCGGTGGTGACGGCCCTGGAGGCTCGCGAACCGTTAGTTGTTCGCCGTCGGAAATGCCTGTTTTTGGTCACTGGGCTGTGGCCCGCGCGTGCCGCGGGATGGCTTTGGTTCAAGCGTTCCTTCCTCGCACGCCGTGGGGTAGCATGCGTCTAAGCACAGCGGGTGCCGATTAAACGGGTCTGAGTAAGAGCCAGTACGGCTCGGCTTGTTGGAGATAACCAGAAGCAGGCGCGCGGACGGTCCAACTTCCCCATGGGAAGGTTTTCTTCAAATAATAACTCTTTCGGGCGAATCTTTTGGGCGCCTGCTCGTTTCCGGTAGCAGCGCCCGAGCAGACGCGACACGTGCGCAAGTAACGCGTTTCACGTGCGCCATATCTTTGCCATCGACCTTCGACCTTGGGTGGCATTGCTTACATTTATGTATGTGTTGTTTAGTGCTGATGTATGTGTTTTTTTTTATTGTACAAACATACCCCTCTCACCGTCAACAGACTGGGTGGTGATTTCATCATTTGGACCGCCCCAATTGAGGAGGCGGGACAAAAGGTGGAATCACTGCCCAATGCCAGAGCGAAGTGAAGACGATTCGCCGGCTGAGACGTTAAGGCGGAGCGGTTGTGGTAATAAAGGTGGCTTCGCCATGGGACGGGGCAGGCTGAACGGGAGGCTGAACGGGGGGAAAAAGTGCTACGCACTGCCGGCTACGCCGGAGTAGGGTCGCCCTACGTATAGTTCAGCTTCAACTTTATTTTTATGTACCAGTCAACTCCCTGTATTCCCTTTTTGTATACTATACTGTAAATACAAGTTTTCATTCCCTTTTGTTTAAACCGAAGTCTCTGAGCCCGTTCTTCATTCACTATACGTTTGTCCGCGAGCCTATCGCCGCCATACCAGCGGCAGCCAGCTCCTTCCCAACTCGCCCATACCGTCTCGGACGGTGCGTTTAGGACGCCGAGCGGGGAGCTGGAATCCCGGAGAAGAACCTTCGGACCACGGTCACAACTTTACTAGGCGCTTTCGTGCATTTCGCGCATCATGCGGCAAAGTCCCTGGGTAGCCAAGTACCTCAGTTCAAAACAGGCCGCTCTGACAGTTATTGCCTGGATTAATAGGTTTTATCGTCTGTGACTCATATCTCTCGCCTACCACATATTTAAGGGCATCGATCAACCCATAACGTTGCTTTAATTCATTTCAGCGCAACCTCATTTTCAAAGTCATACCTGTCCCTTTGCTTCGAAGGCTGTTGGCACCTTCCCTCATAAAATGTCAGCACTGTAAACGACGGCTTGTTCACTGCATATTGAGGATAGCAGTTGAACAAGAACCTTACGAACATTAGCGTTTTTCTGACTTTTACCCGTACTTGACAAATTTTCATTGTTGGGCATTCGTTTCAAATTTAATTTTTACGTCTGGCCAGCTTTCATAACTTTACCTTCTCTAAGTTGGGTGGGCATATATTGCATTATAAATAAATAAATAAATAAATAAATAAATAAATAAATAAATTTACCCAACAAGATAGCGCCATTTTCGATGTATATAATGCTACGCAGCGTCGCGAACCTACTCTACGGTACTGAGATCATGTTGAGTCATCGGATGTCTGCAGGAAAAGTGGGACTGTTTCAGTAGAAGATAAAGATAGATATTCATTCTGAAAGGAAAGACATACTACGGAGAAGAAAAGACTTTCAGCAACTCCACTGGAGTTGTCTAAGTAAGCGTTGAAAGTGTGCTTTGCATTCCAAGATGCAAACAGTCTTACCTGTCTCTGCAAACTTATTTTTATGAATCCGCAGGAACGTGCCGTGTTCTTGCTCATGCTGGTGGCGCTCATCACGTGCCTGGCGGTGACGTTCGTGCTGGCCAAGGAAAAACCTTTGCCGCCTGTCAAAGCCACAGCATGTGTGGCGAACGGGGACGCAGTGCGTTCGTCGCCGCCGTGCGCTCTTGTGATCCTTGACAAGGCACCGGAAGGTGGAGCCAACGGCAACTGTCTACAGATCGTATGCAACGGCAATGGCCCAGCCAAAAGTGAACCAGGTCTGCAAGTCTATACGTTGTGTATGTCTTGTAGTAGTTCTATAATGTTATATTTGTGGCAAGGGGAACGATACAAAAAAAATCTGCCACATCCTACGCATCGCGGCACTGTTTGTCACACGAACTAGCCAGCGAGCGGGGAAGTAGCGTGTGCGGAGTCGTTTGGCAATCATCCAAGTGTTACCGGAAGAGTCAACGTCCTTATGCAAACTGAGTGGTCACGATCGTAACGTAGATTTCCTTGCCACATTGACAGTAGTGTAGCTCACGATAAGAGGGAACTGTCGGCACTCACGGTAGTGCCCAGACACCTGTTTTGTAGAAAAGAGTTACACACAACGATGCGCTGATAGGCATTTCATAAGCGCCATTTTTGTGGAGTATTGCTACCGGGTCGAGCAGAGCTATTCAAAAGCGTGCTTAGTGATGGCAGTACACACATACTAAAAGCAGAACTGACGTTAGACAAGCACCATGCACCTCGGATTTTGAGGCTACAGCTTTATTGAAACGTGCCGCATGGAAAGAGCCGTCGTGGACAAGTGACACCCAATTGACACCTCGGGTGCCTGCCTTCGAATCCCACCCATCTTCGTTCATCTTAGGTTATCCCTGCTTACAACATGTCTCTGTCTCCTTGTTATGTGTACACTGAAATAGAATGCAAGCACAAAGGTTATGTCGTTCTCTGGTTCCACCCATGTAATCTGTGTTATCATAGAATGCTCACTGACATGTTTGCTTAGCCATTGTTTTACATGCTGATTTACGTATTGGGACTGATAGAAAACGCAGTTAATTAAAAACACCGAGCGATAAACCCAACCGCAATCTCAGCGGTAAACCCATCTGCGAACCACTTCCACTGAACGTGAAAGCTGTTGGGAGTGCAGAGCGGTGATCCTGTGCAGCCTTTGTTTTCTGCGGTATATGTGTACTGTTTCGAGGCTAACGTGCGTGTTCGTAATGTTGTGTTAATGATCCGTCGCTGTTTCCTTGTAAATTTTTTTATCGGCGAGTATCTTCTGTTTAACTGTTCTTTTCTTGTGTTCTTTCCTTGTCATTATCTCTTCTAAGATGTAGCAGTGAGCTGAAGGCAAAACTCTCTCTAGTGGGCCAAGAGGAGTAGCGGGTCCGCTTTTTCGTTCTCTATAACCCGAGACAGCAGGCGGACGACAAGGCTTTCTTCCTTTCCTTCTTCCCTTATTTCTGGCTCTCCCTTCGAATAACCACTTTAACGTAACAGTGGGCTGAAGCCAAGGGTGTGAGTAGTGGGTGGAAGACAGGAGTGCGTCAGTTTTTCCCTCTTGAGTAACGTGACGCAGCATAAAAAATTAGAAGCGACCGCCCGAGCCACTAAAATGCTCCCCACTTAAACTGGGGAGCCGTCCTGCGATGTGGAGGTGGACGACCAGCGAAGCTGTAGGTTAGGCGAAGCTCATCGGGGCTCTTGTAGAACAGCCCGTCAGGAGCCGAGATTTCTTAGGCGTTTGACGTCGTTCAGCACCTGGATTCGATCATTACACGATTGTCTTTCTTACTTCCTTTCTTTCTTTCTTTCTTTCTTTCTTTCTTTCTTTCTTTCTTTCTTTCTTTCTTTCTTTCTTTCTTTCTTTCTTTCTTGTCGGCGACGTTCACTGTGCCACTGTGAACGTAGGTCTCGCCTATAGATTTCTTCGCACGGGGAAGAACAGCAGGAGAGACCCTAGAAATTGATTCATTGCATGTTGCATGAAACAGACTGGACGATTAGGATCATAGTTGGTCACGGTGCAGCGTTGGGTTGGTCTTCTGTAGTGTTATCGTCGAAGGAAGGAGGCATCATGCTGGCGTGTGACGCAACCTGTGCTTTCGCGCTGTCAATGCATTCGAGACCATGTGGCCCGGTACCTCAAAAGCAGCAGGTTTTAATAAAAGGCGCCGTGTTTATAAGCAGTAGAGGTCGTTTGAGCAGAGTTTGGAAGCGGTGTCATAAGCAAGAGACTATAGCGCTGCGTGGGCAGGTCACGGCTAACAAAAAGTTAGTCATGTTCATAGCCTGTGCCTTTGTTAATGTAATTCAGCGCTGATCTCAAGTTCGAAGCCATGTCAGGTGTAGCATACGACGACTGCATGGGTAGCTCTTCGATGACATGAGCTCAGCGGTCTGGGTTTCCTTGACGGAGATGTGGTTCGGCAACGAATCAATGTCTCGGAATTCAACCAATAACCGCACCCGTATCCCGGATGTTGCTAGAACAGGACGGAAAGCATCTGCTTTCTGTGATCCGTGGGCAGATTAGGTGTCTTGGCCGTAGGCTCCTTCTCTATTGGATCAGGTGCATTGCTTACGCATAACTGTCACAACTTTATATGCTATCTTGTTTACGCTTCTCTACAGCGACTTGATTTTCAGGCCCCATTATGTCCACGTGCCATTGTAACTCAGTGGCCATTGCAAGCATCCCATTATTCCTCGTGGCCCTCTTTCGCCACACTTGGCCCTTACTTAACGAGACACAATATATATATATATATATATATATATATATATATATATATTGTGGGGAATTAGGCTGCTTGCCTCCGCCCCCAATCATCATCATAAAATACGCTAGCTCGTGGCACGTACCGCCGGCTTGGGGCGGAGCGCGTGGAGCGGATCTGGGCAGTCGGCGCTGGGCTTCCAGAGAGTAAACTACGTTGTTCTAATGGCTCGTGTGCCCATCTCTGGGAACCTCAGCTGGCCAGAGGCTCAGAAGCCACGGCCCTGAGCCTTGTGTATATATATATATATATATATATATATATATATATATATATATATATATATATATATATATATATATATTGTAAAGAAGAGAGACGTAGACACAGCGCCTTAGCTGCAGGCCGGCTGTTCTATTCTGCTCTTTGTCTTCCTCTGCTTCTCTAGCCCGCTTTTCCAAGCGCGCGCGTCAGAGCCCCAATGCAGCTTTTCGCCATCACACTCGGCCACGACTGCGAGTGTCGGTAACGGCCGAAACCGCGTCTGTCGGGCGGCACTGGCTATGCCGATGAGGCCGATCTCGGCTGCGTACGACTTCTCTTGTCCAGGTGTCACTCAAGTCTCCGGTGAGCGAAATTGGCTACAGCGTTGCGGCCGCTGTTGCACGCGTTGCGCGCACGGTATGCAAAACATGTCCGGCGGGCGGCACTGGCTGTGCCTCGCAGGTCGATCTTGCGTCCGCGGCGAGTTCGGACGAGATTTAGCCGGTGGCGGACCAGGTAGACGAAAATGGCTGTGTCGTGGTCGTAGCGGGCCTCGCCGGCAAACGTTCCGTTGCACCTTGTGGGTGGGAGGACCTGAGCCCTGTACCACCATCTGTCCAACTAGCCGGTTACAATGACCAGGATCATTTGCCTCGCTTTGAGTTTTTCTCGGTCCTCTCGGGATTGGGAGTTTGTCGGCGATCCTGCCTGCACGACCAGAATCGGATATGTGCGAGGCGTTATTCACCAAAGGCAGAAGGTCTGCGCTGCCTTTGAACATAGTCAGTGCAGTCATTGAACATGGGTCTGAATTCTCATGGCAACTGCCACCGCGTTGCGATCCTTTTCTAGGAATCCGCGATGAGTGGGCCACGATTAGCGTTGACTGGAAGTGTGCGTTCAACTTTGGCAGCGTTGCCTTTGTCAAGGCCAGCGAAGAGGCTGAACCAACGGACCCCGACGACAACCCTCCCGAAGGAGAGGCGCCCAAGTCCCGGGGTGCGGGTGCGACGCCCAAGCAAGGAGCAGACCCCGGCTGCAGTGGCGGGTCCCCGACAAAAGCGGCCTCATCCGCGGCACAGACACTGCCACCCCCTGGAAGGGCACCGCAGGGCGAACCGGGAACCCCAACACACTCGGCCAATGACTGCCCCAACGGCCGGGGGCGTGACCGCGAGCCGCCTTGGCACGTTCCCTGGACGGCATCACCTCCACACAGGTCAGAGTGAGGCTCCTCGGCAAACAACAACGTTTCATGATGCGCACGGTGTTCAGGGGGCGCAATGGAAGTGGTTACAGATGGCTGGTTCTTGGCATCCGACTCACACGGCGGCTGGGCAGGACCACCAGTGTAAACACGGTCCGAGCGACGTGGCTGGAATTCAGTCTCTTGTGTTGAAAGCTGTGTCGAAGAACAAATCCCGGGACCGATCAGCACGTGAGGGCAGGCCCTGATGCTCTCTGGCAATGAGCTGCAGTCCGAAGCCACAGCCTCGAGGTAGCGCTCCTCCTGAGCTGCTTCCCCGGTAGTGCAGCGGTCGGATTCGCTGGTGCCAGGGTTGTGGTGGCGAATCCGTCCAAAAACAGCGATAAGCCTGGCGCTCCACTCCAGCCAGGAGTGCTGGCTGACTCCCTCATAGCGATGCCATGCTGCGGCCGCACCATCGATGTTGTTTATGGCCACCAGCAGCTGGTAGTGGTCCGGCCAGGCATACCGGGCACCGAGAACGTTCACGGCTTCGATCCACTGATCGGCGTCGTCTTGGAAGCCTCGGAACACCGGTAATGTCCAAGCGGCCGGTGGTGGCAACGCAGCACGAGAGGACCCGGAACTCCCCGACGGCATGAAGTAGGACGTTTCAGAGAGTTTGTTGATCACACGTAAGAACTCCGCAGCATTGTCGGGGGAGCCGCTAAATGTTCCGGCGGAGAGCGCAGGGTACGCGCTAAGGAACGTGGTGAGCGTGTCGCGCAGTTGCGCGATGGCACTCACGTGCTCCGCTGCGTTGTCCGGGGAGCCGCTTAGAGCACCAGGTGTGGTGTCTGCAGATAAGACGGTGCCCCCGGTGCTCCCGATGGCGGCATCCGCGGAAAATACGGCGGTGTCCATGTCCGAGGACGCTTGGACAGCGTCACTGTGCGGCTCATGTGCCGACGTAGGTCTAGGCGAGGGGGTGTTACCACAGGAAGCGTGAACGCCATTCCGTGGTACAGGAGGCCGTGCGTGGGCGTGGGTCCCATAGGTGTTTCCGGCGGCAGAAGGGTTGCGGGGTCCATGGTCGCGTAATCCTGGACGGCGTCCCTGGACTGGAGCACCTGCTGCGCCGATGACCCGCGAGGACGCCCTCAGCGTCTGTCTTTTGTCGACTGCGCCATTGTAAAGAAGAGAGAAGTAGACACAGCGCCTTAGCTGCAGGCCGGCTTTCTTTTCTTTCTTTTTTCCTTGAAGTTTGGCTCTTGCCCACTACGGGGGATTGGCCATGAAGCCGGCGGTTAATATAAAGAGGGGAAAAAAATTGAGCTGAAACAAAGGAAGAATAAAGAATCGGTAACGTAAGTAAGAATGAAATGTTAGAAAAAGATAGGCTATTTATAATAGAAATGAACTATAATAAAATAATTTGAGGTTTAATCAACTAGTGGAAGCAATTTCGAGGTACGAAGATTTGGATTGAATGATGATTAGCAATGAATTCTTTTTGTGTCACGAAGGAAATTGCACATGGCTAAGCAGACGTTCCTGTTGCTATAACCTAGTGAGGACGCTCCAAAGGAAAGAATGTTCTGAGAATTTAGGGGAATGTTTAAATTCCTGAATAAAATTTCGAAATGCCTTTTTCTCTGACTACTATAGCGCTGACACGTAATTAAGAAGTGATCAATGTTTTCAGGCTCTCGACAATAACAGCATAGCGGAGATGGCCCCAGACCAGACCTGTGTAAATAAAAGTTCAATGGAGGGATACGACAGCGAAATTTTGTTATTGCCACTTCCAGTTTACGTGAGGGACACCACTTATTATCCCAAACAAAAGAAAGATGTCCATATTCTTCAATAGGTAACTTCATTTTTAAAGAATCTTGAACTAAAGAGTACTTTCGGAATCTCGACAAAGTAACGAAGGCAGTAGTAGGCACCACGGACATTACCGGCTCATCTAGGGACCACCGCGCGAGAACATCAGCCATCTCGTTCATAAATATGCCACGATGGCCCGGCACCCACACCAATCGCACTTCACGCACGTGGGGAGGAATTAATGATATGAATGTGTTTAGAACAGAAGACTTGGAAGGAGAAGCTGAAGCGAGGGATGTGCATACCGAAAGCGAATCAGTCACTATAACAACTGCCGAATTTTGTACAGGAAGTTTGCGAATGGCTAAAAGAATGGCTAAGAGCTCTGCTTCAAATATAGGAGTATAATCCGGGAGGCGCAAGGTATATGACCAGGAGGAAGTCTCTGAAAAAATGCCCACTCCCGCTTTCTCCTCACGCATGGATGCATCCGTCGCAATTATATCATCAATTCCCAATTGACATAAATGATCTTCTAATAAGCCTATTAAATATCTGGAAGGTAGGAGTTTGGCATTAGAAGGGAATATATTATCCAATTCAATTTCAGCATTGGCCGGCTGTTCTATTCTGCTCTTTGTCTTCCTCTGCTTCTCTAGCCCGCTTTTCCAAGCGCGCGCGTCAGAGCCCCAATGCAGCTTTTCGCCATCACAAATATATATATATATATATATATATATATATATATATATATATATATATATATATATATATATATATATATATATATATGTCATCAACGTTTCGCCTATTCGATGTGCATTCGACCGCTTTCTCTGCAGGTACTACTGGAGCACTGTCCCCATCCATCGCTCGTAGGCCCACAAGACAATGAAATCACTGTTTTGGTCCTTAACGACGATGCGCTTGTGCGAACGCCTTTCACCGCAACGCCCTATGCGTCAGCGCAGTATCTCCCATTTTTTTCCTTCCCTCTCTTTCGTCCCCTTTCCAATCCCCCAGTGGAGAATAGCCAACCGGACGCATCAGGAAAACGAGCTAGGCCAGTTGTCCTGATGTCGTTTCCTTGCAATCCCTCGTCGTTTTTTGTGCTGTTCTTACTTCGTTAAGAATCAATCGGACACGTTAATATCCCTGCCTTTGTGCCTTCTTTCTCCTCCTCTCTCAATGCCTTCGTTGTGCTTGTTGTGTTCCAGGTACACCATCGCACAATCACAGCCCGCTGCACGGCGCCGGCGTGTTCATAACCTGGCACCACGTGGGCAGCAGCAAGGCCAAGGCCGGTCCGGCCAAGGTCGTGCGCGCGGTGTCTTCGGCCCTTCTGGTGCTCGTGTGCGAGGCCTTCTGCCGCGTGTTCGTCGTGCTTCCGGCACGGGCCGCTTCCTGTCTCGGCCGCATCCCGAGCAACCTGCGTCGACTGTTCCTCTTCCAGCTGTTGTCCTGGATGGCTCTGTTTGCGCACTACGTCTACTTCACAGACTTCACGGGTGAGGTAATCCAATTGCATTTGATCCAATCTATCTCTCTTTCTTTTGCTCTTTTCGCCTTTTGCTGTTTAATGCTTCCACTTTTCCTCAGTGCACTGTAGTTAACACTGAAGTGCTGTATAATTTCCAGAGGTTATAAGGTGCAGATACGGCGTAACTGAGCACCAGAGGTTCTTGGAAACTGCTAAAGTACTTCACAAGAAAAGTTTGCTAGAGGAGTTCGTGTTTCGTTCGTAAGGCGGGCATCGCAAAAGAAGGATGAGGTATGGACGAAGACAAACGTGGCGCAGCGTCCATGTTCGTTGCATATTGAGCCTTTGGTCGCGCTGCCTCCTTCCACTATTAACATATGTCTCTCAGGAGCTAAACAACTTTGCCGCGTTCTTCATCCAACTTAGCTGTCCTTACTGCACCTCTCTCAGTTCACTTACCTAATGAGCGGGATATCTAAGGGGCGTTCCCCATTCAAAATAGACAGACGTGCCTTCGCCGATTGAGGTGATCGGCAGTTTCGTGTGGTCACCTCCGTTCGCACTCTGTTTCGAACACCGCGGTGGTCCAGTGCTTACGGTGAATGGAAGTGGACTCAAGAGATTGGGACTAAAATGCGGCCACGGCGGTAGCATTTCGATGGAGACGAAATACCGGAAGCATGTGCACTTATATTTAGGTACGCACCGAAGAACCTCATGTTGTCAAAACTTTCAGAGCCTTCCATTACGACGTTGCTGTCCTTTCCACTCGTGTCATTCCCTTTTCCCTACACACAAAGGAAGGGTGGTGCTCCCTGCATGGGCTGCAGAAAATAGTGTTTTTAACAGAATCAATATTATTACTATCCTGACGGCTGCGTGCGCGTAGTGTTCATCTAGCACTATTTTAAAGAATGAGAAAGTCTACAGAAAGTAAGTCTCTGTGCATGCTCACTTGTGTTTGCGTTGTTCATGACGCCAGCGTTACGCAAGCTAGTGTTCGTGCTCTTCGAATAAGACAGGTTCGTGTAGGCCTCTGCAATGTGCGTTAGACATGAACACATTGCATATATGAGGCGAATGACTTGTCTGACGCCTCATGTTGTAAATACCCTTACTATATCATCATAAAGGAGCGATGTAGCTATAAGAATGACGTATTTTTGTATATGCTTAGGTACCTATATTCACTGTAGGACCAGGGAAGCAGAGATGAATGTTTCGTTCCACCAGTTTGCCATATGCTACGCATTTCTTTTCTTGCAGGTCGTATATCATGGAAGGCCCGAAGAGACTGCAAGTAATGACGACCGCTCCCGCTATGATCGCGGCGTTCGAGCTGGCTCTTGGGGACTACTAGTCAACTGCATTGCCTGTGAGTCCCTTCTTCTAGGCAGTAGAACGTTAATTCTTTAAGCTTCCCAAGCTTTAAGTACAGTGAAGTAAGCTAAGACGATGAGGTATTTCAGTGCATCTCAATGAGACTACCATCCCCTTTTCACGCAACCATAAAAATGCGCGCCAACCTGATTCCAATGGTTCCCCGTGGGCTTCAGTTAGAGCCTGTATTATTCCCTACTCAGTGTTCTGCGTCTTTCTAAAGGTTTTTTTTAGTAAAGTCTCGTCTATTTCTTACTGCGGCTGTTCCACTGAAGGATACCAAGTCCTGCGAGTGGTAACGCTAGTTTAGGTGTACCTCTTAAGATGCAGCATTACTTTACTTTCGTGCTGTTTGCTAGCTCTGCCAAGAAGCCGTATAAGAATGGAAAGCCTGCTTTTATGAGTCCTAGCATGAATGCCTCTGCTATTTTTTCATATCCCCCATTCCCGCACGGAGCCAGATTTTCGTTCAGCTGACATGACTGACGACCGTATACGTGTGACGCCGTATGTCGGAGACCTCTATAGCACGCATTCTTCTTCTTTCGTTCGCAGCGTCCGTGTACTCGCTGACCATCCAGTGGCGGGTGACGAGTCGTTTCGGCCAGCGCTTTGGCCTCCTGCTAGGCATGGGCACATTCGCGGTCGCCATGCCCGGCCTGCTCGTGTTCACCGACCTGGCTAGCATGCTCTCGCTGTCGGCAATGACGGGCATCGCAGCCGCCGCCCTCGACTCCATTCCATACGCACTCGTTTGCCTCTACTGTGAGAACAGTCAGGTAAGAAAGAGCTTAAAGCAGTGCGACTTGCAAAAGTTGGCGAGGTGTAATGAAGTTCGTTTCGTGACTGTGTATGAAGCGTAGTCTAATTAGGCAAGGCTCACTTGTAGAGGACATTTGAGAAGCGTGTCAGAATCATGTGGACTGGTATGCTGATCGCTGTGGCTGGTGACAGCGGTCATATTGCGCTATACCAGCCTAATAAATTGTGTTAACACGTACTTATGTTTATAGAGGTCACGTGAGCTTGTGCTGCATTATTTCCCGCAATCATTTTCCGCCATGGTGGTACAGTGGTTACGGTGCTCGGCTGCTTATCAGAAGGACGCAGGTGTTATATCCCGGCCGCATTTCGGTGGAGATGGAAGTGGTGCAGGCAGCTGCACTGTGCTATGTCAGTGCACGTTAAAGAACCCCAAGTGGTCGAAATATTGGGAGACCTTCACAACGGAGAGCCTCATAATCGTTTCGTGGCTTTGGGTCGTAAAACTCCACCTTTTGTGATGATTTTTCGCAATCGAGTTAACTGAACGTGTGCAGTGCTAATATGTAGTTTTAAACGGAACCTTTGACATTTACGAGCAATTTACAAGCAACGTTTTTTGCTTATGGTCTCTCTGTTAACGTGAGTCCGATATACGATTATAAATCGTTGTCACAGGGAAGCATACTTATAGGAATTCTCATGGGTGCTCTTGGTTCAGGTATCGCCTTTGGCCGGTATGGCTTGTTGTAAAAGGTTAACAGTGTTTTTGTTTCAGTACAAAGCAGTCGAGCAATGCCTGTTTTTAGCCCTTAGGAAAGCAGCCGCAGCACAAAGACTGACCACCCAATAGTGGAGCAGACTTTCTCTGACCGAATTGAATGTAAGGCAATAACCTAGGAGCCCGCCCTGGCAGCTGCTAATGCTCTACTTCACCTTACTTACGACCTCGATTATAGGGTCATACATAAATGACGGTTTAACAAGTTAAGGTTGCAAAAACAGTCGTCATGCTCAGCAGTGTACTGTGGAGTTCTCGATAAAAATTAATGAAACGTAATCGTCGCAATGTCACAGGAAAGGCCAATTCAGTCCACCAGCGAACGAACAAAACATGAGTCAGTAAACCTGCAGTATGAACACGTGGGCGAGCAATTCGGAACGAATGGGAAGTGCGGTGTTTTGTGCGCTTCGGTGGCATGATGTAGGCTGCGTGGTTGATGGAGCTGTGGAAAAACGTGATTTAGACAGAAGTTCGCGATACGGCGACGCACAGGAAAATTTAGAAAGAGCAGTTTGTTGTTGAGGAATGTCATACGAGCAAGACAAACGATTGAACTTAGTTGTGCGATTTTACATAGATTCTGACTCGCTGGCGAACGTCCTGGATGGCCGCAACATATTCTATTTCAGTTCTGACTGGGGATTTATACGCGGGACGTTTAACGAGCTGTGGAGCGCGGCATAAATCGCGCTTTAAAGTAGCGAGATATCCGTTCGCAGATGATTAGCCGATAGCGACATGTGCTTGCCTAGCGATGGCGTAGGTTAAGCGGACACCGTGTTGTCCGTAAGCTAGGATATTTGGCTTCCACAATACCAAAAAGACGAGAACAATAAACACGTACAGATGAAGTGCGTGCCATAAACCATATCCCTGAATTCAGTTATTCTATCAAGCACCGACTTGACAGAAGCGTACATTAGTTATCTGTCATATAGTGGTGTTCTGTCTTTCTTTCGCAGATACGCCTCGACAACGTAGAGGACTCCATGTCTATCCTACATGTTCTGTTCATTCTTTTCGCAGGAGTACTTCAAAGGATCTCGGTACACCCCCGGCGTGGGTCAGTGCCTGGCACTGCTGGCCACTGCTGAGTACTTGTCCCAAGTGATCCTCACCCTCTTCATGGGCTACATCTTCTCGGCGACCCATACGGTGGCGTCGTACGTCGCCGTTGCCGTAGTGTGCGCCCTGGCGTCGTGTTACGCGTCCACGTTCATCGCGTGTCCGTCGCCCAAGGACACTTCGTGACGTCAGGAGTCACTAACCGTCGCTGCACGCGTGCAAGAAAGCCGGCCCAACGCGCTGCCAGCCGCTCGATCTCTCCATGATGGCGCCGTCAAAGCGAAACTCAGCGCGGAGAGTCTTGTCTGTCGTCACCGGCTCCTGACTGTACCAGCAGGTCGCGAAGTGCGAACGCTGGTGTCGAGTTCCTGGTACGTGTGTGATGTTTGCCGCACGCTGTGCCCAGTCTAACCGTCCAGTGGGAAGACTTTCTGGACCATCCAGTCCAAGCCGTCACTGGCAGACAGCATGGTATGCGACATGCGTATCACTGCATTGGTCCAATGAAAGAATGCAAGAAGGTGGTATGACTTTTCCAGAAATGCTCAATGCGCGGATAACTGTAAGGTCATCCAGTAGGGAAGTACATCAGGTGTGGCACCTTTGCTGCTGACGGCATCGTCTTTGACAATGTCGTGTGTGACGTGTGATTAGCGTGTTGATGCCATGAAGGTGTCTCGAGAAATCGACTACGACTTGCCCAAATATGCTCACTCTAATTAGACATAAATGAACCCTGCACTCGGCTACGCAATAATCTGGGGCATTCATTGTGTATTGTTTCGCGATAGGCGTTGCGTATTGTGTCAGTTAAAACACGGACGTACTTAGCTACAGACGCGAACGCAGTGCTAGATGCATTGTGGACAATGGCGCGTGCTAAATTCAGTGAATTGTTCTGTGCTTCCTAAATGTAAGACTTTGCCTTTGGAATAACATGAACATCTGGTAAGTTCCGATGTCGCTTTGGCACCACCACATTGCTTTCCTCCTACGTTGTCGCGCCACATTTGCCGGAGCGTTGACATCTTTTAAGCCTGTGGTTGTTGCTAATTGTTCTCGCAAAATGGTATTAGTTGTAAGCGACGGCATTGCCACGCAGTTTTTTTTTACCTGGTATCGGCGTCAAAAACCAACGAGGTATGATATCTCGCCTTTGCGGAGGCCAACAGAGCAGCTATGCAACGTGCAATATACTTGGTAATGTGGCTTCCACTGTCAATAATAAATCCAGTGTGCATGAGCTAATCTATTGCTCTTTCGTAAGTTTTTGAAGGCCTAGCCGCCCGACGGTACATAAACTCAACTACAAATCGTTGTCTGCTGCCAGGCGTCATCGTAGGTTTAGGTACCCAAGTTATCCTTCTTAGCGACTGGGCTGATGTGGTGCTGTATATTTTAATATTGTTAGAACGTCATGAACAGTGTTGTGTCGAGGTGCTCCTACAAGAATAACCGCTTGAAGCATTGAACAGGCTTCAGGCAAAACAGGTGTCTGTGATATGCGTCGCCAGCTGTGCAGCTGTGCCCTTCGACATAATATTCTCTTACGTTGTTTTTGTGATTTCTGTCAAAAAAAAAGAACCTTTTAGCAGGTTTTGCAATGTTGTTTTTATTTCACTGTTGTCGGTTAGACGTTTCAAAATATTTATGCGCATGATTTCATGTGCTCAACTGTATTTCTTGCTGTACTCGAATAAAACATTGCCTTTAGCAACATATGCAAAGATACTGTGAATGAACATTATCTCTAGCAACTGCTTATATTATGTGCGCTTGGCTCAAGAATGCAAATTTCCTTTATCAGCTATTCTTAGTACAATGTTACTCTGGCTAATAAACTAAACACCTCTATTCAAAAGCTTAAACTCAGCTTGTGCGAATTTCTCTTACCGTCATAGAGTGAAATTTCCGTCGTACATCTGCACGCGCTAACATTTGTGAGTGCACATAAACTAACTTTTGCCCCTCCACGGTTGTCTACTGGCTATGGTACTCGGCTGCTGACCCAAGGGTCGCGGGATCGAATCCAGGCCGCGGCGGCTGCATTTCGATGGAGGCGAAATGTTGAGGCCCGTGTGCTGCGATGTCAGTGCACGTTGCCACTCAGAAATTGATAGAGGGAGAGACATAATATGACATAAATGACTTATTTAGCGATTAACACAGTGCAGAATACTTCAACGGACAAAGTTCAAGGTACGCGCAGCAGCTAAGCGTAGCGTACACTTCTTTCGACAAAACAAAATATGAGTGGCAACGTTACGTCGTACCATCACCTTACAATTCAGTTGCCACAGTGCAGTCGCTGTTCCTGGTTAGCTCACGTTCAGCATACACCTGCACATGGCATTTGCACCCACGTTCATCCTATTCGTGACACTTGGATGAATGCCAAACAATTTGTCGTCGGTAAATTCCTCGCTGATTGCTTCGCATGGCGCCGCTTTCCACAATCCGTGGGATCTGATGGGCTTTTTTCGTCCACTTTAATTCTGCTCCTTTTGCCAATTACATCATTGTTACTATACTGCAGTGTACAACTGCAATAGCGTCCACTATGTTTTCCTTAGCTTCATTTGACTTTTGCTAACAAATAAACGAACCCTTGACCCCATTCCCCCCACTCGTTATAATCACACTCTCTCTCTCTCTCTATATATATATATATATAATATAATGAAAATCGCGCTGACCCCGCAGGTATAGTAAAAAAAAAAGAGTACTATGTACGTTCATTTTGCGCAGTATCTTCAATGACGTTTCGGATGTTGGACCAGCCTTTGCCAAAGTAACAAGTACATGCCAGCGGGTTTCCCTATAAGACAGTTTTGATAAGAAGGAGGACAACCGATTAGTGATTACTTGGGACCACTTCTTACACGGGCGTGGTAAGAAGGTAAGGATAATGACAGTTGGTAGATTTTCAGGCATACAGTCCGTACTCGTCGCGCTGAAAGAAGTATAAATCAGCAACAATATATAGAGATTTGGGCCGGCTGGAACTAATAGAATAGTCGCGCTATATAGCAAAAACTTCGAGACCACACAAGTGAAAAACGTGGCACACATCGCAAAGCTTATAGCAGATTACTACGCGATGCTATACAAACAATCCGAGATTAGGAAACAGTATATGGAAAGTGGTGACGGGTGATCCACGCAACTATACAGAATTCACAAAATTTATTAGGAATACAGCCTCGTTTAATGGCAGTCACTGAGAAGACGGTTAAATGTACTGGTGCTTAGCGGACACGCTAGTAATTGCGTCTGTGCTCTCGTTAATACCACGTGACACGGTGTTAAATTTGTAGATGGCTGAGCTATAACGATGGCTCAGCCATAACGATGGCTTCTTAAATTTAACGATTCTAAGGGTCATCACCGCTAGCATTGTGTCTTTGAGCAATGCGAGGTAGCTTTCTAAGGACAGTATGGGGAGGGGTGGGGGGAGGAAGGGAGGCCTTGATGAAAATTGGCCCCCTCTCATGCGGGACCCTGCGCACAACTACAGCAAGGGATTATTAAAGCATTATCGCAAGACACAGATGTGATACATACAGTTCGTCCTATAGGCATATTGAGATTCCATGGTCACAATACATAAGTTACCTGTGAGTATAAATCAGTTCGGAAAAAGGGATTAGCATTCGAGGTCTGGATCTTTTGTTGGAGCTTCGAAGATGAGCCAGAAATCAGAGATACGGTTCTGTATCTGAGACATATATCCGTGCAAACGACGATCCAGACATGCTCAACGTTCACCAGCCCCGCTACCAGCGACCTGCCCCTGTCGATAGCGGGGCCGGTGACCGTTGCTACTTTAGCATGAGCATAAAGTCAAGAACTCTCTAGGCGATGGGCCATGGCACGGTGCCTTTGCCGACTCGTTATTCCCTTGTTTCCTAGTTCGTGGATAACGCTGCAAAGCAGTGCTGTCCATTCGCAAGGTTGGTCAAAATTTCTTCTCTCTGCCGCATCACCCTTAGAAGGGGACACGCCTTGCGCGCACGTTGCGACCATATGTAAGGGAATAGGGAAGATGAAGACGAAACTATGTTTAGCCACCCGTGAGGGGGCACTGCAAAAAAAAAAAAAAAAATGGAAACGCGCTCGAAAGGATCGTGTGGCACGCTGTACAGAGACGTACTTTGCTGTACGCTTGGTTCACTAGCTCGACGGCCTTAGCCCGCGAACGACAGTTCTCCAACAAAAGCATGCATGTTGTTTGATACGTAAACCCTCCCTTTTCTTCCGTCAGCTCGGTGAGCTAATTGGTAGCTCATTGCAAGAGAGTTCGTCTACCGCCGCCGCTGTGCTGCAGAGAACGCAAGTTTTCCTTTGACGTTCTTATCGTAGCGCCCTTCATCGAACAATAGCAGGGGTCACTCGATAGCCACAAGATTTCACTTCAAAAAAGTCCCAGCTTTCCCTCTAATAGAGCGGCGAGTAAATCTCACTTGCGGAGTTGAAAAAGTCTCGTTCTCCGTTTTGAAGCGCCACGTTGAGACGCGAATGCCTATAGCCGCGCCTTCCAAGGATACGCGCCTTTGTTCATAGGTGAAGGGCCGGCATAGCCATCGGTGCATCGGCTGGAAATTGCTTTTTTTAGCCCAGTTAACCCATCCTTGCCCACTCCACCGCATGGCATACGACTTAGAAGTACAAGTACATGCATACAACATTGACTGCTCCTTTAACGGAATGCCGGAAAGTCGGTTGCGTTCAGCTCGAAAGACTAATAGTAGAGCTGTGCGAATAGCAAAATTTTGAGGGCGAGGCGAATTCGAATATTTATGTTCAAGTGCGAATTGAATCGAAAACTTTTCAAATAATTTTCGAATATTCTCTTAATAATACTATGCGAAAAGGGACTGTCAAACATGGGAAAATAATTTATTGCGTGACTAGTGCTTTCCCACAGCGTCATTCCAAGGCCATAAATAGTCCAATTGCAACAGAAAGCTGACTTAACTTGCAGTACATGGGCATTAGCTTCGCCGCAGTACACAGGTGTTAGCTTCGCCGCAGTACGCGAATAAAAACTATGCCGCAGAACATAGGTGTTATGCGGCGAAGTGCCTTTGCGGGAATGGGTCCTTTGTCACGAGGGGTAACGTATTTTCCCCTTTTATTACCATCTTCGAACAGCTAGAATAGTAAAAGTTCAGTGTGAATCGAATGGAATAGCAAACGCTATTCGAAAATTATGCGAAATTTCGAATATTCGCACAACCCTAATCAATTGCTAAATACAGAAAAGATTGTAGTGGCTAAGAGAGGATTTCGCGTTGTGGCTATGGAGTACACCTAGTGTGCGTCTATCTACGCTACTCTGTGTCGGTTCCGTGGAAGGTGGCGCTGGGATCGAGGTACCTAAGTAGAACTCCCGCCCACTGACATTTTACCAAATGATTTTAGGAAAGATTTCCTGCTTGTAAAAGAGGCGAAATTTCTAGTAGCAGAGACAAGATCAAACAGAAAACAAGTTAAATTATTAACGTACGCTTTAATAACATATTCAGTCCCAGTCGAAGTTCAGGCAAATTAAGGAGGAAACAAGAACACATAAGTAGCTCGGTGCGACTGCGTTTCCTGTGGAGTAGTAATGATGTCTTCAACGGTGCTAGTAACGTATCTCGCCGGTCACCTGCGAATGTCCGTGTGGCGAACAATTAACATAATTCTCTGCACTGTCAATGTTGCTTCTTTTTACAGAAGTGTCAAACATGGCGGCCGTGTCACACACGCACGTGTCAAATATGAAATTCACTTAAGTTTAAATGAGCAGACGGCTCCTATATGTTTTGCAAGAAAGACAAAAGGGAATCCACGCGACAATGTTAAAGCAAGAAAACAAAGTGCAAGGCAGTTTGTTTCTCGTTCAGAAACGCGACCTCCTCGGTGGAGCAATGAGCACCGACAGCGCGAGGCCCTCATCATAGGCTAGCCGCTGATGATACGACGTCCATAGGGCTTTTCAGCCTCCTTCGCTACTGCCCCCCTGTAAAAAAAGGGGCTATCCTGTCGACTCATGAGGAGGATAGCACGATTGGGTTGGAATGTGGTTTAAGCCACTGCACACGCACTGCTTCGCGTACATGACGCCTCGACAACGTAGTTCACAGGCGTCACCTGCTGTGCTACCTGTACTACGCGCCATAGACCGCAATATTTTTTTTAGAAGACTAGAGGGGAGAGTGGCAGCGGTTAAAGGTATAGACAGCCAGACTAACGTGGTGTAAGGGCGAAAGCCGAGAATTTCAACAGTCGAAACCTAGAACCAAGCGGCTCGAACCCCAAACTCACTTCACGGAATGGAATCGACCGGAAACCGGTTCACTAATTTTGAAGTATTATTTTTGCTTAGTGACTGTAAGCCTGCCGCCAGCAGGGCGCGTTTCCTTTTCTTTAAAATTTCACTCGGCGACGGGCGACGTCGGTCAATGGGGCGCGTTTCGCGGCATTGGCTTTTCGTTTGTCGTTCCCCGGCCGTATCTGTTATTCATTTTCTTTGCTTTCTTCATATGTGTCTTCCGCGTCTTCTGGAGACACGGGCACCCCGCTGCGGGGCTGTGAGTAGGGATGCTTGGACAGTGGTCGCGGCGGTGACGCAGGCGGGCCCTTTTGTGCGTGAGCACGCAGCGATAGCGGCACTTCGGTCGTTCTGTAAGCCGCACCTCGGGCGTCATTACGACGACCTGGGGCGGCTACGCTGAATGTGGCGTCGGCATGCAACATGCCGGTGGTGACGGCCCTGGAGACTCGCGAACCGTTAGTTGTTCGCCGTCGGAAATGCCTGTTTTTGGTCACTGGGCTGTGGCCCGCGCGTGCCGCGGGATGGTTTTGGTTCAAGCGTTCCTTCCTCGCTCGCCGTGGGGTAGCATGCGTCTAAGCACAGCGGGGTGCCGATTAAACGGGTCTGAGTAAGAGCCAGTACGGCTCGGCTTGTTTGAGATAACCAGAAGCACGCGCGCGGACGATCCAACTTCCCCATGGGAAGGTTTTCTTCAAATAATAACTCTTTCGGGCGAACCTTTTGGGCGCCTGCTCGTTTCCGGTAACAGCGCCCGAGCAGACGCGACACGTGCGCAAGTAACGCGTTTCACGTGCGCCATATCTTTGCCATCGCCCTTCGACCTTGGGTGGCATTGCTTACTTTTATGTATGTGTTGTTTAGTGCTGATGTATGTGTTTTTTTATTATTGTACAAACATACCCCTCTCACCGTCAACAGACTGGGTGGTGATTTCACCAATTGGACCGCCCCAATTGAGGAGGCGGGACAAAAGGTGGAATCGCTGCCCAACGCCAGAGCGAAGTGAAGATGATTCGCCGGCTGAGACGTTAAGGCGGAGCGGTTGTGGTAATAAAGGTGGCTCCGCCATGTGAAGGGGCAGGCTGAACGGGAGGCTGAACGGGTGGAAAAGGTGCTACGCACTGCCGGCTACGCCGGAGTAGGGTCGCCCTACGTATAGTTCAGCTTCAACTTTATTTTTATGTACCAGTCAACTATCTGTATTCCCTTTTTGTATACTATGCTGTAAATACAAGTTTTCATTCCCTTTTTAAACTGAAGTCTCTGAGCCTCCTCTTCAACTGCTACACGTTTGCCCGCGAGCCTATCGCCGCCATACCAGCGGCAGCCAGCTCCTTCCCAACTCGCCCATACCGTCTCGGACGGTGCGTTTAGGACGCCGAGCGGGGAGCTGGAATCCCGGAGAAGGACCTTCGGCACCATCGGTCTCAACTTTACTGGCGCAGTCGACAGGATAGGCTCGCTAGGCGAAGAGCGAAGAGACGGAGAAATTGAAGGCATCACAGCAAGACGGCTTCGACTGGCATCACCTCCGGTGACTGCCACCAGCGCAGCCCTCCGACTGGGGGCGCGGCGGAAGCCAGAACATCCCATCGCCATCTACGACGGCGACGAGGCACGGCCGGTTTAAGGCAGACCTCGGAAAGACATCTCCAGGAGCTTGCTCTACCACCCATCAAGGCTCATGGGTGAACCACCGACAGCAGGGACGGAGATCGACCTCGAAATTGAGTGAGTTGCTTCGGCTCCATTTTCTCCCGCTCCTGTTGTCGTGTTTGAGCCGAGGGCAGTGTCATATGATATGGCAGGAGTTAATTCCCGAGTCGCGTGGCCACAGTTAACCCAAGTGGACTATGAGTTAGGGCGAACTCGAGAGCTCACAGAAAGGGAAATGGAGCTAAATTTGATGCTGGCTCAGGAGCGCCGCAGACAGTTGCAACTCCTGATAGAGTTGGCAAAATTGAAGCAGGCGAAAGCTTCGCGTGCGGAGCTGGTAGGCAAGGTAATAGAGTGCAGGGTGGACTCGGAGCCCGCTGCGAACTCGTTGGCAGCGGAAAAGGCAGCAGTGTCTCCAGGCGTATTGGGAACAGAGCGGGAATTTGCCGCCTCGTCTGAGCCGGAGAAGCAAATCCAGGGGATGTTGCTCGCAGCACAGGTGGCCGGTCGCGGTGAGGTGCCGTGCTCTGACGTCGTGGCCGGGAATAGTCCCGACATTCCACCTCTGTGTTCGCAAGACATGGAAGCCGAGACGCAGGCTACATTAACGGCAACGCGGACTGCCGGGCTGGAGACAGAGTTAGGCTCTGATCTGATAGTGGGGGCGAATGCCCGGGAGGATCCTGCTTCTCTGAGGCCGTATCAGGATGCTTCGAATTTGCAGGAGTCGTGCAAGGGCTTCAACAAGCTTAGCAATAACGGTTGCGTTGAGGAGGTAATGATGATCGCGTCATCGCCGAGTGCAGGGGCAGTTGTTCAAACCAGCCTAGTGGAACGACCGCGCGGCGGAAATTGTGATGCGGACCGCGTGTCAGGTGCACATTCGGTGGCTTCCTCGTTAGAGCCCGTTGACACCGCTGTCGCAACGCCGGTGGCTGTTGCATGGGAGCTGCCCGACCCAAATAAGGTGCCGCGGGGCGAATTAGCCCAGATCGGAAGCAGCGCAGCTAAGGCAGGGGAGGCAGGCGCCGATACGTTTGACGCAGGGACATTGCGGCGTGGACGATCGCAGGCACAGTGCGGGGAAAACAGCCCCCACACCTTCGAGGCGCACCCGTTGCAATCGAGCTTTTGTTGGCGTCGGCCCGCCGAGGAGATGGGAGGCCCTTCGTGCGTTAGCACCGTAACTGAGCTGACACGTGGAGGGCGGTCAAGATTGTTGGCTACATTGAGCGATCGGACCATCTGCAGTCACAGTTCATGTGTTTTAGCCATTGAAGTGTCCTTTGCGCCGGGAGCTGACCCTACGGGGGCGGCAGGCGTATGCAGGTGGGCGGCCCATGGCTGCCTGCTAATTTTTAGATTCCTCGTGCATTCTTTTGATCCAGGTGGTCAAGAAATTTAACGCTAATCCTTGTGGCACCCGTAACGTTGCAGGTTATCCGGCAACGACAGAGCTAGCTGAACAGGTTTTACTATCTATAAGGGGTAGCATTGCTCACGTTACGGCTCGACCGCGATCAGCAGAGAGCGATGGGGCTGGAGCAACTTCGTGGTGTGAGAGAAGTGCCGAACTATGTGTGCACCGTGCGCCACTGAGCAATGAACATTGAACACTCGGTGTTTCTGCGGTGGGCATTATGCTATAGTGGTGATACTTCTTTTTCATGTGTGTTCCTTGGGAGCTGCGTCATGCGCATAACATGTGATGATGTAACCTGTCAGTGTCTGGTGTTGGATTAGCTCATGCGGTTATGTAGTAAGTGCAAGTACATGCTTACGGCATGTTGCATTATGGATAACATTGCGATGGTCACGCTGAGGGAGCTTTGCAGATTAATATTAAGGTATATTTTCATGCATGGGTTTTCGCGCCCGCTTCGTAACTCGTGTTTATTAGTGTGTTTTATTAGCAGTGGAACTGGCTTGCGTTTGATGAGGTTGCCTGCTGGTGTTTTATGATTTTATTTCTTTCCTTTTCGATTTTTTTTTTGTTGTTGTGGCAATGAGATTATGTGCTTGTCATGCGGTGAGCGGACAAGGGCTAGTTGCAGTGACTTATATTTTTTGTTACCCTTGTGGATTGTTTTTTTTTTTTTCTAGCTCGCATGAGTGTATCGCACTTGCCAGGGTTGATTGGTGTGCATGACACATTATCAACGGCGGTGGAGCGCAGTGTTTTGCGTGTTAGATGACCTTGTGCTGCGAACAATGTTTCTATTTTGGTTATGGTATATCTATTTTTTACATTTGGCCAACGTCATTCTTTGATTGGCTAGACAATGAGTCTGTCGCTGCGGGAAAAGGAGGTTATCGCAAGCTATGTGCGAGGGTAGCGTAGTTGTGGTTGTGTTTGCCTCCCTCTGGTTTCTGCGCCTTCTAGCGATAATGGCGGCCGGCTTTTTCTTGGTGTTCCCGCTTCGGCAACGCTGTAACCAAGTCGTTGCGAAGTCTTGGGTGGGGGGTGTAAGCCTGCCGCCAGCAGGGCGCGTTTCCTTTTCTTTAAAATTTCACTCGGCGACGGGCGACGTCGGTCAATGGGGCGCGTTTCGCGGCATTGGCTTTTCGTTTGTCGTTCCCCGGCCGTATCTGTTATTCATTTTCTTTGCTTTCTTCATATGTGTCTTCCGCGTCTTCTGGAGACACGGGCACCCCGCTGCGGGGCTGTGAGTAGGGATACTTGGACAGTGGTCGCGGCGGTGACGCAGGCGGGCCCTTTTGTGCGTGAGCACGCAGCGATAGCGGCACTTCGGTCGTTCTGTAAGCCGCACCTCGGGCGTCATTACGACGACCTGGGGCGGCTACGCTGAATGTGGCGTCGGCATGCAACATGCCGGTGGTGACGGCCCTGGAGACTCGCGAACCGTTAGTTGTTCGCCGTCGGAAATGCCTGTTTTTGGTCACTGGGCTGTGGCCCGCGCGTGCCGCGGGATGGTTTTGGTTCAAGCGTTCCTTCCTCGCTCGCCGTGGGGTAGCATGCGTCTAAGCACAGCGGGGTGCCGATTAAACGGGTCTGAGTAAGAGCCAGTACGGCTCGGCTTGTTTGAGATAACCAGAAGCAGGCGCGCGGACGGTCCAACTTCCACATGGGAAGGTTTTCTTCAAATAATAACTCTTTCGGGCGAATCTTTTGGGCGCCTGCTCGTTTCCGGTAACAGCGCCCGAGCAGACGCGACACGTGCGCAAGTAACGCGTTTCACGTGCGCCATATCTTTACCATCGCCCTTCGACCTTGGGCGGCATGGTTTGCTTTTATGTGTGTGTTGTTTAGTGCTGATGTATGTGTTTTTTTTATTATTGTACAAACATACCCCTCTCACCGTCAACAGACTGGGTGGTGATTTCACCAATTGGACCGCCCCAATTGAGGAGGCGGGACAAAAGGTGGAATCGCTGCCCAACGCCAGAGCGAAGTGAAGATGATTCGCCGGCTGAGACGTTAAGGCGGAGCGGTTGTGGTAATAAAGGTGGCTCCGCCATGTGAAGGGGCAGGCTGAACGGGAGGCTGAACGGGTGGAAAAGGTGCTACGCACTGCCGGCTACGCCGGAGTAGGGTCGCCCTACGTATAGTTCAGCTTCAACTTTATTTTTATGTACCAGTCAACTATCTGTATTCCCTTTTTGTATACTATGCTGTAAATACAAGTTTTCATTCCCTTTTTAAACTGAAGTCTCTGAGCCTCCTCTTCAACTGCTACACGTTTGCCCGCGAGCCTATCGCCGCCATACCAGCGGCAGCCAGCTCCTTCCCAACTCGCCCATACCGTCTCGGACGGTGCGTTTAGGACGCCGAGCGGGGAGCTGGAATCCCGGAGAAGGACCTTCGGCACCACGGTCACAACTTTACTGTCACTATCGTTTCAGCTGGGTCATACGCATAGCTATGACATCAACCTTCCGTCCTTTAGTTTTCCCCTCGCTTATTATCCATATCCTAACCCTTTCCACCGGTTTTTGAGTGTTGCACTTTGACCACTGAGTCTCTGCTCAGGCTTGCTCATGACAATTACTTCACTTGTTTCCATCACTTCGCAGCGAGTCTCTGCCCATTCCACCGGTTGCAGCGGATCTCGATGCAGAGGCCTCCGATCGGCTGCAATAGGTAGCAGTAATGGCCACAACGTAGCTTCCCGACCAGCTCCGGCAGCGAACTGCTGCAGCTGATCGCAGTGCCCACGCCAACAAGCGTCTCATTGACCACTTGAACGAGACAGCGTGGATTTATCGACGGGTCAATTTTTTGAACGCCGCCTAATGAGGTCAAGATACAACGAAGACAAGAACAGCATACGAGGCATTATTCACTGTTTTTTCGTTAAAGTGTGGCAACCATCATTTAAGAAAAGGAGCACAATTAAAGGTGAACTACTAGAATAAACGACCGCCCGTGCGTATCTAATCCAGAACGCTGACGTTTGATACTTAGGAGAGTGCTTATCTGGATAAATAATTCATCATAAATGCCTGAATAAATGTCATTAATAAAATATTACTGACCGCTGTCCCACCGTACTGGGATCAATGATCCCTACAGGTATCTTCGCGGAACGCAACTCGCTGTCCGCATTTTTGACTACCTCGCTACTTGATTCGTATAACTGAGGCACCTAGTGTACACATCGCGTGTTTTCATTAATAATGTTCATGTCCTTTGTAATGTCTCTGTGGAATCTCACGATTTTAAACATCTATTTCAACGTATATCCACTGGTCCAAGTTGGGGCATCGCTGTCAACGTGGTGAAGCACTACAACTCGTAAGTATACGCTAGTACTCACCGCTTTAAATTCCACGAGCGTTCGTGGATTTGGGCTGATGTACAGGGAGCCCAAGCCCACACTCATGTGCGAGTTCGACAGTGTGGGAATTTTGGACGAGTCCTTGGCGTTCGTAAAAGTACAACCATTCCTGTAGAATTTCACCAGCGCAACCAAGTTTCCCGACTCGGGCACTTCCAATCTGTCCCCAATCCTGCCATTCGGGCCTGTCGCTTCGACGCTGAAAAATTAACGAAAGAAGGCACAATAAATAAGAGGAGACATATTGGAGCGTTGTGCGTGCTAGTGCATATTTCTCGGTCAGAAACACCGCCGTCCACGCGACCAGAAACCTCGGTGGGCGCCAATTAAATGCAGATGTGCGGCGCATGTGAAGGATAAATACAAATATATCTTTCGTTTGTGTCCGAACTTTAGGTTCATTCGAGCGCTGCTCCCGGCAAACATACCCATGTTAGTTTAACAAGCTTGCGTTTCTGGCGTAGTAGTGTAATCCTTGTTACAGGGCAGCATTTTAGTAACGAGCGGCCAGTGACAGACGGCAGTCGACAATTACTATGGTTTAATTGCCAGAACTACGGTATGGTTACGACGCACGTCGCAGTTCAGGGCTGCATAAATTTTGAACATGTGTATTTTCTTTCTTCCTTTCGTTTTGTCTTCTTCTTTTCTTTGTTATGGAAGCGTTTTCGTTTCTTTAAAAGATGACATCGGAAGGTCCAATCAACTACCACATGCTTGTCCATATTTGTTAACGAAGTGGTGAACTAAACTGCATGACACCAGTTCAGATAGTGTTAAAAAATTGGCCGCGTATCTGCGTGCTTCCCTGCAAATGTCGTCGTAAGAGGATAGTCTTCTGCCAGCCGTACTTCGCTGCGTGAGATATGGACGCCATCTAGCAGCGCCGTCGGGAAACATGAGCTTATGCAAAATCCCTGGGCAACTGCCAGATGGCAGCACCAAACCGTCGGCAAAGGCCTTTTTCGTGCATAGCGTCGCATTTGTAGCGCAACCTAACAAACACTAGGGTCTTTAGAATTACGTATCTGTGTATTTTCTAGTAAATGAACATGCCACCTAATACTTACGTATTGATGTTGCGCCTCAGATATGCGTAACATTTGCTTTTTGATCGACAATGTTCGCAAGTATAAACGCAGCTACCGGTTCAAGATGGCTGGGTGTTAGGCAAGTACTTAAACTTTGGCCCGGTGGCTGAATCGTGTGACAGACAGACAAACAGAAAGGCTTACCAAAATTTCTGCCCTCAAGTATTCCAAGAAAGACCATGGTCCTTAAAAACATGCAACAAACCTTATATTTGCCCCACTTGGGACTCATAATACTGTTCTGTAGCGCACTTCTGTTCAAGCGAATATGCACAAGAACATCTCACACAGGAACGCATTGCACTCGTTCTCACAAGAGGACCAATGAAACACTGCAACATCACATAGTTGTTGTTTTGTCGTGAACTAACCAAGCGAGTAATATCAAACGTCTGCAGATCTCCTTAAAGGACACGAAAGAGCTGAATACGCCTAGAAGAGTATTAATTGAACTTGAATGAGCCAATAACTTGAATTGCAGATGAATTTAGGCGAATTACCGCAAATGAATGCGTATTAAAGATGAATGATCGATGTAATAGCAACGCGATCAAGTAAGGATGTGAAATTTATGACTGCCTCGCGAGAGAATAGTGTTTTATATGTGCTACCGTTAGCATCAGCTAATCGGACAGTCATAAGTTTACCCATACGGGTAGGTACATACAACATTGGAGTGGCCTTTCAAGGCGTGCACAACAAATAATTCCTAAGGAGCTATCATTCTTCACCACAAAAATAAAAGGAAAAAGAAAAGCGAGCAGCTAATGCGCACGGAACCCAGGTACCCAGGTAAGGGGTAACTTCGTCTTCAGTATTCCATTATATCTCTGGATTCTCCGTTATGACATTTTTTTGAACTGCACTGGTGTTAAAGAGCGTTGCACATTAAAAAGGAAACACACGCAAACACACACACACACAAATACTTAGAGTGAATGGCAAACTATCTAGGCCGGACATGTTTTGCATGTTACAATGATCGCTTAAAGTGTGCTTAAGGAGGTGGATCTGTAGGACCAATGCATTGCCTTCCGCATGAAACGGGGTCAAATACACACCGCCGACTAAAAAAAGGAAAAAAAAGGGGGAATTGGTTTACGTATGACAGGGCCGTGGTGCAATTTCTCAAGACAAAGTGCCCTGCCACACTTTTTGAAAATAGTCTGACTACTGTGCCAATCAGTTGTAGGGACTCCTGTGAAGCACGTGAGCCCAGTATCATTGCGCTGCGTGCACCAGGTAATTCGCAGTTTGGTTTCAGATATGCCTGGACATGGCCTGCTCTCCTTACAACAAGTTACGCCAGCAGGTAGCGCCGACTCTGTCGCTTAATACCTTTTGTTGTTACGAATAAAAGGTATAGATGCGTTTCTTTTTATTTGTTGGACCCAAAACGAAGAAGTAAAACATTATCGAGGACATACCTTCGATTATGGAACCTCTAAATCTACCTCTACTTCTGGATAATGAGCCAATGCAAGGTTAATTCACATTGCCGCGAAGGTTTGCAGGAAAAGCGGTCCAGAACCAATTGTCAGCGGCATCAACATGGGGGTTATGGAAGTTGCGATTGAAGTGCGGCTAGGTGACAAAGGTACAAGGGCTATTAGTAAGAAAATAGATTTGTAATTGGAAAACAACAGTGCCGAGATATTCATATGACGCAGGTATTCATATATTCTTGGAACAATAAAGGGGCTTATATGACGCTCCAGGAAAGCACGCATGGAATTTGGAAAGTTGCTGCGATATCCCCCTTCACTGTTATTCTACTTTCTTATTCAATGTATTTCAATTTGTGCGGCGCGGCTTTTACTTGTGCTGAGCGCCCTGTTTCAGGAGTGTGTCACACTGCGAATGACGTGTCCAATGAACTGTGAAGCGTGTTAAAACGTGGCATAAGTGTCGGCTCCAGCGGTCTTCGCGCGGCAGCGACGACCGAAAAAACGAACAATGATCACGTTATTCCATTCCCGAAGAAAGGATGTTCTGTTGTTTTGTTGTTTTGTGGGGTTTAACGTCCCAAAACCAGTTCTGATTATGAGAGACGCCGTAGTGGAGGGCTCCGGAAATTTCGACCACCTGGGGTTCTTTAACGTGCACTGACATTGCACAGCACACGGGCCTCAACATTTCGCCTCCATCGAAATGCAGCCGCCGCGGCCGGGATAGAAAGGATGTTCTGGGCAAGAACGCAAGATTTCTGTTGGTACCTGGTGATTTATCGATTCTGCTGTAGCTTTAGACTAGAAGTTTAGAACGCGAGAACCGTTGTATGGTAATTAAGCACAAATGAGCGAAGAAGATATACTATCCTAGCGGTAAGCTTTAACCGATGATTAAAACCTTGCGGTCATCCTGGGATGGTTAAAAAGGGTAAACACCTTTTTAGGGGTGCTTATAAAATATGCTTATACTCCTAGAGGATATTTAAAGCTTGCTGTATGAACCTGAATACAAGTTTGCTTAAAATTTAAATTATGTCGTTCCCTCCCTGCTGCCAATAAAATATTTAGAATTGCAGGACATGTACATATGCATACATCTTCCACAATTCCGCTGATCCGAAGGTCGCGGGGTCGAATCCCGGCCAGGATAGTGCAATGAGGAGAGCGTAGTATGATAATGAAGGAAAGCGCAGTGATGAAAAGGGACAGCCAGCATACAGTGACCGCCAAGTGTGTTCATATCAGCCTTTTGTTTTCGTTTTCTTCTTTTTTTTTTCTTCTGCTTCTTGATGTTTCCGTTCATTTGGTGAGCTCAGAGGCAACCAGCGAGAGTGAATGTACATCGCCCACACTATCCTCATGCCGTCACTTGTTTTATTTGTTTCTCTTATTGTGTCCCTTTACTGGAAACCCTTTTCTTTTTATTTTTTCTTTCATGTTTGAGGTGATATTTTTCTGTTACATATCTGCGCCAGGTTGTCAAAGCCGCCGCCCGATGCAAAAGGTAAAGCAGCAGTTCGTCGTCGTCATCATCATCGTCATCATGGCCATCACCATCCCCCAGTCAATAATTATAGAGGTAGTTATCGCGATCATCTAATCAGCTAATGCTACAAGTGACCCAGAAATGTGCGGTTGTTTTCCCATGCTGATTTGCCAGAGGAAGGGCGCGCAAAACTGAGGCAGGAAATAAACTAGGAGAGGGCATCACGTGACGATCTCGCAGGCTCGTTATGAGAAATTTGAGAGAGAGAATCCTTGGAAATGGGGCCGATAACGTGGTAGGAAAGCGGTAGACGGATGTATGGTCAAGCGCCACTCAAAGTTGCCGTGTCGAAATAACCTCTAGCGCTCTGACAACTATGTGGCTTTCCCGAAAGGCACAGCTATAGCGTACTATAGGCACAGCGCAGAGGGAGTCACAATAGAGAGCTTGGAAAGATTAGTGAAAGCACTTGACGCAGGCTTCAAAATTTTTGTTTCTTTTTTCACTTCATGGCGTGCAATTTGCATCTGCCTGAAACGAAATTGCAAATTACCTACTTCGTGTAGTGCGATACTATTTGGGTCACGCGCTCGGAGGTGCCTTCAATGCTTATCGGCAGTGTTTTCTCACTATTCTGAAAACAGTGCTGTAGGGTCCCTTCAAACCACCGGAAAACTTTCTGGCGAGTCCCCCAGCACACCCATTTGCGCATTTTTTCCCCTCTTCTTTCTGCTCACCTGGTTTTTGGTGCCCACGTTCCGTTCCATAGTGCGTAACCCCCTGCCGAGATGGATGCGCCGGTGTGACCAAATGTGTAATCTCCGTTCTTGTTGTACCAGGCTGGAAGCTGTTGGGAGAGACATAACATGTACCCAATATAAGATTTCACGATGTTCATTTAACCTTCGCAGCAAAACAAAGCGTTGGAACGTGTCCAACGTGCATCTCCATTGACAAATTAATAGAACAAAGGAAACCAAGGAGATCGATCTCTTTTCTTTTTTTTTTCTTGGGCGGAAACACGAAGCCGACACATCATCAGGTAAGGAAGCCAACCTGTTGAAAGTTCAGTTCTCATTGTAAATAAGCGTTTTGTTTCTCGTTTTTTTTTTTTTTTTTTTGAAATGCGAAGCGAGGAAGCCAAATACATTTTAAGAATTGTTACAAATAACTAAGATTAATGAAGAATAAAGTGCTATAGAGGAGTTGCCTAGGTACTTCATTCGGTGAACGAGCTATTCCATAACTTTTAATCTAACTTCTAATCTTCCCTTGGCATCGGCGATCATCGAGAGATTTGAAGTCAATCCTTTGGCCAGACCACTTCTCCAAATGGTCGGCAAAATAGCTTCTTCCTCGAGATCGTAAAAATGTGCTTTTGTCTTTCAAGCAGGCAAGATATTTTTATTCAAGACGTAATAAAGAAGTTGCATGAAAATCACCCCGAGACCCCAAGAAAATGTCCTGTCTCTATAATCGCTCGAGAGCAGCTTCATGAATTACAGCATTTATGCAGAAATCCCGCACTGGATAAAATCTCCATTTAGCATAACGCCAGTGGGCTGAAAACTATTGAAGAGTGTGGAAATATAGAGGTGCAAATATTCTGCTATTAAAAATGTGCACTAGTCCTACGACAGGTATTGAAATACCGAAGCCAATATGGGCTTTCTAGTATGCGGTTTTGTTTTTACGCAAACGTTCACACTTAACGCATTCATTGCGCAAACGAGAACAACTGGTAGGCCCAAGCTTGTCCCACCACTTTGTCGCGTTTTTGTTTGATAGTAGAAACCACTACCGCCCCTAGGCCGCTCCACGGTGGCCTAGGGGCGGTAGTGGTTTGTTTTAGAAATGACGCTTATTTCTGCAGATCGATAGGGAGCACGGCGCAGCGTCAAGGGATGGGTGAGTGTGGAATAAAGAAGACGACAAGGAGAAACAGTCCAGGGGCCTAGGTAAGTGTGCCATGCACATACGGAGATGGAAAGCGCGGGAGTGGAGTAGTGTTTTCCACTCCCCAAAAAAGTTTGAGGTGCCGGCGTTAGGGCGGCTATAGGCAGAGTGACTGCAGATGATGTGGAGCAAAGCCTGCTCTCCCCGCTGAAGCTCAATTTGTGGTGCCTCCCTCACCCCATCCTTGCTTCTATTCCCATCTATCCCCCTCTCCCGTTCGCGGAGTCGCGTTTACCGCACGGTGAAGCGGAGCAAGGTGACTTGAGCGTGATGAGCCCTAACTCTACCGTCAAAGACGCTACAGGCGAAATACCGCAGTCGGCGAGAATACACAAGGATGGCGAGGTTCCGCCACTGTGCACTCCGTCGGCCTTTTGTGTTGCCGCGTGCTGCTGGTCGCCATCATATATATCCCCAAAAAACGGCCTTCTGTACCAGGTGTCCAATAATCATGCGAGATGTCTACACTACTCTATGATCGTGCTGTTTCTGCAGCAATACTTTTCAACACCAACTGAATCGCATTGGTGCTAATAGTACAATCCTGTCAATGAGACCTACAAATTAAATTGTGGGATGAAGTGAGAACTTACGTTTATTATCGCTGCCACGTCGTCCATCGTGTAGTGCGTCTCGAAGAACACGAAAGGGGCGTAGTCCAAGTTGCTGTCGGTAAAGAAAACCGTGAAGTCGACCACATTGGTGATCCTGCCAGCCGGTATCACCGACTCACCATCGACGTTCACCTGGAAAAGTTTCATTGGCACAAAACCACGTCGCTACATAGCACCTGTGCAGATACCTTTATCACGTATTGTTATGTTCGTCGGAGGGACAGAAAACAATATTTTTAATATTGAAGACAAAGAACGGATGGCCCATTTGCACCGCTTTTATGTCGTATACGTGTGTAAGTCCCCGTCGCGACCTCCTCAGATAATTATTCTAAAACGCTTTGTAGGACATAGCACACGTAGAGTGCTCAGGTACTTCCTTTTCGCTCAAACATTTCTATTATTTCAGTTTTGAAGACAGCTTCGCCCCGCCAATACTAGAGAATATTATTTCACCCGTGCACTTTGTTCCGTTTACGGATAACGGATTACCGTAATGTGGCCGCGTACGGTAACGCTGGTAGCGCCACCTGCTGATGCAGAAGCTAACCAGAATCGCGCAAAATTTATGCTGCTGCGACTTGCACGTCTCACCGAAATACTGGTGCAGAGAACTTTGACAGTAGACTAATCCCTAACACACAGCAATTTCATTATTAGGGGCGAAGCTCCTTAGGGTGTGGGTCGTTCCCTCCTCTGTAGTAGTAGTAGTATGTGTGTAGCCATCTCGCGCCGGCGGGAGGCTCGCGCTCGCTCTCGGCGCGTGCCTCCCGGCGCGCCAGTTCTCTCACTCTTCCATCCGCTGTCTTGCGTGAGAGAGAGACAGAGACAGAGAGAGAGAGCGAAAGGCGCGCGTTGACTATGGAAACGCTCTTTCTTCGATGAATGCCCCACCAGCTCGTAAAGAAGCAGAACGCGCCCTCACCCGCGAGACAACGTTGGCGCAGGCAGCGTCTTCCAGCGAGTTTCTTGATTGAAAAATACCGACTGCCCGCGCTGGAGAACTCTTAACCGGCCAACCATATATATATATATATATATATATATATATATATATATATATATATATATATATATATATATAGGCACTGGATCTTGACTTGCAATGAAGTGCCGGTGGGAGATTTCACTTGTGCGTAGTTGGACCATAAGGATTCGTAGCGTGCGCGTTAACTAAATAAATCCGGAACTCGGCACGATCTACGATGAACCTCCGGAGCTTCGCCCACTCATCATCATTCACTCCGTGGATATGCTGTCGATTTTTTTCTTTCGCTGGGAATACTTTGGCGACGAAATGAAATATCAAGCGTAATTCCTTTGCAAAGCGCTTGTTAAAGGGGCTTTCCCACGCTCACTGACCATGGCCTGAAAACCATGCATGCCAACCACTCGTGAACATGTGAGCCAAACGTTAGTTCACCGCATGAACCAGGTAATTGCAAATTTGGTTTCAAAAATAGCTGGAAATTGCTTGCTTCCCTTTCGACAAATTACGTAATTTGTTGAAAGGTATAGCCTGCGGTACTTGTGACGTACATCACAAGTAACACAGACTACTTCGCTTAATTTCCATTGTTGTTCTGGGAGAAAAAATACACGCGTCCCCTTGGGTTTGTTGAACTCAAGACTAAGAAATGAAGCACTTATACCGAAGACATTTCTGCGATTACGAAATCACTGATGCTAGTTCTGCTTCAGGCGACGGAGTCAATGTCCCGTCAATGTCCGACGTCACATGTTGGGAGGAGAGCAGGAGGCTTCCGGCCGTATTTCAAGCCAGATCGCGAATTCCCGGGAGTGCGAAGCGCACTAATATTTAGCCCATGTATTCACGTGATCCTCCACGACTAATGGGGATCGTTTTCAGGCTAGTGTTGTAGGTCCCCTTTAAGGAAGAGCTATCAGGCATGTCACTTCCGTCAACAACCCCGTTCGGCTGGTATCTGTAAAATCATTAAATCTTCGGACAAACTCACGTTCTGTACTATCGACATAGCAGGAAACCCCTATGTTCCCGTATCGCAGCCAGGAGATTTGGGACGGTAATTTGCAAAACTGCCGCGCAAGAGTGCGTAAATCATGCGTGAGAAACAGCAATTTTATGGCCCTTTACTTTTCCTGTAATGTACATTTGCGATCCATTTAATTTTCTCGTGTATTAGGAGCGAAGTCGACGACGTGACCCTGATTGCCAGCTTTAGAAAATGAGAAGCTTGATATCTCGTTTTTGGGAAAACGGTGTATTTATATCGACTGTCCGTAATACATGATATAGATGTAGTTCTGCGAGCCCCATCGGGTCTCGAGATGACTACTGTTACTCGAGGTGGTCATGTAAATTTGAGGTCAGCTGTGCAAAATTCATTTTACCTCTTAAATTCAGACACGATAGGGCTAGTATCTGACTGCCTTATAAGAAATGCAGTGTCTACGTTCTCGTATAACGCATATGAGTGTAGCGCTACGTATAAGTATTCAGGGAATGCTTTGAGTGGCGTGGCCAGCGCGCTCGCTCTCATTCATCGTCCCCTATAAAAGATCGTTCGCCCAGTTGCGATGACAACAAAGTCACCATGAAACAAACACATGAGTCAAAAAGCTGACCTCTAACACCAGCTAAACGAAGTTAGACGAGCAAGAATATTTAAGGGCATCAATTACGGTTTACCGCAAAGAAGAACCACCGCTCTGAATGCAGAAGTACGACAAAACGTTCTTTGAAATACACACACATTGGAGTTAATAAGCCCATAAACTTCTCCACATTTCTTGTGCACCGCTCGTCAAAAGGACATGGGCGCCACAGGAAAAGAAACTCGCACGTACCAGCAAGCCGCTGTTGTTTGCTTCGTACTGGAGAACATGGAAGCCTTTCATATTTCTCCGAATAAGGTCGAAGCCACTCTGCCGCCTACCGTTGATAACATGCTCTACGTAAGCCTCGGTATCTCCTTTGAACGTCAGGGTCACCTGCGAACTTAAATGCTTGTCGTACTGGCCAAGGCTAATCACGTACCTTGCTCTGTAAAGAAAAGAAGGCGAGAACATTGAATTTTACACTGGAAGGGAATGGAACAGCACCTTTTTTTATCATAACCAGACAACGGTGCCTATCTGTCGTGTATGCTGCTGTGAACATGCGAGCCAAATAATATTGCGCTGAACGCACCAAGGATCCTGGTTATTAACTTGAGCACAGCTGTTTATATGGACGAGTTGTAGGGCATTACCACTTATGGGATGTGATATTTTAGAACTATGTATGACGAATGCGTGTTGTTAGAGGTCGGCTTCCATATCGGATTTCAATAGCGATATCGAAGCAGAGTGCACCGGACCAGTGGCGTAGCCAGAAATATTTTGTTTTCGGGGGGGGGCTGGGAATTTTCGACGGGCAGGCGGGAGGGAGAGTGTATGTGTATATATATATATATATATATATATATATATACTTTCGGAACGAAAATATGCACGTGACGTATTTGCGTGGACCGTCGCCCAATGAGTATAGATTCGGACAGCATGTGCGGCCTACTTCAGCCTTCAGTTGCCATGTCAACCGAGCACCGAGATAGCAATACTCTCGCACATTCAAAACTTTCACCGACGACAATGTATCGACGAAATCTAGTAGAAAGACTATTTCTCCACGACTGCGAAGATTCGTCACTTGCCCACGCTACTACCTTGATGACCATTTCAAAATGAACTATAATGATCGATGTACACATACGCATGAAAGAATTCGCGATAGAAGGCGCAGCCGGGAACAGCGGGCAGCATACCTGAGGTAGGTAAGCTGAAAATGACGCCATAACAAACACATTTTTTGAAACCCTTTATGAATTTATCGTGGCGTTGTCCTGATAAACTCCGGAAGACTCTTTCCAACTTAACATGCTAGTAGAGATACAGGACAGCATTTTAGTATATATTTCGTATTTATGGTTTCCTCATCCAAACTTACCCGTTCGGCGTTCGCTACATTATACAGGCGCTTCCTTCACCAAATTTTCGATACATTTGCAGGAAGAACAGAGATTTGCTTGCGATAGTGATTCTGAGCAGCTCCAGATCTATCTGTCCTGAACATATTACCACTTCTTTTTTTAAAAGAATTAAGCCTATTGCGTTACAGAAAAATGCCGTCCTCATTACCATGGTAGGCCTCCCGAAACATGGTTTTCTCTCCACTAAGCTCACAAACGTCACCGTCCCGACTCTTTCACGAATAATTACTGACACTCTTGTTAAGCTGGAAAACGTGGTAAAATATCTCTTAATATTGAAAAAGTTTTTTATGCGGTTTGCCAATTCACACTTTTGCCAGGTAAATTAAAAATCCCACGGTGCTGTTGGGACTAACACCCTACAGTTACTTCGTGGCATGCGGAATGCAAGTTGCGATGGATAAATCTGATTTGGAACTCGCTGAAGTGAACTCCGGAATGGTGAGATGTCCCTACTTCGCGCAAAGGGGGAGGCGGTTCTACACCGCAACACTTCACAAGTACCACAACTACGTTACGACTCCGTTCGAAATGCTTCACGTTATACTCGCTCACCCCCTCTGTCCACACACCTCAACAACCAATTAACCGAACCGGATTCGTGCTTGGGCCGGGAAGAAAAAAGGCAACAGGCTTAATTAAGTCCACAAAACATGGAATTTAATATGTGAACATGATCAAAGTATACAATTAACAATTGGTAGCCAACGTAATGATGCGAGGCAAACAAATAGCAACGTAAACGCATAGTGCAGCACAGGAATTAACAGGGCAAACAAACTCTTCAATGAACGGCCAATACGAGGGGTAAAACAGCTCATAAACTAATGGCGCAATGTCTCAAGTACGCTTGCTGCCGCCAACGAAAGGAACGCCTATCTGGGTGGGCTCCATCGGCACATAGCTCTCGTCGCCAGCCTGTGCACAGGTGCTTTGTTAGAAACTCGGATGTCGACCACGAAGTCGCCGTAGCTCGCGGATTCTCCCCGATCATTGCTGCTCGCATCCTGCTCTCGAAAAGACTACATCGACTCTCCGAGGTTGGAGAGCCGAACGGGCAGGCTTGCATGAGGGATCGCAAACGAAGCTTACTTCTTCACATGACGGAAGGTCACTGCATCTCTTCGAGTCTCTCGAATCTCCAAAATTCCGCCTTGTCCTCTGTCCCGAGACGAGTTTTTCTCCCTGACAGCTCCGCCTCACCAGGGCGTCTATCCAATGGTTGTCTACGGCAACGTCACCGGTAGAAAACGCACCAGTCCAACCCGCCGTGCGACTATTGTTTGGGACTCGCCTCCACAGTGTAACGCAGTACGAACTCCTCTCCAAAAATATAGAAAGCAAAATATAAACATACACAAAACTCGACATTCGGACACGACGTCGGACAGCCTAACCGGCGACACTTGTATACAGATTACCGTAATGAGCGTTAGCTAGCACCGCTTCCATTCCGAAACACTCCAGGTGCAAGCAATTTGGCGCCGTCTAGGCGCCCTCATGCTGGAAGTGCCCGGTGAAAAGACGCGCCTGTGGGGAGTCGCTCCTCTGTGGCCGGCCAGATGTGCGCGTCCGAGAAGCAGTTCTGCTTACTGCATTGCACGGTGATCGACACATACCGGGGACGCTCCGTTGGCTTTTTTCAGGCACTTATGAGCGCGCTGGGTTCGCTTTGGCGGCATTCTGTCGTCTTCAATGTCGCCGCCTAATGCACACTCTCATCTGGGACCGCCGCACAAACGTCAGCTCTTCTGTCAAAGCGCGGTTTCCTCAAAACTCGCGGCTAACGAGATTCTCTGACCGCAGTGGCAGCCGAAAAGTAGGATTGCAGAAGGCCAAAAACTCCCGCTACCCGCCTTCCCGTGTTTCACCCTGCCGACGCCCCTCGGGGCGTCACAATGGCAGAAGGATCCGTATTAGGTATAAAATATTTCCTGTATCAATGACGTTCGCCATAAGCTTTCTACTTACGAAGTTCACAAATGTACTCACTTGATGCAGCACCAGCATCGACAGATACTAGATTATCAACTAGTACTAGCCGTATCTCACTGGTTTTTGCATACTGAAACTTCATTTGTTTTAACCTTACGCGATCGCTTGCTACACTGAGTTGACAATACTACATGCCTAGTGCTCGATTTAGACACATCAAGGTTAAAGAAGAAGTTTGTAAAAGAAAGCTCTCTTATGGTTCTTACACGCTAATATTTTCCCTGTGACCTTCATGGGGCTTTGTACGTTTTTTTCTTATTTCGCTCTCACTTAGGTTGCTGTTGAAAAACATGGGGGCTGATGTAAATAACTTATTTGGCTCCCTTACTAAACAAGGTCCAAGAATAGTGAGTTTCCTTCTGCCTAACGGAGAAGTAATATCCCGTTCAGTGAGTTAGAGACATGCCATATTTTCGGCTCTGATTCCGCGCACCAGGCAAGCATATAATGGTAGTGCATACAACCCTCAATTGAAACTATTCCAATGGCGAATAACTGCAGGACTTTCTCGGTGCTTTAACTTGGAATTGAATTAACAGTTGCGCGAAATTTTAGTATTTCATGCATCTAAACACTACTTTCTTCAAAATAAAGCGTCCTGATAAATCTGTTTACTTCAATGAGCAAAGGCTCGATGTGGGTAAGTTTGTTTTGCATGCTTTAAATGCCTGTCCTTTGTACCTGTTGTCACCGTTGTCTTGCGCTCTTTTTTCTTCATGGAACTCATTTGCACTTTTGCTTGACATTTAGCCTTCTCTGTTCGATTTGTTCGACCAGATACTGTAGCCAAGAAAGGTATTGGTATAAAGAGATTTTTACTCATTTTTGTTTCCCATTGGCTGCTCATTGATTGACTCATTTATTGATTGATCGTTCAATCGTCTCGGCGACCGTACTTATTTCGGCTGTTATGTTTAAAACGCTGTATATCGTATTTAAGAAATGAAATGATTTCAAATTAATTTCCTGGCTTGCTGAAATCAATAAGGCATCATATGACCACATGTGAGCAATAGCAAATGACTATTCAAACATTATCAAAGAATTCACATATAATCCATACAGCTCATCTTAGGCACATTACAAAGCCACTGTATTGTCAGAGGAATAAGGCATCATGTAAGTACAAATCAGTTGAAGAAAAGGACTTAGCATTCGAGGTCTCGCTCGTTTGTGGGCGCTGCAAAGATGAGCTTGCCCAGAAGACGGAGAGCCGCTGCCGTCCTTGAGACATATTGCCGCGAAAGCGACGATACGAATATGGTCACCTCTTCTTGAATGAATGTCGCGACCACCACCTGCTGGTAGCGGAGCTGTTGTGCATGCCCTTGTGCACGCTCGGCGATGAACCGCAGCGCGTCTTGTTGTCGACTCGTTATTCCGTAGTGCTTGTGGATACCATTGTAAAGCAGTGCTGTCCAGTTGGTCGAAATTTCCACTCTGCCGCATCGCCCTTCTCAGAAGGGGACACGCCGTACGCGCACATTGTAACCATATGTAAGTCGTGAAGAAAAACAGCAAAAGCGAAGCTGTATTGGGCCACCCATGTAGGGGCACTACTCAAAAAGAAAAAAACGCATGCACTGTACGCCATATTCCCCACGCGAGCGCATACAACGCACGAAAAGCGTCGGCGCCCCACAGAAATAGGAATAAGAGGGGAAGAAGGGTCGGGCGGCACAGGGGAAGGCATTGCACGGGGAACAGCCGCATACTTTATCTTGTGCTTGGTTCGCTAGCTCGATGACCTTAGCCCGCGAACGTTTCACCCACAGCAAAACCACGCATGATTCCAGATACGCAGACTCGCCATGTTCTTCCATCACTGCAGAGAGCTAATTGTCAACGCATTGCAAAAGCGTCTGCCTGCCGCAGCACTGTGCTTCAAAGACTGCAAGCTCCCCCTTCAGGCTCTTATCACAGCACTCTTTGCCGAAAAATGACAGGTGCCCCTCGTTTGCCACCACGGTTTCCTGCAGACAAACTACAACATTCCCCGCCATAGAGTGACAAGTCAACTTCCTTTGTGAGTGGAAAGAGCCGCGTTCTTCGTTTTTAAGCCCACCGATGAGACGCGAATGCGCATAGCCGCACTTTCCAAGAATGGGCACCTTTGTTCGTATATGTGATGGGCAGCATAGATAGGCAGGGGGCACCGGCTGGAAAAATTTCGGGGGGGGCTTCAGCCCGGTCAGCCCATGCCTGCCTACGCCACTGCACCGGACATCAAGGAAATCAGGGCCCGTATTCACGAAAACAACTTACGACAAAAAAGCTCTTAAGAGAAAATTTCAGCCAATGCCGCTGCTGGACATATCATTAGAGACGCTTCCCGACCAATGGCAAAAAGCACTTACGAAAGAGCAGTTTTGTGAATTCGGCCCCTGGCTCCTATGTTTGGTCAGTCCAGCACTTCAACTAAAATTAAATAGGAGATGCAAACTAAAGCTAGTACAAAGTTACGCACCAACGACCAACCACAGTGACGAGGCTGTAGAACAGTTCTACGAGGATGTAGAAACGGCAATGAACAAGGTACAGACCCAATATACGATTGTTATGGGGGACTTCAACGCGAAAATAGGAAAGAAACTAAAAGGAGAACATGCCGTCGGTAATTACGGAGAAGGAGATAGGAATAGCAGAGGGGACATGCTAGTAGAATTCGCCGAAAGAAACCACCTCCGTGTAACGAATACTTTCTTCAAGAAACGTAGGAACAGGAAATGGACGTGGAAAAGCCCCAACGGAGAAACGAAAAACGAAATAGATTTCATAATGTGCACTGATCTAGGTATAGTACAAGACACAGAAGTGGTTAATAAGATTAGAATTAGTGACCACAGACTAATAAGGGCGAAGATATCCCTCAATCTAAAGCGAACAAGGACAAAGTTAATCACACGGAAACAGGCCAACTTCGATAGCGTCAGGGCGAAAAGAGAAGAATTTAGCATTGCACTTAAGAACAAGTATGAGGCTTTAGGACAGGAAGATAATGAGGATATAGAGAAGATGAACGAAGACATTACTAATCTGATCACCGAAACAGCAATCGAAGTAGGGGGCAAAGCACCAAGACATGTTGTGAGTAAACTCTCGGAGTCTACTAAAAATCTAATCAAGCAACGCCAACAGATGAGAATAACTAACTCAAGAGACAAGATAGAATACGCCGAGCTATCTAAGCTCATCAGTAAAAGTAGAGTCAGGGACGTACGTAACCATAACGTGAAAGAAATAGAAGCAGCCGTCAGAAAAGGAGTCAGCATCAAAACAACCAAAAGGAAGCTTTGTGCGGGAAAGAACATAATGCATGCAGTGAAAGATAAGCAGGGCAACATCGTTACTAACTTTTGTGGCATAACCAAAGTGGCCGAGGATTTCTATTCCGAACTATACAGCTCAAATAGGAGTCTCCCCACCATGAGTGTATTAAATGCCGAGCAGGACTACGAAATCCCATGCGTCACTGCGGACGAAGTTAGGAAAGCAATACAGGGCATGTCCCGCGGAAAAGCGGCTGGAGATGACGGCATAACCACCGACTTGATCAAAGATGGCGGAGACTTCCTTATTGGAAAGCTCGCGACACTATACACTCAATGCCTCAAACTTCAAATGTACCCGAAAGCTGGAAAAACGCAAATATTCTATATTACATAAGAAGGGAGATGTTAAAGACTTGAGGAACTACAGGCCGATTAGTCTACTCTCAGCACTTTACAAAATATTCACAAAGGTTATCTCAAACAGAATAAGGGCCACACTTGAATTTAATCAACCGAGAGAGCAAGCAGGGTTCAGAAAAGGATACTCTACCATGGACCACCTGCATGCGGTCAATCAAGTAATCGAGAAATCCGCTGAATACAACAAACCCCTCTATATGGCTTTCATAGATTACGAAAAGGCTTTCGACTCGGTAGAGATACCAGCAGTTCTGGAGGCACTACGTCGTCAAGGAATATGTGATAGCTATATAAACACAATAGCCAACATCTATAAAGATTCTACAGCCACCCTGCTCCTCCATAAGAAAAGCAGAAAAATCCCAGTACAGAAAGGTGTCAGACAGGGAGATACAATTTCTCCCATGCTATTTACTGCATGTTTGGAAGAAATCTTCAAAAGGTTAGACTGGGAAGAGACAGGGCTCAGGATTAACGGCGAATATCTCAGTAACCTGCGATTTGCAGATGACATAGTACTCTTTAGCAATGATGGCGACGAATTGCAAAAGATGATTGAAGACTTAAGCCGAGAAAGCGCTAAGGTAGGATTAAGGATGAACATGCAGAAAACAAAGATAATGGTAAGTGGCACGGCGAAAAAACGTCTATTCAAGGTCGAAACCCATACATTAGAAGTCGTAGAAGAATATCTGTACCTAGGACAGCTACTTACTGGAGAACCCACCCATATAAAAGAAATCCACCATAGAATAAACATGGGATGGCGCGCATATGGCAGACATTCACAACTCATGAACGGAAACCTACCACTATCACTCAAACGGAAACTATATAACTACTGCATCCTGCCAGTACTGACTTACGGATCAGAAACCTGGAGAATTACAAAGAAGCTAGAGAGGAAGTTAAGAACCGCGCAGCGGGCGATGGAACGGAAAATGATAGGCGTTACACTAAGGGATAGGAAGACAACCGAGTGGGTCCGAGAACAAACGGGGGTCGCCGACATAATGAACGATATTAAGAAGAAAAAATGGACATGGGCAGGCCACGTGATGAGAAGGCTAGATAACCGATGGACAGTTAGAACGACGGAATGGATACCAAGAGAGGGTAAGCGCAGCCGTGGGCGGCAGAGAGTAAGATGGGGGGACGAAATCAAGAAATTCGCAGGCATCAAATGGAATCAGCTCGCGCAGGACAGGCAAGGATGGCGAGGATTGGGAGAGGCCTTCGTCCTGCAGTGGACATAAAATTGGCTGATGATGATGATGATGATGATGATGATGGCAAGAAGGGCCGACGGACCGCGCGCGTCGGTGTTACTCCGCCAGCCAATCACGGCAGCAAACGAAATCGACGTCATGCGGCCTTTTCAAAATGGCGCCGTGTTTATGTTTTCGGAACGCGCGGAGCGTCTGCTGTTCTCGATTGATTGATTTGTGGTGTTTAACGTCCCAAAACCAGCTTTAATTATGATAGACGCCGTAGTGGAGGTCTCCCGAAATTTCGACCACCCGGGGTTCTTTAACGTGCACTGACATTGCACAGCACACGGGCAACATTTCGCCTCCATCGAAATGCAGCCGCCGCGGCCGGGATTCGATCCCGCGACCTTCGGATTAGCAGCCGAGTTGCATAACCACTAGACCACCGTGGCGGAACGACAGTAATTAGTTAGCAGGCCAGATTTTTTGAAAGTGTCGGTTATATTGTGTCATAATAGAGCGCTATTGCACAGCATTTTGTTGGTTGATGGTGAAGAGCCATCGTGCGATAGTTGTCTAGGTTCTGCTGGAATGTCGGGCCGCATACGCGAAGAAGAGTACGACTGATGCCCGTGCACGTGGGGACGAGGCGAAACGACGAGGAAAGCGCCGTAGGTCTTCAGGAGCATCACAACAACCAGATCGCTGCTGTACTTTTCGCTCGTTACTTTTCACAGTAACGAGCGCGGCAAGCCGGAATGAAAAGACATTGCTCTTTAGCGTATACGGTTACAACATCCACTCTCCCTCGGTTTTCTTCTAGGCAGAGAACCGCTATTTAAATACAAATCTCCCTGGAGCCTGTGTGAACGACGCCGTGCGCTCCACGTTACCTGCCCAAGGAAAATGTCAGTGACCACCTCCCATCATAGGCTGCCATCGCGACGTTATTGTGCAGTATTGAACATGGCTCCGGGCCTTTGACTTGGTGAGCCTTCTGTACTACCCGTGACCTGTGTTAACTTGTCGTGTCATTATGACTTTTCGGCACGTCTCATATTCATAACATAATCCATCACATGCACAACCACATCTTTAGTTCTTACATATCTTAGCAACATACTGGATCCCTCACCAGGGCGCATGGAAAATATCGGTTAAACACTGCAGGTTCTTAAGCGCAAAGTAAGGATCGCTCTACCATATAACGTTTTAAAATTCGCCTATTATTTGCGGTGACAAAAATGTTCGAATAGGCGCGAAACCAGGATTTTAGGCGGCGGAAGTCACTGGCAGTATGACAGCCCTGCCACTTGCCAATGCTTCGGGGCAAATTGCGCGCTGTAGCGCTCTCAGCAGCTCGTCCTCCTTGTGGAGGCAGCCGCCGGAAACTCCGCCTGGTTGGCTCGACCAGGTCGCCGCGCACTCCAGAGGTCACGTGTCACTACGAGCGACGTCAGGCGCCATTCGTCATGTGATATATTGTTGACAACATGTCACGTGACATTGCACTACGTGATTTTGGCGGGAAAAGGTCATGTGACATTGTGTTAAATGATTTCGATGTAAAAATGGCACGCGACACTTTGTTACGTGATTTTGGTGGGAGCAGTATCACGTTTCATGTTCCTGCCAAAATCACGTAACGAAATGTGGCGTGATATGTTTCCGCCAACATCCCGTAACTCATTGTCACGTGGTAGCTCACGATGCCTGACAAACTACGGCTACATTAAACAGCTTCACTGTTAAAACGGGCGCGGCAGAGTTTTTACGATTAGCTTAAGCTGCTAAAAGCCTGCTCTTCATTTACAGGCCTGCACCCCCCCCCCCCCCCCCCCCCCCCGTTTTTATCACGATTACATTTTTTTCATCTTTGCTTTCGTTCGTTTTGGTATTAACGCTAGTTGTAATGAACATGGTGGGAATCGCTCCTGAGAAGCCTAACGTGGCGAAATGGCGATCACTTCGTGGTTTATTTTGTCGTGACCCAAAATACTGCAGTGAGACCCCTTGCGGCATGAAAGTCCTGTTGCTTAGGAAAGTGTTCCAATGAGAATATTCCAACTCGTACAGACTAACGGTGCAACATCGAAATATTCCCACCGCGGCGAGAGGCGGCAAAAAAGATCGCGAAGTGTTGGAAAGCACTGTTCTGAACGAAAAAGAAAAATAAACGTACCAGCTGCTGCTTTACAATTCTATAATATAGTAGAATTGCAAGCAACGTAACCGCGAGAACTGCTCACGCTTGATGTGAATTTTGTACGAGTTACAGCATGCACGAAATATTTTCATTTTATGAGAAAGCATTTTACAACCACGCGCCGAGCGCGCTCTCTGGAGGAGTGGGCACTGACATGGTGGGTACCGTAGCAGCCGACACGGTTGTCGCCACCCAGTACAGAGCGGCGGGGGATGGGCACACCAAGGCAGCACCCTACTCGGATGGATGGATGGATGGATGGATGCTATGAGCGTCCCCTTTGTAACGGGGCGGTGACATGTGCGCCACCAGGCTCGTAAGAAGATTTAAGAACTTTTTTTCCCTCTCTTTAAATTTTCCTCATGCCTTTTAAATCTACTTCAATCAAATCGATCATAATATAGCAAAAACGGAAATTCATAGCCCAGTTCCCTGCCCCTCATGGCAGAAAGTCCATATTTTCCCCTATAATTATTTTTGTCCGTTCTTTCTAGTTTTCTGCCACCAGTATTCTAGCCGTCTCTTACTTATTTCAATCGCGGCTATGTTCAGCTTCCCGTTGTTCGCCCTAAAACCCAAGGCTTCCTGTAGGGTGGTGCCCAAACGTACACCTGGGTGGATATTTCCGCATTCAATCAGAACATGCTCCGTCGTTTCCCTATCTTCCTCACAGCATGTGCATTTTGCTTCTTCTTTACTGAATTTCACTTTATAAATACGCGTTCTAAGGCAGCCCGATCTCGCTTCAAACAGTAAAGCGCTTCCTCTTGAATTATCGTAAAATGCCTCCCTCTATATTTCGTTTTTGCCCTCTCGGTAGTTATTCGGAGTCGGTTTTTTTTCCATCACTGCCGTCCAGTAAATCTTCTCCGCCTCTCTGACTTTTCCCTTTACGCTCTTTGTTGTCAGTTCTCTTAGAGCCGTATATTTACTGGTGAGCCTCCTAGTTCACTTTCTCCACTGCGTGTCAACGCTCTTTCTATATAAATAGCGGAACACCTTCACCGCCCACCTACTCTCTTTCATATTCCTTAGCCTCTCTTCAAACCTTATTTTGCTCTGCGCTTCCCTTGCCTCAAAACTCGCCCATCCCATATCGCCCCTTATAGCCTCGTTTGTCGTTTTCCTGCGGGCACCCAACGCGAGGCGTCCCACAGTTCTTTGATTCACATCCATTCCTGATCGTATCTCTGGCCTCACGCACACCACTGAGTTCCCAAATGTAAGCCCCGGTACCATTACCCCTTTCCACAGACCCCTAAGCACCTCGTACCTATTGTGTCCCCATACTCTGTTTGAAATGTGAGCGCCATCTGCTGCGCGTAGCGAGCAGTTCTCGGCGGACGTGATCGCGAGCGCGCATTGTATGCACTGCGCTTGTCAGAGAGCCACATCGTTTCGAAAAGCTATGTCTGGCGATCTCACTATGTCTGGCGATCGCCAGACATAGTGAGGGGCCCCTTATGTTGCTGGGTGTTAATATTCGATACATGCGCGACGCATGAAGCATTAGGTCACTGAACACTCCAAGACTATTGCTTTCGAACTGTTTGGCAACAGCGGGCCCTTGTGCGCTGAAACACTACATATCGTCATTCTCAGTGTGGCGAGAGCGCAACACGGCGAGCGATTCTTAGTATTAAAGTACTCACTGATCACCAGCTTTTAAACCGCTGGGAGCAGGATACACGAAGAGGGTGGTGATGGAAGTGGTGCGCCATAAGTACCCGGGCGTAATGAAGCCGAAGTCACTTCTGCTGGCGTCGAATCCTGCCTGCGGCCAGCGTGATGGACCATGTAGATGTCAACTTTTTTTTTTGTTTGTTACAGCATTGATAATCAAAGACCCCAAAATGCGCGGCCGCGCTCTTTTAAGTGGCACCAACTTGTCTAATTGAACTTTCACACACAGCAGAACCTCCGCGTTAACGGTGCAGACCTCATAATTAGCAAGATAGTAGCACCCCCCCCCCGCCCCCTCCCCAAATTAGTTAATGCTAGCAAGACAGATGCGTTTAGCAACACATATAGATAGACTCCTTCAATAAAGAACCATGGTTGACATGGTGACACTTCCGGAGCCAATGTTCCGATAAGGACATATTTTACGACTACAGGTGTCCAGGGAGGGAATGAAGAGCGCCTTACACACCGCAGTGCTGTATTTACTCATGTTCGCGCGCTATAGTTTCCAGGCGTGTTCGACGTTGTGTTGGTACTATCATCGCAACGTTTTTACAGGCTCTCGTCCTGTTCTTGTACTCCTCAAAGTAATGCGCTATTCTGAGTTCGAAGGTGTGAACAATGCTCCGTCAAACAACCAGAACTACTTTTATATCTTGTAAATGTGATGCATTCGTAGTGTTTTATTACTGATCATCGCGTTCTCTCAGCGCTACGGGTGCCAATCACAAATGTTTATTTGGTGCCTCACAGCGTCCCTCTCGGTTTGCTGAAATTACCCATATATGTACAATTTAGTTTGCGGTAGCCTTGACACGTGGGCCATGACCGCGAGAACTATACACGTTTGATGAAATAATCAGCTCAATATCCTTCGACACATCTTGGGCTTATGCCTGCAAGGTGTTTCCCCTACGTCTTGCAGAGGAAACCACCCCTGCATGATAAACCATTTCATCGACATTTTTACATGCACGAGACACTAAAAGCCATACTTTACTTGTTGAAGACGCCCGAAAATTATGGGCGCTTCTGCTTGTGAGCGAGTTCATGCATAGTAGCTTTATGCAGTAACCACATAACCACAGTGGTAGCTGAGCAGAAATGAAATTGCCTTAATTATTCGCCCTGTCTCGAACACCAAGAGCGATAACATTATGGATATCTGCCTTCACCATTATTTAGTGAGAAATTTTTGTATATCAGAGGTACGAAACATTGAATTCCACCCTTTCTACGTACCGTGTACTCAACGTGAAAACCATTTCTCCGTCTTTGGTCGGCGAGCATTTGTACTTGCTTAACACTCAATCGGTGGAAAGGTAGCGCTGTGAAAGCCATAGTGCAGGTGAGATCGAAAGGTAAATCGTGCTCGTTCCCGGGGAAGTATTAAACAACGCGGAAAATTAGCAAGTGTAGGCAGCTAGGAGGAGAGGTACTTGGCTTGGCGGCAGTATCGGCGGGAGAAGTGGATGCACTCGTTTGCAGGCGCCCTTGCCGATATATGAATCTACAGTGCGACTACAATCGTACTGCACCTTTTGATTTATTGAGGCAGCGCAAAGATTTCGAAGACGCGGTTGTCCATCTCCCACGAAACAATTCGACCGTGCCGTACAGAAGCCTATAGTTCACTCACTATAGGTTAGCTGTATAGACGCCCCCATCACAGGAACGCATTTCGTTCTTCAGGTAATGAAGTAGCATTCTCATGGCCGAGAACAATAGGATTTGATTGATTCGTGGGGTTTAACGCCCCAATACCAGCTCTGATTATTAGAGACGCCGTAGAGGAGGGCTCCGGAAATTTCGACCACCTGAGAACGATAGGAGGAACGAAAAAATAATAACAGAAGTCATGACATGAAAGGTGCTGAGAAACACTGCAAATATTTTTTCGGCTGTGCTATTCATTTCTGAAATGCAGAATTGTGGGCGATGATCGTGGGCCTTTAACATAAGACCCATTTTCTAATAGATGCCGATGTTCTACGTTCCATTACCACGGTACCATTATGCAGCACGTCGTACGAAATGTTCGACCACCTGGGGCTCCTTTACGTTATTTGATTTATCTACTTTATTTTATCGGTGCAGTCGGTGTTGTGGTCGTCACGATGAAACTCCCACAGAAGTTGGAACCCGGCGCCTTGTATGGAGCGGCGGAAGCAACGAATGAATTAGTTCCCTGCGGAATGTCGTCGAAGGCAGATTCGAGTGTAAAAAACTTGTTCCGGTGCTGGCGTTTGAACCCGCGCCTAACCCTCCGAAGGCAAGTTTCTTAACCACTATAGACCACACAACGACGCTTGCGAGTTTTAAACATATGCGAACCATATGAATGGCTTGGACTTTCCGCCGCCTTACGGGAAAGAATGGAAGAAAGAAAGGAGGAAAAGTAGTAGATCAGGCATGCGCATGCCAACCTTCGCATTCCCCTTTTCTGTCGACAGAGGAAGGGCTGCAAATTTTCTTTTATTACAACACCTGTGATAGGAGTCGAATGGAATAGACATTTCGGGATGACTTGGGAGAGTCCTTGGCCTCCAAACGAGCAAATAAAACAGCTGAAGTACAAGCAAGCCTTTTTCTATTGCAAGAGACCTGTCCGCACTGTGCTCGCTTTCGCTCTTAAAAGATTCCACAGTTTTTTTTTCTCTTTATTGCCATATAACGAAAGGAAAGGGGTCAAGGGCTCGTTTATTTGTGAGAAAGAACTTAATGAGCCAACAGACATTGAAGCTTAGGAAATTAGAGCGGAAGTTAATTGTAGTATTGTCATTGTGGAGTAAGTAGAAATGAATTAAAGTGGACGAAAAGACAAACCTGCCTTCGGTGGAAACCGAACCCACTACCTTCGGATGACGCGTCCGATGCTCTACCGCTGAGCTACGAAGATGGTCGCCCGCCCCCCCTCTTGTTTATTTTATTGGGTATTTATGTACATGTAATACTGAGAGTGTTACGCAGCGCCACTCGTAGCTATGGCGGCGAGTGTGGAACACTCTTTTTTTCCGAGAGGCGTCACATGGAACATGACTGTGTGGCGAGATAGCTGCTGCTCAATAAACCCTCGCATTCGGCAGACTTGGTGCCTTTGGGTAGCATGTGAAAGTTTATTCAGCAGCAGCTATCTCGCCATACGTTCACGTTCTACGTGACGCCTTCCGAAAACAAGGAGCGTTCCACACTCGCCGCCATAGCTACGAGTGGCGCTGCCTGACACTGCCTATTTACTGGAGAAGATTTACTGGAGGGCAGCGATGGAAAAAAAGCCGACTCTGAATAACTACCGAGAGGGCAAAAACGAAATAAAGAGGGAGGCATTTTATGATATTTCAAGAGGAAGCGCTTTATTGTTTGAAGCGAGATCGGGCTGCCTTAGAACGCGTATTTATAAAGCGAAATTCAGTAAAGAAGAAGAAAAATGCACATGCTGTGAGGAAGATAGGGAAACGACGGAGCATGTTCTGACTGAATGCGGAAATATGCGCCAGGTGTACGTTTGGGCACCACCCTACAGGAAGCCTTGGGTTTAGGGCGAACAACGGGAAGCTGAACATAGCCGCGACTGAAATAAGTAAGAGACGGTTAGAATACTGGTGGCAGAAAACTAGAGAGAACGGAGAAAAATAATTATGGAGAAAAATAAGGACCTTCTGCCATAAGGGGCAGGGAACTGGGCTATGAATTTCCGTTTTTTCTATAGTACGATCGATTTGATCGAAGTAAATTTAAAAGGCATGAGGAAAATTTAAAGAGAGAGAGAGAAAAAAGTGCTTAAATCTTCTTACGAGCCTGGTGGCGCACATGTCACCGCCCCGCTACAAAGGGGACGCTCATAGCATCCATCCATCCAGTACATAAATACCCAAGAAAGTGGACGGAGGGGGGGGGGGGGGCGACCGCCTTTGGTAGAGCATCGGACGCGTCATCCGAAGGTCGTGGGTTCGGTTCCCGCTGAAGGCAGGTTTGACTTTTCGTCCACTTTAATTCATTTCTGCTTACTCCACAATTACAATACTACAATTAACTTCCCGTATGATTTCCTAGGCTTCATTGTCTGTTGGCTCATTAAGTTGTTTATTGCCATATGACATTAATACATAATACATGACGATGGATTTTCTCCCCCACCACACACACACACACGAAAAAAAGGAGAAATGTTACATATTACAGATATCAGCCCGCCGTGGAATTGACCATGGTAAATAAGAAGGGTTTCATGTGCAACACAGCTTCTACATGACTTGCGCAGTGGTTACCGGCAGATCGAAGTTGAGGAGCGCTACCGGGCAAAAACGGCTTTGTAACACCAGGCGGCCTGCATGAATTTCAGGTCCTGCACGTCGGCTTATGTTCTGCGCCCGCCACTTTTCAACGTATGATGCACACTGTTTTACCCGGTCTAAGACGCAAGCTTGTCTCGTGTATGTAGTCGTCTTCGCCACAACGTTCGAACAATGCCTTGTGCGATTACAGAGAGTTCTCCAAGCTATCCGTACAGCTGGTGTTTCGCTGAAACCTGAAAAGTGCCACTTCGCCTACGACGAGCTTAAGTTTCTCGGCCACGTTGTCAGTAGTGCTGGAATTCGCCCGGATCCGGAAAAAGACTGCTGCTGTTGCTATATTCCCAGTGCCAACCAACAAGCTCGAAGTCCTCCGCTTTCTGGGACTTTGTGCATACTACCGTCGCTTTATTGAAAACTTTTCCAACATCACAGGACCACTCACTCACCTGATGAAAGACGACACCCATTCACCTGAGGCATACCACAAGATTTGTATCGCACACTGCAGATGCGCCTACAGACCCCGCCAGTATTTGTCCACTTCGATGCGGACGCCGACACCCAACTGTACACGGACGCCGCGACGTCGGCATTGGCGCTGTTCTTGTGCACTTGCAAGAAGGAGCTTAGCGGGTTATAGCGTATGCCACCTGCACTTTATCGACTTCGGAGAGGAATTTTTCTACCAGCGAAAAAGAATGTTTCGCCATCCTACGCGTGATCACGAAGTTCAGACCATACCTATGCGGCCGACATTTCCGCGCGGTTAGCGGCCACCATTCTCTCTGTTGGCTGGAGAACCTAAAGGATCCTTGTGGTCGTTTAGATCGGTGGAGTCTTCGGCTGCAAGAGTTCGATGTCACCACTGGGCACAGGTCGGGGAAAAAACAGCGACGCTGACTGTCTTTCTCGCGCTCCCGTCAGTACTGGAACAACCGATCTTGAAGACGACTGCGGTTTCCTCGCTGTTTTGACCATTTCTGAATCTGATCTACGCCAACACCAGAGAACCGACTTACAGCTACAGCAGCTTATCGACTACCTTGAAGGATACCTGCCGGAGCCGCCTCCGCAATTTGCCCGACAGGTGTCCACGTTCTGCCTCCGCCAACGGCGTGCTCTACAATTTCCAACCGAATGAAAAGAGTTACCTCCTTCTTATACCTATGGGGCTCCGTGACGAAATCTTACTGGCATGCCGCGATGAACCTTCTTCTGGCCTTGGGTTAAATTTTCAGATCTGGATCATTTGTGACTTTCGTTGCCAATTCTTTGGGAATAATTGGCATTGACAACACGATCGAATGACATTGACTTTTCCTGTGCAAAACCATCAGAGATCGAATTACATTCGTTGCATTCCTCACTCGGCTGTGTATATTTAAAAAGTCTAGTTCGGCAGTGGGATATCTTTTTAAAACCTGTGTCGATACCCAGGCTGATTAAGTGATGGTTTATTATTCCCTTTGGGGTATACTGAGAAATTCTTTAAAATGATCTGTTCTAGTACTTCGGAACATGTACTGGTGACCGACATCGGTCTATAGTTGAAGAAAAGCTTGAGTAATGTGTCTTATGGGACGGTAGTCTTTCACTTCTTTTGGATCGTCTAGTAGATATCCAGTTGAAAGTTACATGGGATAAAAAATAGCAAGATGTTTGCTGCACTATTCTAGATATGGCTTCGAGAACTAGTTTGAGACGTCAGTCGGGAGAGTTTAATGTTTCTTGTGAAGTCCGAGTAGAACGTTAGCGATTCCTCCGTTATGAGTGGATGAATGCTGCAACTTTTCAGCATTGTTTCAGACAGAGGCCCGTTATCTGGCGTAAATGCCGATTGGAAGTAGTGCTCCTTGCGTAATTAAGATTTTCGTCGTGGGGTCGTCCTGACGTGAATATTTCGCGTGCACGAAAGCGATTCCAAACTCTCTGTGGATCGCTATTCAAGAAATTACGTAGAGTAGCGTTAAAGTATTACTTTCCTGATTGGCTTAGTCTGATTTTCGGTTCTTTCTTGGCGCTAAGCAGCTTTCATGTCCAGAGTGACTGGCGTTTATTCATCTTCAGAGACTGACCTAACGAGCTGTTTGGCGTAAATTACATTGCACGCTACCCATGGGTGGTATTTCCGTGCTGTTGTTTTTATAGGCATAAATTTGCAGGCGCACTCATATGTACTACAGTCTGTAATAGTTAATAGAGAACAGAGGGATTAGGCACTTAATGCAGACTTAATACAGTGAACGTAAACTGAATAACAAGAGATTGGGCACTGAGTACCCAAAAGAAGTTTCTCTTGGGTACTCCGTGCGAAGGCTGGAGTCATATTTTACTGTGGAAGACAGTGGCTGCTACAAGTTACGTTTCAACGCGAATTTAATTTTTTCACAACGCTTGACGTAGACTACAGTCGAATATTGCTCGCCCCAGCCCAAGAAAACTATTTCACAAGAGCACATTTTTTTTTCTCTCACATGGCGTCATCTAGACATTATGTAGGTTCTCTGAGCGCTTATTGAAGGTGATGTTGGTTTGTGTATTTGTTACATACTGCTTGCCTACTTTAGAGGCCTTAGGCAGGATTTAGAGCAGGAATAGCATAATATAAATTCAGTGTACTGAGATAAGCAAAAGCACATATAAAAGAAAGCAACGGAGGGAGTTTGACTTAATAATTCAGTTGACCTTACTATACGTTTTGTGATTGGGGACTCAACATTTCCCAACCAATACCAAAACCTAATAGACCACTTTACAATTCGAAAAGTTCGTGTAATTCAAAATACACTGTGGTAATTTACAAAGTGTAGCCTGTATCCAGAGTAAAACATCTGCGAGCGTGCAACGCGAATGCGACCTCTGCTGCGATTTGTTACACATTAAATATAGGAAAATTGCAGCGAAGCAGAAACACCACAGTGAGTATTTGTTATCGAATACTCAGCCCTGTTTATTCGTCACACCACCCATATTCGGTGTCGGGGAAAGAATTGAAGGAAAAACATGTAATTGCTTCTCATAAAATAATAATGGTGTCAGAATCAGCACATAAACCGAGGAGAAAATGAAGGTTATGTTGGTGCCGAAGAAATGCGACAGCTTCCTTTGTCCTTGGACTATCGTTTGATATTGGTGCATTCGAGCAAGGAACATGCTGCTAATACTTGATTTGCCCGGTCACCTGCAACCAAACAATTGGTCCTGTAAATATTTATCCCGCAAGAACATAACTGTCAATGTAAAAATACGCCATACGTTATTATCACTTGAGTTATTGGCCTATTTCGTGAAATTTCCAGAGCTGTTTTCAAAAAAGAACAAATAAATCTCACGTGTCAGGTTCAGCAAAAGGCACTGTGCGATGGCTGCAACTTCACAGCAATGCGTACAAGCACTAACCGGAAAGCGGCAAGAAAAAGCTGAAATCTCTTGTTTAGGCATATCTAAATGCACAAATACTCTAGTGATAATTACGTCGTCATCTGCTACGCTGCTTTAGGTAGAGTGTATAGGAAAAGAACATTTAAAATTTTTAAGCCATTCTACACCATGAATGTGGTTGTCTAGCGAAGCTGGGTAAGGGGCATAGAGGCGGATTGGTACAGGCCACTTTGGTACCAAATTCCAGGTTGAGTACGGGTCCTTGAACTTGATGGCGACGTCCTGTGGCTTCATGGCGAAGGCTCCCTCCTGGCGACAGCTTTCTGAATACGCGCGTTTGCATTCTGTGCAGCTTGAGCATTTTTACGCAGCAAAGAATATCTATTGTGACGTAAGAATCTCCTTTGTCGTTAATGTGCCCTTGACAAAGAGGAGTGGTTTCATATTACGCATAATTCAGTGACGCGTATATTTATTTAAGCTACTGAAAAAACTAACGGAAGGTGCCTACCCTACCGAAGAAGGACGTTGTTGTACCGAGGCTGCCGTGAAAGTCTCAGCACATTTTCTGAACACAGTGGTAACGTCACCAGCCCAGTAGAGCCGGGCAGGTTGCTGGAGCTTTGTTTGACATGTTTCACTAAGTTTTTGACAATCTATTCAAAGGAGTACTGGTAGGCCGTTAGGCGTATGCAGAAGACTATCACCATCATGAAATAAGTGAGTGTGCACTTGTTTGTGTTTGAAATTTCCAGTGTGAGGCGTTCGTGTTTGCGCTTCGTGTTTTGCGCTAATGGGTCATCGCGAGGAGTCAAAAAAGAGAAGTGACGACGCCTAGCGATGACGTGATCATACGTCGCCTAGCAACGCAATGTCAGCTGCACCGACTACTCCTCGCCACGGCGCGCTATACCTAGCCAGAGAGAAAAAAATAAACATACAGAGAGACAGAAAAAAGACAGTGAGAGTGGGGGCTTTATATAGCCCAAGAAGGCGTAGGTGTGGTTTTCCCAATAAGTCGATTCGTTTTTGCTTAACTTTGCAACCATTTGATAAACTCCCACAGCTCCCCTGGTCACAGATTCTGGCAATATTGAGACACTCCCAATTTTTGCGCTTGAAATTTATAAACTGGAGAGGCAAACCTTCTATCATCTCTGCGCTGTAGCTATATTCCCCAGCTTGTTTCTCTACCAATGTAAGATGGACTAATGTGTTGAAAATGATACGTTTTTTTTTTCTTTTTATTTGTGTGAAGCATGTAACTCTGTCTGTGCTGCCGTGAACCCTTGTTATTGGAGCAGCGGACTCGCCAAACTGTCGAAAGAAAAATTTTATTCACCGCTGCCTGGCATGTTTTGAAGTTGGCAAAAGTAAAGCTGATGTATTGATCGATCGGCACGATCCGTACAGCTGTCAGCCGCGGCGCCTTGCACTTCAACACTCTCATGAAGTCATTCTCCGGGAAATAAACAGGCGCCAGCCCTGCGGTAGGCACACACTTGGTCCCCGTGTGGTTGCCCCGTCGCGAAATCGTTCGTTATGGCAGTTGTTCCCTTGCGGGGCGCTGTGGAATTAAACATCACGTAAAACACGTAGTGACAGAGCCGGCAAAACGAAACAAAACCGCGCTTCTTTTCGTGTGTTCATGCACCTTCCCAAATGACAGCGTTTGCTAGCATTAACCCTCGCGTTCGCCCAAGCGCACCGGATGTGCAACGCCATCGCGGTTGCTCCAGAAGATTTCGCTTGTCATTATAGCAGTACTGATGGACTCTCACCGCTTTAAATTCGAAGAAGGATGCCGGATCGGGTTTCACGTATAGGTCGTTCAAGTTGATGCTCTTGAAGGAAGGCATCACAGATGGCACATTCGTTGTGTCGTTGGCATCCGATAAAGTGCACCCGTCTTTGTAGAACTTCAGCAGCAGTGTCAAGTCACCCACCTGGGGATTACGCACCGTACCAGCAAGGCGTACTCCATTGTAATTTTGCACTGCAACATCGACATGCAGTCCTGAGTGTTAAACATTACTCACATTTGCAGGACTGGCTGCGCCACATGCCATTGTCCAAGTGGCCAGAAAAGGTGTCATCTTCTAGGCAACAAGTGCGAATGCATCGAAGGGAAATACTACTATTTGAATTCAGACCAATGTGTTGAGAATAAGGAAGAATGTGTATTCGGCGCCCCAGAAAGGTAAGGGAGAAAAGAAATTTCGGCCCCTAATGGAATGGCGTAGTTCATCACAAACGAGAACAGCATCGAGAGTACTATCTAGGAGCTTGTGCCTAGATAAAGAATCGTTCTTTCTGTACGCTTACCCTACTTTCGCGGCGGTGGATGAACTTCAGACACCAGGTTAACCTCTTCGCACGAGTCTACTCGGCCTAATTGTAGTTTGGTGTATCCTTGTACTTGTAAATATCGACATGCAGTCAGGAGTGTTAAACTTTACTCCCATTTCCAGGACTGGCTGCGCCACGTGCCATTGTCCAAGTGGCCAGAAAAGGTGTCACCTCCTCGGGAACAAGTGTGAATGCATCGAAGGGAAATACTACTATTTGAATTCAGACCAATGTGTTGAGAATAAGGAAGAATGTGTATTCGGCGCCCCAGAAAGGTAAGGGAGAAAAGAAATTTCGGCCCCTAATGGAATGGCGTAGTTCATAACAAAGGTGAACAGCATCGAGAGTACTATCTAGGAGCTTGTGCCTAGATAAAGAATTGTTCTTTTTGTTCGCTTACCCTACTTTCGCGGCGGTGGATGAACTTCAGACACCAGGTTAACCTCTTCGCACGAGTCTACTCGGCCTAATTGTAGTTTGGTGTATCCTTGTACTTGTAAATATCGACATGCAGTCAGGAGTGTTAAACTTTACTCCCATTTCCAGGACTGGCTGCGCCACGTGCCATTGTCCAAGTGGCCAGAAAAGGTGTCACCTCCTCGGGAACAAGTGCGAATGCATCGAAGGGAAATACTATTATTTGAATTCCGACCAATAGCAGATGAGTGAGTGAGTGAGTGAGTGAGTGAGTGAGTGAGTGAGTGAGTGAGTGAGTGAGTGAGTGAGTGAGTGAGTGAGTGAGTGAGTCAAACAACCTTCCACAACCGATGCGAGTAAACTCAACGTCTCCTGGTGGTGAGAAATGTCTCAGTTCACGTGACACGTCTTTTGCATACTGGGCAGGTACGTGTGAAAACGTTCTGCGCCAAAACACTATCGCGGTCATCAATACGCTTTGAATGGCCGTAGAGAGAGATGACGGTTGGAAGCTGCTGGCTCTCATCCACAAGATCCTTAAAAGAATTCCCGCAACGATTCTTTAACGTAGTAGTAATACAATGATGATCAATCGTAGAAGTTCATGTGAGCAAGTGAGCGACATGTGTTTCCAGTGGGCGCACCGGCGAATTTGCAGGTCGGTTCCAAATACGGCCTGAAATCGTCTGTTTTTCTTTCAGCCAATTGCGTCACAGCTAGGGAGCACTGGCCACGTCGCTCGAGGTAGAACTAGCATTGGTTGATTCCGTGATAGCGGAAACGGGCTTGGTATTGCTTCATTTGTTCATCTTGAGTCCATCAAATCAAAGAAAATGTATGTACCTATCTTCCAGGAGGAAGCGACGTACCCGGTGCTCCTTGTGACGTAATTCGCTCAAAGAGCAGGCCAGTTGCAGCTGTACAATTGAAACCGAACTGTAAATACCGTGTTTCCTACATGCTGTGCAATAGCATATGGATCACATGTCGACAGTAGTTTCCACGACTGATGGGCACCGTTGTCTGGCTCAGTCAAAGTGTTGGCGGACCACTTCAAACATCCACTCGGAGTGGGGGATGTGGTAGTGTCGCTGCGGTGCTCGACAACTGACCCGGAAGACGCGGGTTTGATCTCCGCCGTACGTGGCGGTCACGTGGTTAAAACGCGGGGAGGACCGCGTCGTGTTTGCACGTTAGAGAATCCGATCCGGTCGAAATTTTTGGAGCCGTCCATTACGGAAGGCCTCATTATCATATCGCGGTTTTGGCACGCAACATACCAGCAATCATTACTACATATTTAGAGGGCCGCTAAAGGGAAAACCAATTTTTTGCTTATTGCTGACCTAAATGTTCGGAATACCTGAAGCACCCGCCTTTCCAAGGAGAAGACGCTAGCCAAATTAGAAAAGACGTAAAGAGAAAACACATGTGGCCACACCACTCTGGGGGTTTCGCACAGATGCGCGTAACGTCATAGATTTTCACGGCGTCTGCAAAGGCCTACACGATTATTTCACTGCAAAATCCGCATACGCTGAGTTCCAAGGAGAGCAGTGGGCTTCAAAGGCGTTTCAAGGAGCCAGCACTGCTCTCAAAAGTGACAAGTGAAAAGTTTGATGTTGGTGCTGCTGCAGCCAACATGAGACCAACATGATACTAGCTGGAATTTACCAATCCTCAGACAGCAGCACGCTCCGACGCAGTCTACAGGCTCAGGACTTTGCAGTACCACTGGTCATGCTAGTCAACTGCGTCTCTCTCCGACTATGCCAGCACGAATGAATAACAATACCTCTTTTCTTTAGTATTATTATTGAAGATGTGCACTCACTCCTGTCCCGGCCTCCACGCTCCATACCAAAGCACATAACCTCCCACAGTAATTTCGACACTCTCGTGCGGAAAAAAGTAATCTGTTTGTGGGTTGTAGAACGCCGGAACCTGCAAAAAAACAAAAGAGAATGGGGGGGGGGGGGGGGTCGGGGGGAGGGTCAGGAGGAGCGACCAGCTCACAGTTATACAGAGATATAAGGATGTCGGGCTTTCTGAAATGTATATTCCGCACGGCGCACCATAAGAAGGAAACTTGAAAACGAGTTCTAGCGTTTAACAGGACACTGCAGCTGCGAGGAACAGGTAACAAATATATGGGAAGTAGAAACGGTGGCGCTATCCTCACACGCGTCTTGCGGATATACGACTACATCAAGCTTTGTCCCCCGAAATTATGACAATCGAATGTACCTTCCTTTAGGCATCAAACCATATCACGAACGCACGGGGTTGTGGGGCATTCCCAGTAATTTTGCCAACCAGGCGTATTTGCTGAGCAAGATTGCTTTTCATATGGACTACTAGAAACGCAGAAACCGTGAGGAGGGGAGAGGGGGGGGGGGGAGAGGACAAAGCATGGCATTGCCTTTTACAGTATAGCTTCGACGGGATGTGAAGGTGAAGTGAGGGCGAAGAGGACTGAGGTAAGGATAAGGAGGGGGGAAGGGGATCGGTAGGGCAGTAAACTGTTACGTAGCCATGTACATTCTAGCACAGCAAGGGGTGGAAGAGGAGCGGTGTAAAGGCGAGGACTGGCTGCGCCACGTGCCATTGTCCAAGTGGCCAGAAAAGGTGTCACCTCCTCGGGAACAAGTGCGAATGCATCGAAGGGAAATACTATTATTTGAATTCCGACCAATGTGTTCGGAATAAGGACGACTGTGTATTCGGTGCCCCAGAAAGGTGAGCGAGAAAAGAAATTTCGGCCCCTAATAGAATGGCGTAGTTCATCACCAACGATAATAGCCTCGAGAGTAGTTGCTATGAGCTTGTGCCTAGCTATAGAATCTCTCTTTTTGTATTCTTGCTTTACTTTCTTGGTGACGGATGAACTCTAGACACCATGTTAAGCTGTCCCACGCGTCTACTCAGTCGAATTGTTGTATTTTGTATACTTGTACTGTCGTGAGCAACATGAAAGGGAACACAGGAATGCGTGGCAAACAGCCTGAAACCCAGTTATCGGTGATACGTGGCGGCAGCTGTCGGAAACATAGTGGAGAGGGGAACGCTATTCTAACAAATGTCGGCACGGCTGCCGTCCGTTTGTTTGCACAAGGTGCAGAACCTGGCAGTGCATCAAGCGCTTATATGAAAAAAAAAGAATGAAAGAAAGGAAAGGCAATGAATCGCTGGCAAGTCACTGCGACAATTACCGCGTCTTATCGAATACGGACGACACCGTGTTATCGGTGAAATGGCGTAAGTTGCTGCCTTGAAGAAGCGCCAGCGTAGTGGGAGTGCCAACAGTTTGTGGAAGGCACCGTCCTATCCACTTGGTTTTTCACAGCGCCATCCGCGTATCACTCCAACCAGTTTGAAGGCTGTTTGCCACGTGTTCCTGTGTTCCCTTTCATAGTGCTCCCTACAGTACGTGTAAATATGCACATGCAGTCCGAAGTGTTAAACTTCACTCACATTTGCAGGCCTGACTGCGCCACATGCCAATGTCCAAGTGGCCAGACAAGGTGTCACCTCCTAGGCAACAAGTGCGAATGCATCGAAGGGAACTACTACTATTTGAATACAGCCCAATGTGTTCATAACAAGGACGAATGTGTATTCGGCGCCCCAGAAAGGTGAGGGAATAAGAAATTTCGGCCCCTAATAGAATGACGTAGTTGGTAACAAATGATAATAGCGTCGATAGTAGCGTATGGGAGCTTGTGCCTGTGACGGGGTAACGTCGCGTTTTCCCCCAAGCGTGCAGGTTCTTTTACCTTTCAGGTGTCCGAAGCGTCGCCTCAAGACACTCAAAGAAGGGCGAGGCTCTTTGCACACCACATTTCATATACAGACTTTAAGCACACAAAGCAAGCACACACCGAAAGAGACATCACGTGCATCACAGATATCACAAAGCCTAGGCAATGTTCAATAGCATGGCTAAGTTTAAGTGAAGTCCTAAACGACTAGTTCTTAACTAAGTCCGACCGCAGAACAAAGAGATGGCACGAGGGCTTGTCTCACCAAAGTCAGCGTTCGGAGGCAGGCGTTGGCACGGAGCGTGGCAGCTGCTGAAGAACGCGGCAACAGTCGGCGTCCAGAAGCACGAAGGGCGATGGTAGCTCGAGCAGCCTCTCCAGGCTGCAGGGAAGAATACGGTTCGCCGGCGTTGAAGGAGCGTCCCGTCCGGACAGCCGCGCCTGAACTCGCGCCCCAAGGTCGACAGCTCAAGCCTGTCCACGGGGGAAAGCAGCAGCAGGTTGCAGAGACTCTGCAGTGGTCAGATGGTGGCCCCCCGGTTGCCAGGCCTCAGGCGGCAACCGTGGCTCGGGGACAGCCCAGTAGCGTGGCCGGTCTTCTCCGCTGGTCTCTCTGGTCTCTCCCTGATCTCCCCTTCGCTTGGCGCTTTTAAAGACGATAGTCTTTCTTGGGGAACTTCAACGCAGAAATTTTGGTCTGTCTGTGTGTGTGTGTGTGTGTCTGTCCTGCTGCGAAAGGTTAACCCCATCCTAAACGACCGCCCATCTTGCGACCGCCCAGTTGCGTTCATACTTGTGATCACAATTGACCAAAAAGCAAATATTGCGCATATCTGAGGCGCAACATCAATACGTAAGTATTAGGCGGTGTGTTCCTTTAGTAGAAAATTCATAGATGCTTAATTCTAAAGACCCTAGTGCTTGTTAGGATGCGCAAAAGTGGACGTTTCCTACGCAGTTCTGCGTACTAGGCAAGCTTCTTGCGTTTCCCGGTATCATGGCCAGATGGCGCCCATATCTCACGCTCGTGCCGAGCGGGTAGCACAAGGCAGCGGAACGGCCGCCCGCCACTCCGGCCGGTCCCTTTCTCTCCTCGCGTCTCTTCGTTTTCCCTCTCGCTTGCGCGACTCCTCGGGGAAATAGAAACACGCGAACCGGGACTCATGTAGTACGGCCGGTATAAGACTATCGTCTTTCGACGACATTTGCAGCGAAGCACGGAGATACGCGGCCATTTTTGGTTTGAAAAGCCCTTCACTGCACACCAGCCATGCGCCGCACACAATGAAATGGAAGTTCAACACGTGAATAACCCTACATATGTATTCTCTTTGTCAGTGAGCGCAACGTAATACGTACGAACACGCTTATGTTTCATGGAAATACGGATGTGCAGAGCTGAACTGCAGGCTCTTTTGTGGAAACTATAGAAACAGAAGAACAAATGGCCGTTTTAGCACACCGTAAGCACACCATAAACGTTAATATGACAGATGGACTTCGCCATGTTTATTTATTTATTCGTTCATTTATTTATTAAAGACGATAGTCTTTCTTGGGATACATGAACGAAGAAATTTTGGTCCGTCTTTCTGTTTGTCTGTTGTCACACGATTCAGCCACCCAATCAAAGTTTAAGCACTTGCCTAACGCCCAGCCATCTTGAACTGGTAGCTGCATTCATACTTGTGAACATTGTCGGTCAAAAAACAAACATTACGCATATCCGAGGCGCAACATCAATACGTATTAGGTGCTGCGTTCCTTTACTAGAAGATGCATAGATACGTAATTCCAAAGACCCTACTGTTTGTTAGACTGCACTAAAAATGCGACGCTATGCACAAAAGAGGCCTCCGCCGATGATATCGTGCTGCCACCTGGCAGTTGCCCAAGGATTCTGCACAAGCTCACGTTTCCCGACGGCGCTGCCAGATGGCGTCCATATCTCACGCAGCGTAGTGCGGCCGGCAGAAGACTATCGTCTTTCGACATTTGCAGCGAAGCACGCAGATACGCGGCTATTTATTTATTTATTTATTTATTTATTTATTTATTTGGAATTGTCCCACTACGTTGGTCTAGTGGTTATGGCACTCGGCTGCGCATCCGATGCTCCCGGAATCGAAATCCGGCCGCCGCGACTGACCTTCGATTCAGGCGAAATGTTGAGGCCCATGTACTGTGCGAGGTAAGTGCATAGTGCCCTGTTGTCCGCGCCGCACACATACAGGCCCTTTCGACCAACTTCTCCGTCAGCTACTTCAATCACGTCGCCATTCCCATCGCACTCACATGGGAGCCTTTACCCGCCGAGAAATGTTCGGGCGGCCCAATAACAATAAGCAATAGCAATAACAGCGACAATAAGCCCAAAATTAGCCGTCACTGACATTCCACAAAGGCATGTGACAGTACAAGGAGCTGGTATAAACTACGAATATACCTTTAGATTTAGTCGCTCCCTCGCGAACTCGAGAATGTGGAAGCCTTCGACATTCCTTGCCCTCCGGGTTGTAAGGAGCGACTTATTTCCTTTGTATCGTCGCTCCACCTTGAGTTCGTCCTTTCCAGCGAAAAACACCTTCACGTAAGTATCTTTATGGTCGTTGTACATGCCAAGGGAAATGGGGTAGCTGTCGCTGAAAAGAACGAACAGCGCAATGAGTAGCGGTAATTTTAACGCGAGGGAGAACGCGAGACACTTCTGGTTAGGTTCCCTCCAACATCCCAATCGATTTTGTGCACAAAAAGGACAACGCAAAAAGAGCAACACAACTCTCATAAGTGTTACGGAAGAGGGTCATCTGGCCAAAGGGATGTACCAGAGTTACTGTACCACATAACAAGCAACGCTGCATAACGTTTTCAGGGTAACGCTGTAAAAGATTAATAAAGCCTCTGCACACGCACAAGAATTGTGGGTGCTCACTCTGTCATAGGAATCGGTGAAACGTGAAAGTGAACGGTGTCGTCACAGAATCAGTTGAATGTTCGTTGTACATGGAGATGAACTTGCACCGTTTCTATCGGCGTTTCGCTGGTGTGGCACCGTTTGACATGCGCGCCTCTACATTGACGGCTGGTGGAGCGTCTCCTCCATATCGACGAACAAATTCCATGACCGTGACGAACCCCTCGAGGTAACTTAAGCTATTTTCGTCCCACCTGGACGCAGTGGATGGTAAGTGGCGCGCGACAAGCTCATCACCATGTCCTCACTCACGGGACATTGACCGGTAAAGGTCATTGCCGTTCTGCGGTGCTTAATGCAGTAGGTGTTCTTGTTGCTGCCATTACACTAGAAGACCCCGCGGAGAAACACAGTTGGTGGATGTGGAAGCGAAATGTTCTCGCGATGACGCGTCACACACTAACACGACGCGAAACACAAAGCGGGCTGCTACGTTACCACCGAAGGCAATGACTGCGAGCACCGCGCTCCACCGGTAGACTCTGCTGCAACACGGCTACCGAAGCAACCACTGCGTGCTCGTCAGTGTAATGAAGCAGACTTCGATTCATTCTCCTAAGAGGAAGGGGGCGGATCACCGTCGAGAGCAGTCGCACCTCACTTCGGCTCCGGCAATTTTCAGCCCTCGCGCCGGCTTTCTCGCTCCTATCTAGATAATTTCTCCACGGGTGGTTGAAGAAGATTGTCCAGATTCTTTCAACACCCATTATATGGCGAAACTCGCCCGGGGTGGCCTGGGAGAGACTTTGAAAGCGCTCGACCACGCCGTACACTGAGCTAGGCCTGGCAGGCCTAGCTCGAGTGCGGCCGCCCGCACACCAGCTCATCGACGATGGGTGGCCCCCCGGCCACCCGTCGTCGATGTCACAGGACAGGAAGCATCGTCGCCGATGTCACAGGATAGGAAGCATCGTCGCCGATGTCACCAGGACAGGAAGTATCCTCCGAAGAGCTCTCGGACAAATCCTGGCAGTCGCCAGGCCTCCGCGCCCAAGAGAAACGACGAGCAGCCCTGCGCCTTGACGCCGCTTCCGCCGTCACAACAGCTAACCCCACCAATACGCCGGCTTCCCTGCCGTTATCATCGCCGCCACCGAAGCATGCAAGTGCCTCGCCTCCACTGCCCCACCGCCGCGCTCCGATTCCTCGTCTCCCGGCCGATACGATTCACGTAGTTGGCCGCCCAAAAAGCCCCGCAGAGCTTGCCAAGCTCCTGCCTTCGCACTTGTACACCGCCTTGCTGAAAGCAGCGCGGAGACGTTGCAACGCGAAACCGACATCGTCGCGTCCCACGTGCACGCGGCCGGTCTCACTTGCTCGGCGGCCAAATCGGCCCTCCTTCTCATGCGGCCTCCCGATCGGCGTCGCTACAAAATGTCTCACCCCACCATCACTGTTTACGCCAACTCCACTGCCGTGCCCGTCGTTTCACATCTCCGCGTGCTGGGGCTGATACTGCAATCCAACCGCCACAACACGCACACCATCGGCAAGCTCTCGCACTCAGTGCAGCAGCCAGCGCGTATGCTCGCCCGTGTCCGTGCGCGGCGTGCGGGCATGCGAGAACACGATCTGCTTCGCCTTGTCGACGACTTCGTCGTTTCTCGCCTCACGTACGGCCTTCCTACACTCGTCTCCTCAACGAGGGACGCGACAAAATTGACGCACTCATCCCTCGGGCATACAAGACACCCTCGGCCTTCCCCCCAACGCGTCCACGTATCGTCTTCTCCGTCTGGGTGTACACAACACCCACGACCAGTTGATAGAGGCTCACCGCTCCGCCCACGTGCAACGCCTTTACAGTTCACCGACCGGTCGCCACATCCTTTCCTCCATCGGCCACGACACCTCCTCCCACCCAACGGATCTGGTTTCATTACCTCACGCCGTTAGAGCGGCCTTCTCCATCAAGCCGCTACCCAAGAGTGTGCTTGCGGGCCACCACGACGCTCGCCGCCAAGCCCGCTGCGGCTACGCTTCACGCCAAGTACGCCGACCACCCGGCAGTCATGTACGTGGATGCAGCCCGATACAACTCACCCAGGGATGCCTTCGTAGTCGTTTCCGTGTCGTCCTCCTCAGCGCCTTCCAGGCCGGCAGTCATGGCAGGCACCATTAGAACACCCTTTGCCGTCGAGGCGGAGGAGGTGGCCATCGCTTTGGCTGCGTTCTCGACCGATGCTGGCGTCATACTCAGCGACTCCAAACAAACCATCTCCAATTTCGCACGTGGTATCGTATCGCCTACCACCCTACGACTCCTCGCCCACTACTGCTGCACGACGAGCAGCGCCGCTTTGAACTGATCTGGGTCCCCGCCCACTCGGGTCACCCCGGCAACGTGACAGCTCACCAACACGCTCGAGGATTCGTCGACCGAGCGGTGGGTCCCTCAGAGTCGGGAACCCTTGTGCCGGAGCCCCTGGTCACCTACCACGGTATCACCCGGCACTACCGCCTCGAGCGATACGCCTATCCTCCCCCTCACGGCAGTCTTCCCAAGAGGTCCGGATCGCCTGGCGGCGCCTACAGAACCGCACGTTTCCGTGCCCTCTCGTTTTTTCGTACATACACCCAGGTGTCGTCGATCCGCGCTGCTGCCTCTGTGGCGGCATAGCCTCACTGAACCACATCCTCTGGAGCTGCCCGGCCGATCCCCCGCCGGCCGACCTCTTTCGCTCACCACCGACCGAGGAAAAATGGGAGGCCCTTCTCTCCAGCACCGACAGAGATATCCAGACACGGGTCCTGGAACGTGCTAAGACGTCATCGAAAGGCACAGCCTTGCAGCCTATGTGGCTTAGCCTCCATTACCCCTCATCCCTTCTACGAATAAAGATGTTACTCACTCACTCACTCACTCACCCACTCACTCTCCTAAGTGGCCGCATCGCCCAAGCCAATCTAAAGTGTCTCCATACACGTGAGCGGAAGTGAACTGGAGCATCGAGGGAGAGGGGGAGAGGCTGATAAAAAAGCATATGAGGCGCGTTGTCATAGCTTGAACCATTTATGTGCGTCGCGAAGTTGGTAGGGTGCCCGGCACCTTTTGTCGTGGAACGAGAGGCGGTCGATTTTAATCCCAGCGCCTCCGCGTTTATGAAAACACCTCTGCTGGTTTTCTTTAAAATTCATACCGCTGTATTTTACAGCGCTATTTCCGCGACAGAAAGGACGTGAGTGAGGTATGTGTGCATGTCGGCATAAAACAATCGCGTTGCGGGTTATGAATTCGTTTGTTTCTTGACTTGGGTGCCTGATACACTGCCTCCTCACATCCAAAGATGGGTGAGGCCGTCTTCACCAAGAGAATTGCTGTACAGGAAAACTGGCCCAATGCACGCTCAAGGAATAGACAGAAAGTTTCGCACGAAACATGGGCGTGGACGAAGGAAGTTATCAAACATAATGTCTCTGCGACTACAACCTTCCAAAACAAGTGACGAGGTAAAGAGCAGAGGCTGGTCTCACCAGTGCATGCAGGCGTTCGAATAGATCGACAGCAACGAGCTGGTGCCAGTCAGCCTACCAGGGCTGCTTTGTTCATGTAGCGCAGATGAGGAGAGCGTCACAACGGTGAAGTTGCCGAACAGACTACGTCGCGGCCGGAAACTTCCCACGAACTCGAAGCCAAGGCTCGACCGTTTGTATCCTGTCCAAAATTTCAACATCAAAATTTCGGATCAAAATTTTTCCGTTACAAGCTACGATTGGCGCATATATCGGAACCGTCTGGCTCATTGTTGTTGCGAAGGGATTGACGCTCCATTTATGGCTGATTTACTTGAAAAAGTCATCTTTAGAACGAAAGTGTTTTATGCGGGGGTCCACCACGACCCTACCACGTCACTTCCGTAACGGAAGTGAGGCAGTAAAACGTACATGTCAGACCAACACAGAAAAACACACAGAGAAATTTCCTTGGATGCTCTAATGATAGAACTCACAGCCCCACGCTCCATGATGCAATGTGGCCGGCTCTCTACAACAGTGCCATCGGCGCCCACACTCGAAGGTGTACGAACGCGGCTTATATGGTCCATATGGTCTTTCTTATCACTTCTTTCCCTCTGCCTCGACGCGCGCGCGCGGCGCACTTTGGAACACGCCTGGCATAGTGCCGCCATACAGGAGAGGCGAAGTGAAGTTGCGTGCACCGAGGCGCACTTTGGAACGTTCCCGGAACAGTGCCGCCATCGAGGAGACGCGAAGTGAAGCTGCAGTGCTTTACTTCGCCTGTCCTGGATGGCGGCACCATTCCAGGAACGTTCCATAGTGCGTCTCGATGCGCGCGCGCGGATGCGTGTTGCCGGTCACATTTCGTCGTGGATGACGTTTCCACGACGCCTACTCTCCGAGCGCGACGGCAACAAGAAAACTGCTGCGTTACGCGCCCAAGGTCCTCAACGACATTGTCGGGTCAATGTGGCGCAAGTAAACATGATTGATGCCTTTGTCGCAGGACATCTAGGTAAATATCGACTGTTTCCAGCTATTACGTAAACTACTTCAGTTACCACAAAGGGTTGGCCATGGATGTTATGGAGGCGATGCGTGAACGTGGGTTCATCCGCGTCAAACGGTGCCATACCAGAGAAACACCGATGGAAATGGGCAAGTTCTCCTGGATGTACAATAACATACAACTGCTTATATGAAGACACATTTCACTTTCGTGTTATACCGATTCCTTTGACACGGGGATCAGCCACATTTCTGTCTATTTTGAGAGTTTTTTTCTGAAACATTACTGATTTATGTACCTTTTAATTATTTTTAGCAGGCAGTATAAACAGGTACTAAAAGCAGCAAAATATTTCTGTAACTCAGCCATGATCGACATTTATAAAAGAACGGAATGAAAAAGCAACTTTTTGCTCAATTGCTAAGACTAATTAAGGCGCTAAATTTGTAGCTGATTTTAATCGTGAAACCAAATACCAGGGCGATAGTACGCTCTAAACCGAAATCTGTCATTGAACCTTGTTCCGGACTTCAATAAAGCAAATTTATCTCGAACTAAATTTTCGTCACCACCGGAATATTCAAACAGCCGTTAGATGAATCAATCTTTTTTTTTTCAAGGGAATTATTCGGGGGAAAAGGATTTCACAGAATCACCAGTCTCACCTTCTTTTTCTCCTGAAGAGTTGGTGTTGATCAAAATTTAGGTTGAGGCGTTTCACTTGGAAGGACATCACCTTTGCACAATCTTAATACACAATTAAGTTCTCCACAAAAGTTTTTCACTTTTGTGTGCGATACACTGTCGTGTAAGCGTACCATAAAAAAACCAACACTTTATGTTTAGATACACAACTCAGGCGCCCTGAAGTTTTTTGTTTTTTTCTAGACAGAAATTGCGGAGACCATCACTTACTTCACTTGACCTAGAAGTCCGCTGGGACCTGGATACCTGAAGGCTGTGGTCAAGACGCAACCGCTGCTCATGTAACCCGGGCAGGAGAGGCCGAATAACTTTTTGCTGGCATCGAAGCCGCCCTGCGGGCAACACCAGTGCTTAACGTCACAAATCATAGCTTGCGAAACACACGCTGCTAGGCGTATTGGCACATATCTACGCTCTTTTCTCGTTGCTAAACGATCCATTGCAGCGCCAGACGGATACGTCAGCTGCTTAAACACACCTGCCGAAGGTGCGGCGACGCTGAAATACTCGCAAAAGCAAAATCTAGAGAGCTGAGAATTATGCGGGTGCAGGCCAGTTTGGTCATGCCTCGTGCAGAGAAGAAACCGCAAAACACACAGGACAGAGTGAGAGACACCACGAAGCCGTACTGACAAGACTTCATTTGATCAAAAGACGCCGAAGTTATATAGATCAGGGAGACGTGTACAGTGAGTTAGCCTAGCGTACCTATTGTACCTGAAAAATGGTTGTAATAAAATCATGGCGGAAAAAAAAAGCTTGGAGAGGGCATCACATGGCAATCCTGAAGCCTATTCATAAAGCATTTAAAGCAGAGATTAATGAGAAATGGGTGCCGGTCACGTGATAGGCAAGCGGCAGAATGATGCGCAGTCAAGCGCTACTGAAGGTTACTGTGTACAAACAACGTCGAGCGGTTCAGCAACCTTGTGTGCCCTAATCCTGCTTAGGCACAGCGCACAGGCGTCACAGGCGGTTGGCTTGTCGAGGCTAGTGGAATCACGTGACGCCTCCTCCTCGTTTTTTTCCCTGCATGGATGAAACCTCACACCATCTACGTTATAGAAGAGAAATAAGCGTACTAGCTTACCACGGCCCTAAGCCATTGAACTAAGCGTTTCTTTGCTGGCGTTTGGAGTGCTTTTGGTTGAATGACGCGGACGTTCGGTTTACTAGGATACACTCTAGGTTATCATTAGGTGGACTGGCTCATAGCCATATATCAAATGGGGGTTTCAGTCGCACTTGATCTTTTTCCTTCTTTATTTCTGTCGCTTTGGTTCATACGACACCATGAGGTGGCGCGACGTCTCTGAAAGTTCTTGCCTACGGAGACGACTCCCCAATTAACCATTTGCGGAATTGTTATGCGCATGCGCGACCAAGCGAGTTTTCCATCGGAAGAAACTTCGACTACAGATTAGTAGAACGGACCATTCACCCCACGCAACACTCGTCCCTAGCTTTCCATTCTTTCGCTTCTGACCCTTTCTTCGTACGTCGATAGAACTCACCATGGGACGGCACATTCCACAGAAAATAAGTAGAAAGCATTTCGGGGGCTCCCGAACCTTCGACGCAATGTGCAGATGTGAACGCCCTTACAGCACAAAAAGGAATCTGGGGACAAGACTTTTTGGTTGGAAAACGTTCTTGCGAGGAAGCAAACTTACAGATTTCCGAGGGACAACGTAGATGACGAACAGGGGGTACGAGCTCAGAGCTCAAACTTGGAATTGCCTTCGAGATCGCATTGGACAATATAAACGTTGCTGCATCTTGCTGTGTAGAATGGGGAGTTCCCGCTGCACTAAAACGGCACAGTCTACCTGTGGTTGCGCTCTCATGGAATCTATCCTTACAGCGCTAAGTCTTACAAACTAAGCTGTACAATACCCGAACCTAGCCATACAGTCCTCGTCTGGAGTAAAAAAAAGAACAGCGAACTAGTTGGGACACTTGAACTCTCCTAGAGCATGGCGATGTACCTTTGCTGATACATAACCTATCTGATTTTTATTTTAACAGGAAAGTCTTTTATGCCGGGGTCCACCACGACCCCATACGTCACCACCGTAACGGATATGATGCAGTAAACATGTAAGAACAACGAAGAAAAACCCTCAGAAAAGCTTCTGTTCATGCGCTCGGAATCGAACTCACAGCTCCATAACGAAAGGCGTCCGGTGCGCTACCACTGCGCTAACGCCGCACACGCTCGATGCTGTACGAGCGCGCCTTATATTCGTTCTTGTCTCCTCCACTTCAGCACTCGCGCATCCAGGCGCACATTGCCTGGAACGGTGCCGCCATGCAGGAGAGGCGAAGCGAATCACCGCAGCTTTACTTCGTATCTCCTGGATGGCGGCACCATTCCTGGCCCGTTGCAGAGTCCGCCTCGATGCACGCGTGCAGACCCACGCGCATAGCCGCATTCGTAGAGCGTCCAGCGTATATGCACCGGTAGGGCAGTAGTAGGACACCGGTCACCTTTCTTCGTGGGTGGCGTTTCCCCGCCGACCACTCTTCGGACGTTATGACAACAAGAACACTGCTACGTTAGGCGCCAGAGCACGGCAACGACGCTGACGGATCAATGTGCGCAAGTAAATATGATTGATACCTTTGTCGCGCGGCATTTACTATAGACTGTGGCCAGTTATTAAGTAAGTTACTTCATTTACCACAAAGGTTGGCGCTTAGTGTTATGGAGGCGATGTGCGAACGTGGGTACAAACACGCCAAACAGTGGTGTACCAGCGAAACACCGATAACAATTGGCAAGTTGACCTCGATTGATTGATTGATTTGTGGGGTTTAAGTTCACAAAACCAGCTCTGATTATGAGAGACGCCGTAGTGGAGGTCCGGAAATTTCGATCACCTGGGGTTCTTTAACCTGCACTGACGTACCACAGCACACGGGCCTCAACATTTCGCCTCCATCGAAATGCAGCCTCCGCGGCCGGGATTCCATCTCGCGAGCTTCGGATCTGCAGCCGAGTGCCATAACCACTAGACCACCGTGGCGGGGCGGCAGGTTCACCTGGCTGTAACAACAAACATGCAACTGCCTATGCGAAGAGACATTTCAGTTTCGTGTTATACCGATTCCTTTGACAGAGGGATCAGCCACATTTTTTTTTTCGCTGCAAGCGATTCATGAGGCAATGAACTCCTTTGGAGATGTCGTTTTATGATTATATTGAAGAATGGTGCAGGATCTCTTTAACTATGATATCCCTGTCACTTTTCGGTTGAGTCGAAATCACGGTGTCAATATTGCTTTTCGAAACAAAAAAAAAAAACAACATTCGTTTAGGGTAGGCGGAAATACACATTATGGTACAATACTCCAAAATTGTGCGCCACATGCCTTATGTGTGCGATTTTAAATCGACCACTGTACTCCCGCTTCTACTAACAGCTCTCTGTCTAAGCCGCAAGGCTAAAAAATATGGACAAAGGAGGCAATTTTGTGAATGCGTCTTAATCTCACTGTCAGCGATCGAAACACGTGAACTCGGTACATCCTGTGGTATATATCGAGTCCATCGAACAACCTCACTGTGTTCTGTAGCTTCTCTTCCCAAAGCTGAAATGGTCTCACCATTAGACAGCGTGTGCTTTTTTCTTTTTCTTTTTTCCTTTGCTGTCTGCTTTTGCTTCATGCTGCTTTCCTGCGCGTTTGCATGCGTTTTTGGGGTTGACTTATCCCTTTCCTACTTGCCCGCAGCGATGTTATAGTGGCTACAGCACTCGACTACTGAACCGATGGCCACGGGTTCGATTCAGGCTGTGGCCTTGCCATTTTCGATGGAGGTGAAATTGTTATACCTGTGTCACACGGGCACATTGAAAGGCCTTCGAGTCGATGACCTTCGAAAAGCTCACAACTCGATCGACTCAAAATAAGTTCTGGCGCTGCTACACGGCAGTTTTGAACGGCCGTAGAGTCGCCGAGTGATTTCGCAACAACATGGCGGCAACCAAAGCACCCGCTTCAATTCTAATTCGCACTAGTTGTTTGCTATTCGCACCGACGGCAAGAAACAAACTTTAAATTGAGCCTTCTCTTAATCTAATGTACCAAAAAGGACAAAGTATGTGCCACGTTTTGCAGTCGTTATCCAGAAAACGTGCTGATTTTGACACTGCCAAGCCTAGGTGCGTAGCGTGAGCCTCAAAAATTGCTTTGATGCGTAGACACCAGATGGCGCGACACGCGGTGTTTCCCACCAGCTGCACGGCATTTGTTTTTTATGGCAGTGACGGCATATACTTGCTAGAACTAATGCAATAAAGTGAGAACGTTGGCCCCTCGGCACGTTTCTATATTTTTTACCGGTGTATGATTCTATTTATTGATACAACGACATTAATATGGCTGTGGCCTCCGAAACTAACGCGCGCGGGAGCTGCCGGTGCGCCAAGTCTCGGAGTTCGCACCGTTTCCGCTTCCGTCGCTCAACGGCCTTCGAAGTCTCGAAGGAGTTGTAGGATGCTCCGTTGACTAGATAGACTATCGACTTGACGGCCATCGAAACCGCCCGTCTAGCAGCTCAAACTTGACCTTTGAGTCGATGGACTATCGGTTCGAAGGCCTTCGAAACGCCCGTGTGACACCAGTATTAGATTCGTGTACTGTGAGCTTTCAGCGCACGTTAAAGGACCCCACGCGACGGAAATTTCAAGAGCCCTCTACTACGGCGTGCCTTATGATCCTATTCTGGTCCTTCCTCGCTAAACCTGAACAATCATATTTCACGCTTACTTCCTTTCAAGCTATGTTGGACTTCTATTGATATTGTCCTTTCTAAACGGTTGACAGACGATATGTCTCCTTAGACGCGTTTTAAAGCCTGGCACCTCCCTCTGCCCTTTTTGTCCTGTGCATGTGTTCACGTGTGTTCGTTTCTATCCACATCCGCTGCATATACTACCGCTGCATATCTATCCATATCCGCTGCAAAAGGGCAAGGACGCTCATTTCTTCAGATTGATGAAATCTGGTTAACTGCACCGAGGAAACGGAAATTGAGTGGTAAAAGACAGCAGTGGCCGCTACCTTCTGCATTGGCCTGTGTGACAGCAGTTGTTCCACTCAAACAGCTGAGCGACGATCAGCAAGCGTCGTTATGAAGAGACGATTTTTATCGTTTCGTTCCCGCGCCTGGTCGCGCTTGTCGGCACATTCACTCGATAGCGACTCATACGGCAATGCGAAGGGATCTACTATGCCACATAGGGCTCTACCGAAGGTAGCCACAACTGGGCTCTTTGACCACCCAGTTTCGGTTTCTTGGGCGCAATTAGCCGGATTCCATCGATCTGTAGAAATTAGAAATGTCGCGCTGCTGGAAATATTGAAACGGATATAGATTCCCTGGATGAATAGCTTCCATTCTTCAATTATGCCGGCGCCTAGCTGTTGTGATTTACAATTTAGTATAACTTTGTTAATTAGTGCTCAAATTTTTGCTCCTACACATTTTACACAGCGTGCCATCGCGAACAAAGTATTTCCGCAAGAAGTGCATGAATATCTGCTTTTATGCAATCATGAGATCTTTCAACACATTTTCTGAAACACCCTGTATGTCTCATTCTATAGGGAATCGGAACAAATAGCAAACGCATACTGTGCTGCCGGTGGTTCAGGATAGACCATAAAACACCGTGCATTTCTCCTTATCGTATGTCATAACCACTTCCTCTGTACTTTGCTAATACTAGTTGAGGCACACAGAATAGATCAACTACATGTAACATCGCATTTGAAACATCTGCAAAGACGACATGATTTAAAGGGCCCCTAAACCACCGCTTTATATTTTTACATATTTCAGGTAAATATACGCATCGATATCAGAATGCCGCCACGATCATCGATGCCAGACGCGCAGCGCTACGCGCCGCGGAAAGAGCCACAAAACGAAGAAAACGACCGCATTCCCTTCTCCGGACATTTCCTCTGCTGCGCAGCTAGTCCTGCACGTCAGCATGGTACTCTTGATGATGTCACCAGCGCCTGGTGCTGTCACTAGCCGAACGACTGCCGGCAAGGAATGCAAGAACTGCACATGCTCCCTCTTCTTCGTCGCGTTTCTCACCGCGTGCCATTGTAGGCAGCCAGTGGGGGCAAAGAATAGAAACGCCGACAGAAGGGTCTCCCTTTAAGGTTCTGCAATACAGCCAGTTGCCATAGGTTTCCACTGTACTGGCGAGGTGATTATTGCTGCGCCCTTCGCAGGAGGACAGGCAGGCCCGAAGCAACAGAGCTCATTGGCGATAGCCTGTCACGTGACGTTTGGAGGGATAGCCGGCGATGGAAGGATGGCACCGCGCTAGTCAGGGCATAACGAAGGAAAAGAGATATGAGCGGACACCAGTTTCCGATCTCATAAAGCACGTGTAACTCCGCTATTACCGCATCGTTTCGAAAAATTCTCGCGGCTGCGTGTTCGTTGCCGGCTCGTGTACAACTGCAACAGCGAAACTAAATTTCGACCTCTGGGTGGTTTAGAGGCCTTTAAAACGTAAAATAGATCGGGTTAACATAAGAAAACGGACCAGTGAAAGCGTTCTTCAAAACGTCTCATGTATTGTGTGCTTCTAAGAGGACATTTGTCGAGTCACACGATATTCATACAACATACTAATGACATTTCTTTCGACCTTTGCACATATCATCATCAGCCTGTCTACGCCACTGCAGGCAAAGGCCTCTCCCATGGATCTCCAATACCCCTGTCCTATGCTAACTGGGCCCTATTTATCCCTGCAAACGGTACGCGGTGGCGTAGAGGTAGAGCATCCGCCTCGCGTGCAAAAGGACCGTGGTTCGAATCCCGGTTCCGGGCAATTCTCCACCGGATTAAGGAAAATCCGCGTGTTAATTCAATTGAAGAAGGAGGCTTGGGGTGCGGCCGGATCCCGGCAACCATAGCCGGTAAGGCACCAGAGCAGGATTGGCCACTCTGGTGCAGTAACGGCCACAAGCTCCCATGATTACGCCAATTTGCACATACGAGACATGTAAAAACATATAACGAATTCTTGGAATAACCGGCATAAATGCCGAATAGTTCCATTCCGGAGAATACCTGCAGGCACCGATACTTACGGTATAGTGCGCATGAAAGCCATTCCTGTTCCTCTGTTCAGCGAGGATCTGCAGTTGAGCGACTGTGAGGTCTTCAAGTTGTATCAGGTGATACGCCATTTCCGTGAAATTTGTGTAAATGTGATCTGCGGTATTTACGTGCTGCCTTACAGCGCAAGAGAAACGTATCGGAAGTATCTGTGGTCAAATCGCTTAGCTCGCTCGTGCTTCCCTTTTGATAGTGGTCTTCAGGTGCACCTGCAACAGTTTCTAAAAGCACAATCATGGCCTCTCTTTGATGCACGGTGGCGCCATAGCATTCTTCGGAGCAATGTCCATTTTTCTTTCCCAAATCAATGGGAGTAGACAGTAGCTAAGAACGCAGGAAGAATTATCGCAATGCTAGCACTTCTCCAACGTAGAAATGAATGAATGAATGAATGAATGAATGAATGAATGAATGAATGAATGAACGAACGAACGAACGAACGAACGAACGAACGAACGAACGAACGAACGAATGAATGAATGAAAGCGGTGCTTTAATTGGCGCTGCTATGAGCCCTACATATTTTGGAAACCTGAATGCATGCGTGAGTGTTCCTAAAAGAGGCTTTCAATTACCGATGGTTCCATATAAATTGCAAGCACTTAAAAAGGTAAGTATTCTGCAGTGGGCTGCGTAGCTGGACATAAAAACACTATTGGACAGGACAATGCAAGTACGATACAGCGATCGAGAAAGCGAAAGATTCGGTTTGTGCAATCGGTGCTATGCTTTTCCCTCTCGATTCAGCCCTGTACCATTCGTTGCTTCGTGCACTAGCTTTAATTTTGTTTTCAAATGTGAGCCATTCCACTCTATGAACGCGGATAACCAGCGAAGCTGTTAAGCACCCGACGCACATATTACATGGCGGAGGCTAGTTTTTATCAAAAGCAAGGTTGGGAACGTGTCCATCAGCGTTCAAACCACTGTGCAGAAACACAGATTACTACAGCGCCACGGAGGTACACATCATTCAACGTTTTATCGCTAAAAACCCCACTGGCAAGACCGCATCCTCCGCTTGGCAGCACGCATAGACGGCTTTTGTTTTTCAGTACGCTTCAACGCAACATACAACGTGTAAATGCCATCATACCGATCCCCTTAGGGTCGGCTATACTTCTAAGGAAAAGTGCATTACTGGGAAGACATTTTCATAGGAGCAGTATAAGCCATCTTACATCAAAAGATGGCGGCCTTTTGGCCTTTATTAACTGACTAATGGCTCGCTGTTACCCCGAAGTGCGCTCGTGCTTTGGCGAAGCGTGGACAGCAACGACAATATCGGGCATCCTGTGGACGCTAGATTTTGTTCGCGCATACGCACGTAACCCAGGAGGTTAGCCATATATATACAGCCTCGATGTATCACGCGGCCGATACTTTGGCCGCGTGATGCGGATTCGGATATGATGTAAATTCCCAATTTTGCAAGCGAAAGAGCCGACTTCGTATACTGCTTTCACGTAGGCTACTTAGAAAATTTATTTGAACAACATCTACCGAAATTAAGCCTACAGAGACATTGCTAGTCAAAGAGAACAAGAAGCGCATGTGAATATCTTAGTAGGTATTCTTAAAGACACAACGACAACCTTAATTTCTACAGCAAGACTGTATGTATACCAAAAAAAATGGCTGACGCAATGGCATACGACCTTTTCCAGGATACACAATTACTCTTAAAGGCGATGCTGAGATTTGGAGCGAAGGACAGTACCAAGTGTCTAAGCAACGCACGGCTTCGAGATGTTGTACACTTCAGCCAGGATGGATGTGATAACAACTTACGATTTCAACTTAGAAAGCGTAAAGACGCAGCGTTGATGAAGACATAGGTAGGGCTCAGTTGTTGGGAAGAGAGCAAGAATTCATAATCACCAGTCAGTGTCTGCACTCTAGTATTACCTTCAAGTGAATCAAATACTGATAAAAAAACTCCGATCAAACGAACAAAACTTACTGAAGAATTAAATATTCACCACCCATGCACACCCGTATGAGTGGTAAACACCAGCGAAGCTGAAATATGCAGCCCGGGTGTTTCATCACAGTGTTGATCTCGACGGTTCATTAAAGCATTTCCAAATTATAGGCAGCGTATTTGTGTTCCTTGATGAGGTTACACAGGCGTTTGGCATGGGTTTATTAATGCTTAGGTCAAACGCCTAACATTGGGCTTCGCATAATAGCCGTCATGAAATGACGGGCTGAGAATAAACAGAACCGTGCACTCCTTTCTCACATACCGCGGGCGTCGGCACCGAACGTAGAGGCTATTATAAGCAGCCTCGGTTTGAAATGAGTATCGTCACCATAATCAAACTGAGTAGGGCCATTTACGCATCTCATAGTGGAGATTGGTCTCGAATCCAACTAGCCAATCACTCCACAAGGCTCCGTTGGGTGCGTGTACCGCATCTCTGTGCACCTTCTTCCCGATATGCAGCTTCGCCAGTTTAGCGCATTGCGCATCGGACATCACACGGTACGCGGGCCTCGAAAACGCTCGACGCCCGCATATCCTGCGACGTCAGTGCGCTTTAAAGAACTCCAGGTGGCGGAAATTTCCGGAGCCGTCTACTACGGTTTTTCTCATCTCCTACCCCAGCGAACGCTGAGCCGTGCGATAAGGGCTCCAGATCCTCGACACCAGGGACTAGCACGAGCATCGCTATTCAGCTGTGGCCCCTACTCGCGACTCGAACGTTTACATGCCATCAGTATATAGCTTCACCGAAAGTGGAATCTCTATCAGTGATATCCGAGAAATGGCCTCCAGTGGCCTCCCAGGTGGTTAATATTTACGGACGCATTCCATACGGCATTTTCACCTTTCTCTCTCCTTCAGTGCCTCTCCCCTACTTGCACGGACGCTTAGCCGTGCTCCTGACATGGGCTACAGAAATTAGCGTCCTTTCCTTACCCAAACCGTCATCATCATAATCATCGCGTGGGAACCACTGGCGCATCCGTGTATGCTTTTCACCTTTCCAGGAAGTTTTACGTTAGCTTTTTCTTTCTTCGCAGGGAAAGCTCTACAGAGCTCTTCCATAGCAGAGTACGATGCACTCTGAATTGTTTCACATTTGTTTCGCTACGCTGAATTTCAGTTGCGGCAAATTACAGAGCCGCTTTTCTTTCGGGTAGTTATTTATTTATTTATTTTATTTGTTTATTTATACATACTGCAGCGCAGAAATGCGCTATGGCAGGAGTGGGGTTACAAAGCAATTCTAGAGCGAAATTTTAACAAACAGCAGTAAAAATTCTACAAACAGGTAAAATAATGCAGTTGTGTGTTATACAAGGTCAAACATAAAACAAAGGAACACAAAACAAACAAACGATGCAACATAATAGCTGATACTAATGACCAATGTCAAAAATAGACGAAGGTAGGTCATAGATGCATGTCATGGATGTCGGCTACGAAGTTGGGCGATGGGCGTGAGCGAACGGAACCAGGTAATGAATTCCAGTCTTTAATGGAACGGGGAAAAAACTGAACTTGAACATGTTAGTTCGAGCATAATAAGGCTTCAAGTTCAAGTTGTGATGGCTTCTCGTCATTGACTGGGGTGCAAAATTTATGTAGTCCTTGTAATTTGACAGTTTAACTGAAGACGTGACGATGCCGTGCAAAAATTTCAATGACTCTATTCGGCGACGGGACGAGAGTGAGGTTAAGTTCAATGAAGAGAGAGTAGAAGAGGGTGAAAAGTCACGGTCATAACGATGACATATGAATCTTACCGCTTTTTTCTGGATCGCTTCTAGCCTGTTGACCTCACATTGCTTATACGCACTCTAAAAACAAAGGGAGTGCTGGGCACTCACTTTGGGGGAGTACTCTCGTGTCCCAAATTTAACTCCTTTTTTTCAGAGTAGATCAACCCCATTGCAGGGTACCGGTACTCTCGCCAAGAGAGAGAGTAGTAGGACGCCTCCGAAGGGGATTCGAAGACTCTTTCGAAGAGAGCTCTACTACCCCACCAAGCGGGGCGCTAGTACTCCCAGAGGGAGTAGCAGAGACAAAAAAAAAAACAAGAAGAAAAAACAACCAATGCGTTTTTCGACCATGCTACAATTAGCAGGCATTTAATTACATCACACTGAACATAGAACATACACAGGCTAACATGACACGAACGCACATACACGCCAATAACACAACCACAGCAAAGCACAAAGCTCACTTTTTTTTTCTTTAATACCTGTCTTTGGTACAATGCTTGTATCAACAAAGGCATACAAAAAAGCAAATTTTCAGGGTGTCACACATAGAATTCCATCATCGAGTGCTGGCTTGGCCACATTAAAATTCCGGCAAAGCAGTGAGCGGTTCTACTCTTGAAAGCCACTCAGGGGTTTCCGCATACGCCTTCTGAGTTTCAACGAACCAATACACACTTTCGCGGAAATAAGCACGTGCAGGCCGCGCGTCCTTATCGCAGTGGTAACCTGCCATTCTTGCTCGCCATATACAGTGGAGGCCCATGAGCATGATCAAGTCATAGGGTACCCCGTCCTCGTTATCAATGCTTAAGAACCTTATTCCATACGGGTCCAGGGGGAAATCTTTCTTCATAGTCCTTTGTAAAACGTCCCAAAAGTAAACTCCCTCCCAGCAGTGTAAAAAAACATGGTCTATTGTTTCTGGCTGCTTGCAAATTAAACAGTGTGCACCCCACGGCAAAAATAAACCCTTCCCTTCCAAAAAACTTTTAACGGGCAATGTTCCCGAGTGGAGTTTAAAGAAGAAGGTTTTAGTTCCCGGCTGAACGTGCATTTTCTTAACTCTCTTTAGGACATCTGTGCCAGGACCTCCACTGTACAAGGACCTATACAGAGGCACAGGAAAAACAACATCACACAGCGCGAAATACAGTTCTTTTCTTTTCACAGTGCTCAAGTAGTCTCTTCAAAATCGGGCCATCAGAAATCTAAAACTGAATACAATTTCTTTATAGTAACCGCTCAACCATCCACCACACTCTGCAGTTGACACAACGTAGTCGGGTAGCCGTCTGCCAAGCCTGAATTGACACACTGTACGCAAGAACGGGTCTGTGACATCTCGCAGAAAAAAGAACCTGTTAACCATTTGCCGCAAAAAGAGGTGACTGAGACCAAGGCCCCCTTCTTTAACACGTCGGAACAAGTTCGTACGGCTACAGCGTTCCCATTCAGAAGCCCAGACAAAGACGGCAAAAATTCTGTGAAGCTTCTGCACATTTTTCCTCGAACAGTGCAACACTTGCATAACATACCAAAGCTTACTTATCAAAAAAAGGTTGCAAACAGTGGCTCTGGCAAAAATGGATAAGTGTGCCCCTTTCCACTTCCCAGCTTTCTCCCGTGTGTCTTCAATCTGCTTTTTCCAGTACGTCTCACTGTCGCGATAGGCATCGAGCGGGACACCTAAATACTTGCCAGGTGTCGTCGCCCAAGGCACGTTTGCAAAATGGTCTGGCTTCGTTGGCCACAGGCCATGCCATAGCCCAAGGCACTTGGACCAGTTAACACCACTCCGCGTGACTTTGCTAAATCTCCGCACAGTTTCGACGGCCTCCTTTATACTGTGTGGATTCCTTGTGAAAATAGGCACATCATCTGCGTATGCTAATAGCTTCACTTCGACTTCTTGTAACCTAAAGCCATTTATGCTGTTGTTTTGCATTATTTTCATGCACAGGGTTTCGATATAAATACAAAATAAGAGAGGGCTAAGGGGCGTCCCTGACGCACCGAACGTTGCACGTTTATGGGGGCCCCCAAACTCTTATTAACAATCAATCTCGTCGTGCAATTTCGGTACGCCAAGGCCACTCCCTCGCTAATAACAGAACCAAGGTTGATTGATTGATTTGTGGGGTTTAACGTCCCAAAACCAGCTCTGATTATGAGAGACGCCGAAGTGGAGGTCTCCGGAAATTTCGACCACCTGGGGTTCTTTAACGTGCACTGACATCGCACAGCACACGGGCCTCAACATTTCGCCTCCATCGAAATGCAGCCGCCGCGGCCGGGATTCGATCCCGCGACCTTCGGATCCTTAGCCGAGTGCCATAACCACTAGACCACCGTGGCGGGGCACAGAACCAAGGTTAGCATGGTTTAAAACAGCAAACAAAATTTCATGATCAACACAATCAAAAGCTTTCTCGAGATCAATCTGCAAGACGGCAACCAGACTGTTTGAAAGATCACAACATTCAAGTATGCTGCGCGCTGTGTGTATATTCATCAAAATAGTTCGGCCTTTAAAGGGGTCCTGAAGCACCCCTCGCGCTTGGTTTTGAAAACGGCTGGTGTGTATTGAAGGCTACTCAGAAATACACATTGGAAAGAATTTTCCGAAAATATGCGATAGCAGGAAAGATATTGAGACAGGAAAATCTCCCTTTCACACTGCGGCGGAGCCGACTGATTATGTCTGTGGTGGGCGGCGCCAGAGGAGGTGTCCTGCCCACCGCCTTACGTCACCCAGATTCAATGTTGTGTTGTTCTCCTTCCGCCCTACTTGGCGGGGCTGCCCAGTGGTGTAGGCAACTCACATTTCCGGTCGCCTGCTCGGTGCGCGCCCCGACCGCGCGCGATCTTTCTACAGCCTACTGCATTGTTTCTGAGCCCCGACCCGCTGTTTGTTTCCCTTCATCACACGGGCGCGAGCACGGAAACACGCGCGCTTGCGTCCTCCGTGTGCTATATACTTACTTTCGATCTTGCTCGTACGTCAGCACCGGGCAAAACAGTGAGCGATGGATCCTGCGCTGCGAGCTCGGATCGAACGTGTGACTGAAGCGCTTGGCTTCGACCCTTACGGCGACACACCAAGAAAACGCAAAGCTCGAGCATCGGACGTGCCAGAACTCCCAGGACCTTCGTAACGCGGCGGCGATGATATGAATTGGTACGTGAAAGCTTACAGCACTGCACATTTCCTTTACCGCGCATCAATATTTGTTCACAGCTCCCATGTATGACTAATTTTTTCGCGTGAATTGCAGCATTTGTAATAATTGCCACGAACGTTCAGTTACAATCATGTCCGCTTCTCTAGATCACACTCGGAAAGCCAGCATCTATCGCGATAGAGCCCGATCTTGACTGAAATCTGCGTTGTCCGACGATCCAGATTGGTTTGGGTGATTTCTTCCGCACCATGACCGGCCCAAAGGAGCATTTCAATTTGTTTGTTATGCTGTTAGAATTGCAAATATAAAGCTTTCATTTTTTAAAACTGCCTTCTTCCGTGTGCAATAGTGATTCAAGCTTTTCTCTAATTGGCTGTAAACGTACGCCTGCAACTATGATAACAAGCCTCCGATCGCGACCAAGAGGCATGCCTTCTATGCGGGTCGAGCCAAATCATACTGTGTCATAGACTCTATCTAGAGCGGGCTCGATCGCCACCTGCTTTCATGCATTTCGGCGAAAGTTCATCGTGTGCTAGCTGCAAGAAGACTTGTGTGAGATCGCTATACTTTAATTGTACGGCGCAGCAGCGGTGAACGGCAGTGTTGTGTGACTGTGATAACTTAAAATGAACCAAGCACCGTCGGAGCGTTATTCCAAAGTGATGCGCACAGCTGATCAGAGCAGCCATGTCATTCTAGCTTCCTAACTGTGTACTAGCTGATTCGCGCGGCCACCTCGCAGAGCTAGTAGATAGCGGGGACCGTAACAGCATAAAAAGAAAAGCGAGCTTGCTAAATTTCTTGCCTTCAAGAAATATCTTCCTGCGTGATTACGCATGCAGGTTTACCTGTGGGCACTGCGTGGCAACCGAGAATGCGCTGGAGAACGTATCCTGCCGGGATATCTCCAACGTGACTGCGTAATCCGCCACACTCACTTTGCAAGTGTGTGTTTAAACCCGGCCGTCTTGGAAGCAGTATACTGGGAGGTGACACAAAGTGGCACTAAAATCGAGCGAGAAATGCACAAGTATACATGCTCTTGCAAAGCATACAGTTAATGTGGCCTTCACATGCTTTCTTATTGCTTACAGAACATATTGATTTGTGGCATGCAGGATGTTCACGAGGTGGATTTGGAAAAGGCTTCGAAGGTACAATAGGTACTGCCTGCTTGCATGGTTGCCAGGATTAGGAACGAGCTCCTGTCAGCCACTTATGTAGGCTTCCAGTACCCCATGCAAAAGTAAGTGCAGCTACCTTTACACAAGTCACAAGAAAGCATTTTAATAGTGTGCTCAACTCATAAAAGTAATTATAAAACTTCATAAGGTAATTACGGCTTGTGCATGCAGTTGGCTTTCAACACTCACTGTTGAAGTGCCAAGGAGTCTCTCCTTGGAGTGTTTTTTTTATGATGCTTTCTGATTTTGTGTAGCACTGTGCTGGTGTGAAGAATGAGACTGTAACGACACGACCACGTACAGTTCGGTTTATTTCCCTCAATTCCATCAGGGCGTAAAAAGTGTTTCGAGAGACAGGCGCAAGTAGTATAGAAATTGCACCGTCAAAGAATGTCAACAACTAGGTTACAGTATCAATTTAAAGGTTTCTTTATTTATTTAATGATAGTACACAGCAACATTCTTGGCCCTTGCATCAGGGGCTTCGAAACGCATGAGAGAACAATGAAACACAAGAAGTAGTAGTGAACAAATATTGAACGAATGAAACCAAAATGAAACCAAAATGTACACACACATAATTCACTCATGGGAATGTCATGCTAAAGGTTTCAGAAAGCTAGACGACTGGAAAGAGGCCTTAGGAAGAAAGTTACAGTCAGAAATGGTCCATGGGAAAACTGTGTTTGAAAGTTGCAGTTCTTGCAAAAATTGGTTTAGACTTGATGGCTTCCAGTGTGCTGTGTCCATCTAATGGAAAGGCAGTACTTGGTTTGTTCAAGAATAGCAGACTAAATAATAGACTTAAAAGGCACTGAAGGCACTGTGTGTGGTGAATGTACACACACATCACATCTTCCTGTCCCTATCATCATTCTTTGCCCCCTCTTCTCCACTTTTCATTTTCTGCCTGTGCAGATTTTCTACCTGAGCAGGCCAGAGTGCACTAAGGCCAACCTCTGCGCCTTCCAATAAATAAAATTATAATATTGAGCTGCATTCAGCATGCAGTCTCAGAAACGCATTGTGTTTTGTCCACCTCTAAACTTTTCACTGTATCAGTTTTGAGTATAAGGTTACATATGCCAGCTGTAGTGATTAGCATAATAGGAAAATGTGATGATGAAGAATTAGTGGAAAATGAGTGAGTGCATCCATCATCAGAAATCAATGCAGATTCAAAGTGGTCATTAAATGCTTTCGTAACACTGAGATTATCTAAGCATGATTTATCAAAAAAAAAATGAAGAAAGACAGCTCTGACTTGGTGGACTGACGGCGTTCCAGAACTTCGATGGCTTGTTTTTATGAATGATAGCAAAGAATTATTGAATTAAGCATTCGGTTGTTCACGCAGGTGCCTGATACGACAAATTGACAAATTACGAAAGTGTATAATCTGACGCATGTATCAAGGATTTTTGGGATGGCACTTTACACACTTGGTTCGAATGTGATAAGTATACAATCATTAACAATTGCATAAAAAAATGGTTTAAAAACATGTCAACATTGTAATAGTTGGAACTGATCGAAAACTCAAAGGTGGATACAAACATCTCGGTTATGGAGTTATCAGATAAGCAAGCAGTGTGCTCAATGCTCAAGACATTTAAGGAAACTGCTGGGTAAGAAGTAAAATTCTGCAGCCTCGTGTTTCATTATATAGTTTTACGGCCTCACATTCCAATTTTCGATTTCCATGCCAAAGTGAAATAACTTGTCTGAAAAGCACTGGCTTATGTGGTGAATTGAATAATGCTATGCAAATGACAATGATAGAAATTCCTCACTTTTTGCCATGTTATTTGTTTGCAGGTGGCAAACTGGAGCCTAACATTACGCTGCAGTGTTGTTCACCGTGTTTGTATCATTCACACTGCTGGGTGATGTTAATTTTGTACTATGGCCTGTGATTCACCTTGCAAAGCTCTCATCAAAGGAACGCTGGCTGCTTGTGTCTACCTCAGGAATGACGGATGGAAGCTCTGCAGCGTCTGCGTCTTCCTCTGCGTCTGGCACTGGTGGTGAACCGCGTGCTGGCTGAAACCTCCACGTTGGTGATGGGGCACCCACTGCTTCACACTGGCTTGATGCGTCCAGATGTGCACATGTGTCAGTTTCCACACCTCCTTCTTTACATGCGTAGGCACTGAGGATGGCCTTTGAGGCTGCAAAATTTCCCACATAATGTTTTGAAAAACTGCAGAGCATCCATTTTTGCTGTTGAACAAAGAATTGGCCATTAGATTAACAACACACTTTGACATTATTGGTTGTGTTTTGCTGTTTACACCACTGTTTTTCACTTATTTTGGTAACTGAAGTGTTTACACAGGTGTACAGGCCTTGTGGTTGGAGTGCACTGGTCTTTGTGTCACTCAAAACAGCTAAAGCTTGTACCTGTACGATTTAAAAACTACCAAATTTCAACTTTGCTGTGCTAAAGGTTGTCTCATCCAAAAGTTGTAGCTTGCTCAAGTGATGTTTTTGTATGGTGTCGCTGCCTCCTTATATGAGGTTTCTGTAGCAACTGTCTTGTTTATGATGGCTGTCTGAGTGCCAACAATGCACACAACAGGAGGACAGCTGCATCTAGAGATCTGAATCTGCAAGGTTACACACTTTGAACTGAGAGCTGCATGGAGCTTTAAGTCATTTTTAGCACAGGATCACACAAAACTTGAGGAGATCTGGTGCTTACTTGACATGACACTTCCATGCCAGCTGCAGATGAATGCACTTTGCTGGACCCAGTGCCATGCTGAGACTGTGAATCAAGTGTTTTAGGTAGAAGGGCATTATAGTTTCTGTACACCTACTCACCCCCTGTGAACCTCCAGCCTGTGTGTCGCAAGATGGGGCTGTTCTGGTGAAGTAGCGATTATGTTCTTCGTGCACTGGATCACTGGGATATGAAAATATGTATCACTATCATATTAGACCACTGATCGTGCAAATTGAATGTCACTTCATGTGGCCATAAATGCCTAAATGTGAAATAGTGCTTGTGTGTTTAAGATGCCAATCTGCTACACTCAGGTATTTGCCTCCAACGACTGATTGTTTAATTACTACATGACAAATTATTAGACAAAGTGAACGTGTATGTGTAGACAGGGTTTTCAAATGCTCCCTGTTCCCCGAAATCTTGACACTCTGTATGTACGCTACATGCACACATATAAGCACCCTCATGCACACACCTGTTGTGCTTACTGATCAACATACCTGTACTGGACCACCCAGAGCATGTTTAGCATGATATAAAGCAGTACAACAGACTGTGAACTAGTCTAAGCATGTTGTTTGACATTTTATAGCTCCCTGTGCTGAACTGAATGGCAACACTACGTGTGTTACATCATACAGGTTCTATGGCCTGCCATGTAATCCAGCTGGCTGATTAATGCAATAGTACACTTTTCAAAATAGTGAATCATTAAAAACATTATGCAACACGTAAAGAAAAAGTGAGTTCATTCACTGAAACATAAAGCCTGCAGTAGTGTACATTGCAGTCAGTTTAATTGAAAACATGTAATTGGCCACAATAACGTGGTACAGTTTTACTTCTGTTTTCTTAGTGAAAGCGCTTGACAAAAATAAAGCATTGAATGCCAGTTTGCTTTTTGTCACTTTCTTTAAAAATGCATATTTGGTACTTGCTATCTATTCATGCTTGTTGTGCTTGCACGCACCAGCATTGACCTTTTCACAGAGCTGCAACATTTTCTAAGGTTTACTCGGCTCATATTGCTCATTAACAAATCAAATACTGGTACGTTTATACGAATAGTATTGCGCCTTATATAAAAGAAACTGAAGCAGAATTTGGCTTTCTGCCTCACTGAACGATTGGTAAGCTCTGAAAACGAATACCTAGAAGAGTCACTTCTACTGAGCTACTGTTACGTACGGTGTTGTGTTGTAAGCATAAATACATACATGCTACACATTTGAATGCTGATTGCACCATCCATGCAACAAAATTTGTATCCCCGACTACGTAAAATATTATATACAGTACTTTCCCCGGCGCTAACTGGCGAGTGTTCCATCGCACTGCTACAAAAGTTAGCAACAAATAAAGAACGTTAAGTGTGCACTTTTCACTTGCCTGTATGCCAGGAAGAAACAACGTAGGCAGGGCGTTTGGCTCCAGATGAAAACTTGTCCAACTGATTCCTTAACCCTGCGCCAGTTCGGGATCGTGAAGGGAGGCAATACGGCGAAGTGTCTGCCGCAAAAGTGTAGGTTGTTTCGCTTCTCCGTGGGTGGAAGGCCAATACGCTCGCTGCAGCCATGCACACCGCAAGGCGTCATCGCGAGCCAGCGTATATCAGGACTTCATGCCTTTCCTGTCGCTGACTTTGCAGCCGACGGCAGCGCAGGGCACCGTTTCCTTGCTCGTTACTCCCTGGGTTAGGTGTGCGCGCAGTGCGCGCTCGCTTGATGACGCCGACTGCGGTGCAGAGTTTCACATTCGCCAGATTGAGCCCATCCGCAAAAATCGACAGCCAGCTCCGGCATAGCTGTTTAAGCGCGGCCGAAACTGAAGAGTGGATCGCACAGAAGCAGCCGAAAAACCACTGCAGTGGCTGTGCGCCAACTCCGAGAGGATATATCCCGTCGGTGAAAGTCTACAGCACAGGTGCATCTTATCACGCAAGCTGAATCTCCCGGCGGCAACCAAAGGTTAATTGGTTAGGACAGATAACACGTTTCCTTAAACGTTGAACGTCGCTTCCGCTGCATCTGATCGTGGGAAACTGGCTTTGTGTGCTGCCTTCGAGTGAAAGTTCGCGATAGTGCCGCGGCGTTACAAAGGGCGCGGCGTCGAAAAGGAACCGCAACTTCGACAACCTAGGTGCATGAGCGCGTGCTTGTGGTACGTACGCGAACGTTATTTTTCTTTATTATTGACGAAGCTCACGGGAAACGCAGCACCAACTCCGCAGTGCCAAAAAGACGCGCGAGCGCGCCGAGTAGTGCAGACGACAGTTTTCTTCTACCGGAAATGCGTCTTTCGCATCAAAACTTTAAACGAAGTTGATAGATTTGTTGTTTACTTCATCTTGTTTATTTACTTACAAAAGATATTATACGCAGTGACAGCATAACCAAGTTCATTTGATTCAAACATGATTCAAACATCGCTCTTAATTTATGCCGGCTACCAGCCAATAGCAGCAATCTGCTCTATTTCGTCTTAGAGCATATTAAAAAAAGAGTGAGAACCGGCCTTTTTTTGAAGCGAGAGCTCCTAGGTAAGGGACAACTTTGTGCTTGCCCTGTTAACTCTACGCTTCGCGCACGACTGTAGAATTTGGGTGAGCTGTTTATTGCAGCCTACACTGTCGATAGAACGTGTTTTTTCGCGAACTCCGAGAGGTGCTTCAGGACCCCTTTAATCCCACATGTTTGATGAGACCCAACGATTTCCTGAATCACGGTCTGTAACCTTCGCGCTAGTACTTTCATGAAGACTTTGTGCTCCACGTTAGTTACAGCTATTGGACGATAGGCTGTGACCGATCGTAACTTGGCTGCATCATCTGTTTTAGGTATAAGTACCGTGTGGGACGAGCTGTATGAGGGAGGCAATGTATTCAGTTTGTAAGCTTCGTTAAAGATAACCGTCAAGACTGGACTTATTTCTCTCTTAAACTCTTTGTAAAAGGCGGCTGTGAAGCCATCGGGACCTGGCGATTTGCCTGCATTTAACTTATCTATCGCCTTCTCAACTTCGGTTTGTGTTATTTCCTGTTCCAGTATCTCTTTTCTTTCGTCTTCCAGCCGAGGAATTACGCTCAAAAACTCATGTCTGAACGTGTTGACATCAACCTCGTGCGACGCGAAAAGCGCCTGGTAATGCTCTGTGAAAGCAGTTTTGATGTCCTCAATGCTTGTTGATAATGTACCTCCCCATTCGACGGCGTTAATATGATTACTCTGCATTCGTTTTGAGGAAAAGCAAAAGGAATCTGACTTAAAAGCACTACTTCATAAGCTGCTGAAGCAAGAGAGCCATGCCCCGGGAAAACGGATGGACGACATCAGAAAAGCTAAGCAAAAAATAGAGCAACTGGACGAACTGCGTTATCGGGGTGCACTAGTGAGGGCGAGATCGGAAGACACCGCTGCAGGTGAAATGCCGTCGAAACGAGCGTTATGCTTGGAAAAAGCCAGAGCCGAAAAGCACAAAGCTCACAACACACTCGCGATACACCGTCTTACACTGAAGTCCCGTATATATAACCGCTATACTTGACCTGCTATGTAGCGCCAGTGGTAAGGCACTGTTTTGCGTAATTAAACAAAAAGTATGCACAGAACAGGTGTATACTTAGCGTTGGCTCATAGGTAGCCACTCACCACAATGATCTGTTAATCTAAATGCGCGGAACATATACAATGTCTTTTAGATTAACGCATTCCTATCATGAGCTGGCATTCCGTTTTACGGGCAAACGCGAGTTCGCAGTGCTGGTTCGCGATCTAAAATGCACCTGAGGAAGCGAGTACGAACATAATAGCGGCTGAATTTCATCAACGCCAGCGAAGAAAAGCGGCACCCGGGTGCTCCGCCACCACCCGCTTCATTCCGACGGCGTTCCCTTACGAGTCCGTCGAGCACGTCTGTACGGCGAACAACCGCTGGCGATCACAAAATATGCACTCCTCGTTCTTCGTTACTCTGCACACAGATGAAATATAGTCTCTGCCATCAGAAGTGTTTAGGGTATTATGTTGTACTTGCGAACGGGACGGATCGCAGCCACGGTATTTTCACCGTCGACGCGCTCATGGCCGCCATACGGCTCGATGCCGAAGTCGTAGCGAAGCCTTTTTCTTTACATGTATAGTTATATCCAGTGAGTCGCCGGAGACCAGCCGTCGACGATCACAACAGCTTACTGTGTCGCTAAAAGTGTATTCCTCTTAGTTTCGCACACGTAAGCGAAGAATCCGAGGCGTGTAGGCTGGCGGGTTTCACATAGCACGGGTACGGCCGTTCGATCGGAGAAAAACACAGGAGAGGAAGCTCGCTATGACCCCCGTCGGTTGAGGCTCGTAGTCGAGGAAGGCACCGTTCATTCAACGTACACTGCACGCGTTTGTACGCGAAAGCTTGTACGTGGAAGTCGTAGGAAGGCCGCTGCTATAGTTCTATCGAAAAACACTTCACAAAGAGGCTGTTGTCTTCTTCAATCGTCCGCTCCCACCCCAGCCGCCATGTTTGCGGCTGCGAATGCGAGCATCACATGGGTGTGGCAGGAGTGAAATTGCATTTTACTCTCTCATGCCGCAAGAGGTATGGACATTTCACTCCATCCGACGTTTTGCTAGAGTAGAACGATGCCCTCAAGAGTAGCTGGGTCGTTTCACTCCTGCGAAACCGGCTGCAGTTTTTAGAGTGCGGGTTCCAGACGACAGATGCCTAGTCAAGTATTGGACGAATTAGCGATTTATATAGGACAAGTTTAGTTTCCTTCGGAGATTCGGATAGAGTGCGACGTAGATAGCCCAGTATTTTTAATGCTTTGTTGCATATATGTTCAATGTGCTTGGACCATGACATATTACGAGTAAAAATGACACCGAGATATTTATATTCAAAAACCCTATTTACTGCGCGGTTATCGAAAGTGTAATGAAAAACAGAAGGAGATTTATTGCAAAACGACATGAGCACGGTTTTCTTGAAGTTAATGTTCATCTGCCAGGTCCTGCACCAATTGCAAAACCCAGCAAATGACTCCTGCAAGCGGTAATGCTCACTATGTGTTTCAATGACATTGTACAAAACGCAATCATCGGCATAAAAACAAATAGAAGACGAGGTGCAAAGAGGCAAGTCATTTATGTAAATTAAGAATAGTAGAGGCCCAAGAACGGATCCTTGGGGCACTCCAGATGTTACAATAATAGTAGCAGAGTTGGTTGACCTGTAAGAAACGGACTGAGAACGGGATGACAAAAAGCTAGATATCCAGTTAACCAATTGAGGATTGTTTAAGATGACATCGAGTTTAGCAAGTAGTTTAGAATGCAATACTGTATCAAAGGCCCTTGAGAAATCTATGAAGATGGCGTCAACCTGGTCGCCAAGATCAAGGTTTAGAAGAATATCATGCGTGAATTCAACTGAGTTGTAGTACTGAAGCCACGCCTAAACCCATGCTGCGTGTGAGACAGGAGTTCGTGCGATTCCAAGTAGACCATGTTTATGAATGGTGTGTTCTAACATCCTGCATGATTGAGAAGTCAATGATATCGGTCTATAATTGGATAGAGACTGCTTGTCACCAGATTAGTAAAGAGGGAGAACCTTTGCTATCTTCCATGAAGATGGAACAGTGGGAGAAGATAAAGACTTATTAAATATCACCGAAAGTTATCTGGATGACCATAGGGAGTAGCGAACTAATAAGCAACCTCGATTTGAAATGAGCATCGTTACCATATTCAAAATGAATAGGGTCATTTACGCTTATTAGAGCGGAGACTGACCTCGAATTCAACTAGCCAATCATTCTACAAGGCTCCTGTGGGTGCATGTACCGCATATCTGAGCACCTTCTTGCCGATATACAGGTTGGCCAGTTTAGCACGTACAGCGTCGGACTTCACGCGGTACGCGGGCCTCGAAAACGCTCGACGCCCGCATATCCTCCGACGTCGGTGCGCTTTAAAGAACTCCAGGTGGCGGAAATTTCCGGAGCCGTCTACAACGGCTTTTCTCGTCTTCCTACTCTGATTCCCATTCCACCTACCCCAGCGAACGCTGAGCCGTGCGATAAGGGCTCCAGATCCTCGACACCAGGGAACGCGACTAGCACGAGCATCGATATTCAGCTGTGGCCCCTACTCGCGACTCGAACGTGTACATGCCATCAGTATATAGCTTCATCGAAAGTGGAATCTCTATCAGTGATATCCGAGAAATGGACTCCAGTGGCCTCCCAGGTGGTTAATATTTGCGGAGGCATTCACTACGGCATTTTCGCCTTTCTCTCTCCTTCAGTGCCTCTCCCCTACTTGCACGGACGCTTAGCCGTCCTCCTGACATGGACTACAGAAATTAGCGTCCTTTCCTTACGCAAACCGTCATCATCATGATCATCCCGTGAGAACCACTGGCGCATCCGTGTATGCTTTTCACCTTTCCAGGAAGTTTTACGTTAGCTATTTCTTTCCTCGCAGGGAAAGCTCTCCAGAGCTCTTCCATAGCAGAGTACGATGTACTCTGAATTGTTTCACATTTGTTTCGCTACGCTGAATTTCAGTTGCGGCAAATTACAGAGCCGCTTTTCTTTCTTATTTTCAAAGAAAAAATAGCCAGGATGTCTAAAATGCATTCACTCTATCAAGATTCTTTGCCGTGGTGGCCGATTCTCACGCTTTTCCTGCACCTGCCAGTGAGTTGGCGCACATCGCACCGCCTTAACATGCAACGTGACCGCGAAGACGAAGAGACGAAGTCACGCATGTGTAGGCAAACTCGTGAACAGCAACGTGCTGGCACTGCCCGCCATCTTTGCTGTTCAACAGCATGGTCTGCAAGATTACCCTGCCAAGAACTCATTTTAGATAAGCTATGATGAATGCGCATCGGCCACCACGACAAAGAATCTTGAAAATAATATACACTTCTTAACGATTCGAAAGACTCCAAATACGTGCAATACTCGAGCAAGGCTCTCTTGCATCAAACCCACACAATTACCATACCTCATATCATGCAAGGTTAACTTCGTCTGGGAGCAAGCTGCACACTTCATTCATGGCCCGTTTGACAGTTTTGTTTAAAACCTAGTTGATATCTTCGTAACAGTCTTCAGTTTGCCACTCTCTCTGCTCGCAGTCGCGCTGAACTCCTAAAATTTCTTTATCTCCTTCAGTGGCGGCGTGTGCAATTGTGGACGCAACTTGTTTTTGGTAGTTCAGTGGACAAGCGGCCACAAACGTGCAAGAAACACTGGGCTTTGGATAAATTAAACCCTCGACGTATCAGTGTGTCGTCAGCTCGCTGCAATGGACGGCGTATTTCTGCAGGCAATTAATTTTCTGGAGGCATTACCACGTTGGATGAGTGGGTCGACTTGGTAGACTCCTGGATTGACGACAAAAATATAATTTTCGTTGGCTCGGAGGGAATGAAGTCAACGACAAACTACACCCATGTATCAAGAGTTGTGATTGATCTTATGACAAAATGAAGGATGACAGACCTCAGAATAAATTGGTATTTAATTATGCTCTAACTACAAATAATTACAGTATTACAAACACTACAATGGATAACCACATTTTCTTGCTTGCAATGGAATATATAATGCCAGGATAATTACTTGTGAATATTTGACGGATTTATTAAGAGTGAATCATAATTCGTGCCTGAAAGGGTTATGCTGTAAATCCCTGCTATTTACTGCACCTAGCAACTACACCAAACCGGTTACCTACATCGGACACCATGAGTTTAATATATCATATTTTCGTGACCACACACCACCCAATGGCAACCATGGTACAAAGTACATGTGGTTCAGCCTCATGAAGAGAAATAAAAGACAACTGCGGAAACAAATCTGCTGGCTAAGCTAAAAAAACCCGCATTCCCCAAGGACTCTGGGAACCAGTGTCACGCGAAGCAGTCATGCCGAATTGCTTAGCTTTCAGCCCACGACTGCGCGTAGAATCTACGTATTCGTACACTGGCTAAGTGCGTAATATGGGCTTGCCGGGCACGTAAACATCACTGTGGTGTAAGTGCAGGCACTAGTGCATGTGCGTCTGCTTTGCAGCTTAGAAATGCAGGCTACTGTGCGCTGACGTGCATATATCGTAAGCGCCTTTTGTTTAGTGTTTCAGAGTTCTTACACGGAGTTGTCGAAATCTCACAAAGGCACGCCGCGTGACAGTAGTACTTATATATGTTTTATATCTTGCATCGCTTTGACAGAGGTTACGACAAACCACCGCAGCAATTGACGTTAAACAAGCACAACCCGCATAAGTTCCGGTGTAGGGCCCAAAGAGACACTTGCACTCGGCGGGCGTCGAGTGCCAGTGCGCACGAAGTAACCTCGTGTACAATCGTCTTCTGGCCGGCCTACCACACAACGAATTATCAAAACATGATTCTTCTGTGACTCATGCTCTTTCATGTATGCTTGCGCCACGCTTGCGTCACTTTCTAGGTGCGCCTAGGCTACGTAGCGTCACCTGACGGCCCTGGGCAAGAAGAACCTGGTTAGCTGGTTCCGTTCACTTTGAGTGTCGTCGTTCGCATAACAACTGCGTAGCAACGCTCGGCTACGACGTGAATTCGCGAAGAAATGATTATTTGGTTAAACCACTTGGTTAAATTTGCCATGAAATGCCTTGCATTTAAGAGCCATGACAAGCGTAGCCATGACAAGCATGACAGCGCAGTGGACAGTAAAAAACAAGCACGGCCCGTTGCTTAGGTAAGAGTTTTGAAATGAACTTGCGGCCTCTTTGAGTCGCCATTCTTGGGTTTACAATGTTTTATGCCTCTACAGTTTCATAAATGATCACATCTTCAATAGGTAGTGAAGAACAGCTCACTGCGGGAGATAACGCCCAGAGAAAGCGGAGACGTGACGATACGCTTCTCATTCTTCAATTTCTGTGTCCATGCCCTCACCGTGGGCTATTTTTCGCCATGTATGATTACCAACACACCCACTCGTACGTTTTTCAAATTCAAACATTTAATTCTTTGCAAAAATGCTGTTGTCCAGGGATGTAACAACTGCGAGGTTTCTCCCGAACCTGCAAACAAGAAACAACGAACTATTATAGCATGGCCCTTCTGTGATACATGCTCTTGTATGCAGGCATCACGCTTCGTCACTCTCGGCGCGCCTAGGCAGCGTAGCACCACCTTACAGCCCTGGTCAAGAAAAGCTTAGGTAACTGCATATCAATGCCCTCGTGGACAGCTCCTTTTAGCTCCCTCGTGGACAGCTCCGCTGCGGAGCGTAACGCTCCACGACCATGGAATTTCGGCCTTTGCTTGATGCGCGTTTCAGTCCACAAGGCCTGCCGCGCAGAACGCACCGTTTAGAAGAAACATTTAAGACGACTGAATATGTGGACACTCGGCTGGAATCTGGCGGAGCGGCCGAGCAGGGTGTGTGTTAGGGCTACACCGATTGGTTTGTGTTAGGGCTACAACGCGTAGCTTCTTAAGGTGAAGCCTCTCGAATTGGTGCGTAACTGGGCGCTATCCGGAAGTTGCCTTAAAGGCAGTGGGAAATGGCCCACTAAATTCATAAATAAGGACGTACCAGAAGGTGAAGTTCCCTTTTATGTGATAAGAAGTAGATGCATTCTTGGAGGGTGAAGCGCAACGCACCGGACAAGAGAGCGAGACGAACAACACAGGCGCTACTCTATTGTAGATTAATTATATTTTCCTGATAGCTTTCTTTCGTACATCAGTACACATTACATTCGTGTGCAGTTCTAATCAATTATTTCTGGAGTTTTACGCCCCAAAAGCACTATATGATCATAAGAGACGCCGTAGTGGAGAGCTCTGGAAATTGACAGCCTGGGATTAAGGTGCATTTACATCGCTGAGTACACGGTCCTCAACATTTCACCTGTGTCGGAAAGCAGCGGCCACGAGCGGGGTTCGATCTCGCGATCTTCGGATCATCAGCCGAGTGCCATAGCAGGCCACCCTTGCACGGCCATGTTCACTTCTATTGTTTAATACTTAGAAGAAAGAAGTATTGCGTCTGCATTATAGAGAAGAATGCGTATAGAAGCACGCTTGCAAATACGGTATTATCATGTACGAGACATCGAATGTTGGCACCACTGACAGCCAGCATACATTGAATAAAAAATAGAATGGTACGCACTCGGTGAATGCAGACACTGTATCTTCAACCGTGCTTGGGTGACAGCAAATGGCCAACTTGGACGTGGCCGGGTCAAAAAGGGAGGAAAGGTAAGTCTTTCCAACGCGTACCATGTCTTGTGGCTTCACTTTTGCTACCCGCTCCAGAAGGGTCCTGTATTCCATAAAATGACTCCAATTGCTATAATGCACAACTTATAGACACTGTGAGCTATGCAGCAGGAATGAGAAAATTACTGTGAATCTTGCAATATTATTAGGATTTTATCTACTCATGACTGCAAGACAAAGGACAAAGGTTGCCTACAGGTGATCTCTAGGAACTTAGGGCTTTATAGATTCGCTGTAATGTAGTCAATGTACAAGTGGCCAAGAGAGCTTTAGGGACGTGCTACAATCATGTCAGAGGTGCACCTCGACGACTGGCCGCTGTTCGAACAATCAGTATTGGAATGGTGGAACAATCGTCCTTCAAGTCAGAAAGGCATGAAAGCAATGCTGAAGTTCGAAAGGGGCCTCGCTGAACGACTGTAACTCTGCCGGGTTTGTTTGTTTCTGCGTGTTTACCCTTCTCTCTCTCTCTCGTTCTTTTTCTAATTTTTACCACCCTTTAGCCCTCCACCAATGCAGGGTAGCAAACTGGAAGGTCTTCTTTAGTTAAACTCTCCGTTTTGCGCAGAACTCTTCATTTTTTGTACCCCATGTTACAATCCGACAGTGCAACATTTATTTTTGTTCGCATTTTAACTTTATAGGGAGTTCGGAGACTTACAAGAAGCAAAGTCTTCCACATGAGCTCCTCCGATTCTAACAACGACATTTGACGGAGTAAAATGGCGTTGCCGCCAGCACTGCAGAGTTAGTTTTTTTGTGTGTGTTTAGAAATACCAAGTTACCAGGGCCACTTACGGAGGTAGCAAAACTGTTAGTGTACAATACATTCGATTTTTACCGGGTCATACGTGTCAGTGTTCTCGTCAAAAGAAAATATTGAAAGTAGTTGAGTTAGAAATATTAACCTAAGGTGCCTCTGGTTAAGTAAAGTTGCAAGGCGGGCTTGTTGGTATGGCATTTTTGAAAACTACGGTAGCGCAAGGTAACGGGATACAAGAACACAGAGAACACACACACAGCGCTACACTTCCATCAAGTTATTTATTTCTGGGCACCACGTGATTCTTATACACTTTTTTGCACACCGCTTTTCCATATCGACACAGCTTTTTTACACAGCTTTTTCATATCACGCACGGAAACAAAATTCAATTATTGCACCTTTCAGCTAATGCGCAGGTATTGCAGCTCCTTTCTTGAGAGTGCAATCGACGGACTGCTGACACATGCACCACCAGCACTATCTATTCCTTCAGCTTCTAGAATTAGGCGTGTTAGTTCGCACCCACTCTTACCTAAGATGGCGGTATCTTGAAAGCATGGATGACATTTGCATTTCTTGCAGTGCAGGGATAGGAACCCATTTGCTAGTGTCTTCTTCACTTCATTAACATATTTGCACAGCGCAAGACTACGAGTAGTTACGACGTAACTACAGAAGAAGAGACAAGGACAGAAAGAGCGCTGACTTCAACTGAATTTTTATTAGCGAAAAATGCAGGGTAGCAAACTATATATTTCCAGCGTTTTCGCTAATAAAAATTCAGTTGAAGTCAGCGCTCTTTCTGTCAAAACAAAGCACAAATGTTGCCTACAGATGATCCCTAGGAACTTAGGGCTTTATACATTCGCTGTAATGTTGTAAATGTACAAGTAGTCAACGTTCTACAATCATGTCAGAGGTGTACCTCCACAACCGGCCGCTGTCCGAACAATCAGTATTGGAATGGTGGAATGATCGTCCTTCAAGTCGGAAAGGCATGAAAGGAATGCTGAAGTTCGAAACGGGCCTCGGTGAACGACTGTAACTCTGCGGTGTTTGTGTGTTTCTGCGTCTTTACCTACCTCTCTTTCTCTCTCGTTCTTTTTCTAACCTTTTTATGTCCCTTTACCTCTCCGCCGATGCAGGGTGGCAAATTGAAAGTTCTATTTTAGTTAAACTCCCTGTTTACCGCAGAACTCTTCACTCTTTCTCCCCCGTGTTACAATCCGACAATGCAACTTTTATTTCCTTGGCATTTTAAATTTATAGGGAGTTTGGGGACTTACAACATTTCTGGGACGAGCACTTTTAGTGCCTTGGCTTATAGAGAGAAGTAAACTCTTCCACATGAGCTCCTCCGATTCTAACAAAGACATTTGTCGGAGTCAGTAAAATGACGTTTCCGTCAGCACTTCAGAGTCTTAGGTTTTTTTTTTTTTGCGTTTACAAATAACAAGTTACCAAGGCCACTTACGGAATTATACAATACATTCCATTTTTTTACGGTCATACGTGTCACTGTTCTCGTCAAAAGAATAGGAAAATATTGGAAGTAGTTGAGTTAGAAATATTAACCTAAGGTGCCTCTGGTTAGGCGCTCTGTCATCAGGTGTCACTATCAACTTTGCTGATAACGGTAATTGACAACCCACAATCGTCAAAAAGTTCACATAGAAACTGAAATTCTTTATTTGCAGCATCTGTTAGGTGCTCAATGCTGTTCCCCAGAAGCCTTCACGCACTCTAAATGATCGTTCTCTTTTGCCTATATGTGAAACGTCTATATGGAGCAGCCTAGCAACTAGCAGTACAAAACCACTATTTCTAGCGGCTAGCACTAATCACACCCACTTCTTGCTTGAATGAGGGAATTAGACTGCGCGCACTGCAGGTTGCCAATATGACCCTATTCCCGCTAAGGCTTACAGAAATTAGTTAAGCGGATAGTCGGACGTTTTAGTGCAGTGCGGTGGAATTTCAGGAACTTCAAGGTTTTTAGCAAAGCTTGGTATAAAACTATGACATTGTGTCATATATGACACAATTGGCGCGGCCGCTGCAGTCCTGCGTATGGCCACAAGCCATCTCAACTCCCTCACGTTACCCTTCCTTGGGATATCCGCAAAAAACTGCTAGTCGCCAATGAACCCAGCTGCTAAGCGTTTTCCCCAGTGCACCCTTAACGGTATCTACTCACCTGGTGTAAGTTGTGTCAATGCCACGACGGTAGGACAGCATGGACTCGAGCGCAACCTCATTGACATTCTTCTCTTTGGCAATGAGCTCAAACATGAGGCTGCTGCGGCTCGTTTCCAGCAGATCTTTGTCCCACTCATCTTCGCCTGAAATGTGCCGCTGTACAATCTGCATTGCCTCGCGGTATGCGTCTGCCACCTGGGTCGATTTAGCCAGCACAAAATAGAGCAGGCCCTCAGAGGGTCTTAGCTGCAGGTCGTAGTTGTACGACAGGCCTTGGCATAGGATATGCTGCCACATGGGACCCTGCAGAGAGTGTCAACACATGCAGGTGACAATTTCGGGGCCTGTTTTCTGGAACATTTCTTCAAGGACTACAAGCTGCAGGTAAAGGCAGTGAACAGGAGAACTTCCAGCTGCTAAGTGCTACTGCTGTGGAAGCTTGTACGTACTTCCCTTCTCTTATTTTTTTCAGCACTTCATAAAAATGTTAATGTCTGCTGAAAACTATTTTCTATTAGTTCCATACGGAAACGAAAGCGTCAGCTGGTAAATCAGGTTATTGAAGAGGCTACTGTCACTTTGCATTGTTAAGGTCTGACTTCATTAAGGTCATGAGCATTAGTGGACCAGGAGGGTTTGCTTGAGCCAAGCAGCAACACAGTAGTCAGCATGAGTTGCGTAGAAGTGCAGGCCAGAAATTTCTAACAAAAGCTGATGCCACATTTTATTATTTCTTTTTGACGAGCCAGCGATGCAGGGGAACTCACGAAGACGCTTTAGATGCAGCATCCCGTGTACGGCAATGCTGCTTTGTAAAATGCAATGACGATATTGACTGAGAAGACACATATAGTGAAATGTGACCGTGGAAGCTCTGCAGCACTTTCAGGAGCAAAGTAAACAACACACTCTAAAACAAAGATTGTTACTTACCTGATTACCACGCGCAAATTAGCACCAGTTAACAAGCTACCATATTTCAATGAGGACAATGAAATACGAAAAATCTTGACACACGACATAACCTACGAAGTATTTGTTCCTGCACTCGTGGTGTTCGGCGTGCTTCCTTTCTAGTGTCCCCGTTTTCTTGCGCAGCTTTAAAACGTTCGAAAAACGAATAAACAAGGACTGCCGCGCCTTCTCTTGTGGCGGACAGTTAATATAATATTATTGGTGGACCGTGTACACTTGGTGTTTGGCACCTTGCTGTTTCCAGCAATGTGGCTGGATGGATCGCAGACTGTCGTTGCTATACACAGCTTACTACATTTACGGGTTCTAGCTGTACTATGCGCCTGCTTAAGCTGCGTACGACGAAATTCATGCTAGGAGATTCCATATTTATGCTTTAGTTAACGAAATCCAACAAAAGTTAACTGAAAAACAACAGGTGTGTCGAAATTAAAGTGTTGATTACTGCCCAGCCCAAAGCAGAAGATACGGATGCCCAATATTTCTATGCGGTGCAGTAGCTGGCTCATGCTCTGAACACCACAATAAGAAAATACGTTAGACTTTCATAAAATCGAATAGACTCATCTATTCCTTATGTCAATAGCGCCATACTACTGCAAGAAAAAAAATATCTGAGTACTTCTGTGTGCGCCTTTCATCATTTCGCTGCATTTAATGGCATGTGACATGACAACGCGGCATGATTACATAAACAGAACCACAACAAAAGCGGAGGCCTCATAATCTTTACCTTGCCCTTTGCGCGCCTAACCTTATTCACCCATGTCAGAATCATGGGTGAATGCTTAAGGACATTTAAAATGTAAATGTTATACACCAGCGATTTGTTCACAAAGACACATAAATAAATGCAGGAAAAGGTTTTCACCACCAATGGGATGTTCTGCTAAGTTGACCAGGTGGTGTAGTCGAGCCTTAGAAATCTGTTACTAATATTTAAACTGCCATTGCTAGAAAGGTTAATTGCAGTGCATAAAAAAAAGGAATGAAATGTTGTTTCCCATTTCACTTCCATTTATAAAAAAAAATTGACGGCAGATCCACGAGATGAATGATGATGAGATTGGGCGAAGCTCCTGGAAGTAATCATCGGTTAAACCGTGAAATTTCTTCCGTTAATTCACCCGGTGAAAATGACGTGAAACGATTGATTAAATGTTTTATCAAACTTTTATTGCTGGTTTCCGTTGTCATTTCATTATGACCGCTTTGTGGTCGGTGAAATGTAAGCTAAGTGGTTCTTGCACTGCTTACACCATTGCTTTACCTGGCGTCTTTCGTTAAGCAGCTGGCGTCTTTTCGTTTTGCTTTAGAAACATCTGGCGTCTTTCGTTAAGCAGCTGGCGTCTTTTCGTTTTGCTTTAGAAACATCTGGCGTCTTTTCGTTTTGCTTTTAGAAAACATCTGGCGTCTTTCGTTGGTTTATTTCATCAATCAACGGCGTTTTGAACAAAATTTTTATTGTTTAATCACGCACAGGAGAAATCTCACCAGGCACTACCTTGGAGGTAAACAATGGCTGCTACTGGGAATGAGAGACAGCAGAAGTCGGCTTTTAACACTTCTACTTCTACTAACGTTTCCTACTGGAACATACCAATGGCTGCTAATGGGAAATGAGAGACAGAAGGATTCGGCTTTTAGTTAACGCGCACGCTGCGAATTTTTTTTATTGTTCAACAACGCACAGGAGAAATCTCCCACCGGCACCACCTTGGAGGTCAAAGCGTAAGACTGGTTACGCACTACGACTACGACTACAACTACGAGGGACGAACGGGTGCCGCTTTAAGGAGCTTCGCCCCTAAAAAGTACTGCTCAGATTCATCACGGGAAGAATCATCACAAAACGCAGTGGTCGGCGAGGGCGCCGGGGTGCAGCGGGGCTGGCTTCTTCAACTCGTCGCTAGGTACAAAGTCGTAGAAACAATTTCCTCCGCAGCTTCGTCTGCTCAGGACAATAGCCAAACATATATACCCTCCTGCCGACTCCTGCCTTTTGCACAGCTGGTCGTCCAGTAAGGAGAAAGTGGCGACTCTACGCAAACAGGTCTTGCTAACGTCATGTTCATCGCCTGGCACACGTCAATAAGAAAAACATAAAGCCGAGCACTCAAGATGCAAGCATCCAGATTGCCCCAGCGTCTCAAGCCACAGCTACGCTTTCACTTGAATGGCTCTGTCTTACTTTACGGCAGCAGTGAAAATTCCTTGTATTTATACTGTGGATGAACACTCTTTGTTGTATAATGGTAACCCATAGGCGTTGTTCTATGGACGTGACAATACAAAACGCAAACATACGTAGAAAAGATTGAACTTTTTACCCATGTTAAAATCGTTTTCAGCTCTAGTCCCGTTAGTATTGGCTTACACACTTGCATCAGAACCAACGTCTTCATCAGCGGGCCAATTTGTAGCGACATGAGATGGCTATTTCCAGAAAGTTTGCACCGAAGCTGTAGTGTCTCAACGACGCGTTTCAATCCATGAGTACTGTAAAGAATGATCCACTCTTAAAGGAAAAACTAAAATCGGCTCCAGTAATATTTTTACCGCTTTAACAACAAGTGGCTGGGGAAACGTCGTCCGTGCATCGCATACATGTGTCAGGAGAAAGCCAGAGCTTCCAAATGAACTCATCCGCTGCAAGTCTTCTCAATTGCTGTTATTCTGACACGAGACTTGAAGCCTTGTGCCAGAGTTACACCTGGGGCCGAATTCACAAAACTTCTCTTTCGTAAGTGCTTTTTGCCATTGGCCAGCGGGCTTCCCTAATGATACGTCCAGCATCAGGATTGGCTGAAATTTTCTCTTACGAACATTTTTGTCGTAAGTCGTTTTTGTGAATACGGGCCCTGGATACGTTCGGCATTCAAGTGTTTCCTTTAACAGTGGGCAGGTTTGCATGTATTACAGCGCATCTGGCACACTCTGCTACAGAGCAGTGTTTGCACCCACCTCCACCTGTGTGAGATACTGGATGACCATTAGCAATGGAGGCAGGTCAGGACTTGTGTAAGAGCTGAGGCTGGGTGAGCACTGGGTCAGGAAGGCCGCCTTCACAGAGTCCAGAGGTGCGATCACATCCCGTGGAAGAACCGAGTCAGTGCCACGAATCAACAGTGAATGGCACGACACCTGCGCAGAGCTGCTCCCGAATTGCCCCAAGACAGCATGGTTATGCTTGCGCACTGCAAGATATGCAAAAATTCTACAAATTAAGCAGCACGAACTTGCCTACACTGCAAAATTGCATTGTTGCTGGTAACGTAAGTAAAAACTACTATTTTCCAGGCCTTCCATACACCGTCCATATGTAGAGGTAGTATGTTCAAGAGGGGCGCCTACCTTTTAGAAAAAAAGCCACAGTTTCGCCGCAAGGGCGAAGCAATGAATGCGATAGCAAGAAACTCTAATGCTATACGACGTGAGGCTCGCAGCTTCAGGAGCAATATTAATTGTAGCAAACATACACTTGCTAAGTGAGCGCCTCCCGTGGGCAGCGCGAGCTGGTACGTTGTGTGTCACAAAGCTACACATACAAAGCTATAGGGGAGGCCGCTAAATGAACAAACAGAAGATGAGCGCGAACTATCAAGTGAAGCACGCACGAAACGAACGCACAGATATACACCGAACGAGCACGAATAAGCTGTTACACTGGATACTCTCACTTTGGACATCGCTCCTGTTGCAAAGGCGGCCGAAGCAGCCAAGGAAACTAGCATGCTTCAAGTGTCGAGCTGTGACACTTGATAGTCCGCGCTCATCTTCTGTTTGTTCGTTTAGCGGCGTCCCTTGAGCTCGAGTGACTTTCGTACGCTCCCGTAACATCAGCGCGGACATCGCGGTATAGCTCGAAACATCCCTCTTGTTCTCACGACGAGACAACCGCGCGAGCAGACAGCGGAAGGGCAAGGTTCTCCCTGCGCAAATATTAGAAGCGAGCGAGCTGGCCGATGACTTTTAAATGCGCCCGGCGCGCTCCTGGCGCCATCTTGCTGGTAATGAAGAAACGCTTATAAGCGCCTGCCGTCTCTGAGTCCTGCCAGCGGTAAAGAATGTGTATATAAGACTCGCCGTTAGCTCCGTGTAGGATCTGCTCTTTGTGACGCAGTGGTTAGCGCCACGCGCTGCGGAGCGAGAGGTTCCTGGTTCGATTCCGCGCTTGGGAAACATTTACCTGAATTATTTTTCTTTGGGACATTCATATATATACATGTATATATATGAAAGTCCCAAAGCATATATATATATATATATATAAGTATACACATATATAAGTATATATATGTATACTTATGCATATATGGTTGATGACGGCGGTGACGGGGACGGCAAAAACCAGTCGAGACTGTCCATATAATTGCTATCGCAATAAAAGGGATTATTTTTTCCCTCGGATAAAATAACATAGAATGAAATATGACTAAAATATGCTTACTAAATACAACTAAAATAAATAAGATGTCTACATACAAATGCATTACTTCAATGCGCTGTTTTCCTTGCAGGAAATACAGGGTAAGTTTGTTAGCTACATCAAACCTGCGGTCCATAAAAAAATCTTCAAAGCTTTACACTTCTCGCTGATCACAGTGGCATCGCCCTCAGCATCTACTCCTGCCTTGTCTGCCCTGCTTGTGCAGATGATCTGATCGGCATGCTGTCTGATCTCCCCTGCTGTACTTTAGGCGTGCAACACACTGGTCTTTTTTTTTTTCGGTAGTAAAGAGAACCACGATATATCTGGCAGTTCAAATTCGAGGTCCATCGAGAATCCGCTATCCGTGGAATGTAGGCGACTGTTTTCGCTGCTGCACCCCTACAGTCGACGGTGACATTGCTGGTGTCATAGTGGATATTATGTTTGTGGTTGCCTGGGTTCTTTTTCTGTTTGTCGGGAAGAAGCCCGTGTTGCAGCGGTAGTCCGTACTGCCTGCAGCTAGTTCGACGAACGGAGTTGGAGTCGCCGCCTTCTTGACGGTGCGGGCCTGGCTCACGGCCGCACTGGGGCGTTCGATTCGGTACATGGACCGGGAAGCACCTCCAGCACTCGTCACGTGGTCGTGACAATTGAGGGTGTATAATCCCAGCTGGTAATGACCAAAGTCTTTTAATGTGCGAACGCGTGAAAGGAAACAACTCTCACTTCAGAACAAAAGCGGTGAACGTCATTGTCGGTCGACGATAACGAGAACTGAGCCGCAGTGAGATGCGTTGGCTTTTGCAAATTCGTCACAGTGCATGCATACTGCTATTACCACTTATATGCGCGTGCAGTCTGAAAAACTAAAATATGCACGTCGGACATGCAAAGTGTGTAGGACAGTCGGCGCCATTCCAGAAGCAGCAAGCAGCATGCAAGTTAGGCGGCCTGCCCCGTAGGTAACGCCCGTCATAATAAAGTGGTAAAGGCAAGCCCCGCGAAAGAAATGAAAAGGAGTGCCCGTGTCAGTATGCACAAAGCAGCTCAGTGACGGCCGCTAACGACAGTGTGTGCATGCATGGAACGAAGGAGCAATTAACACTTCTAAATATCCTTCGTTATGCTATAATTTTCATTGCAGCAGTTTTAAATGCCCAGTCAACCAAATGCGCAGAAGCCAAACACACACAGTTTCAGGCGCTTCTGCCGCCGAGGTGATCAAGGTCAAGGCTTTCTACTGTTTTAAATTATCGAAACACTGCTCAACACAGTCCCGAGTGCACGCTGTCAATCTTAAAGAAACAAGAACAGGCTCACCCATAAATAATCTTGCAATGTACGTAAACAATGTTTCACATCTCACAATTTCACACCTTTGTACAATTTACATCCTAAGCCACTTCAGGTAAGGCTTTCAATCTGACCAGCATGTGTGCGCTGTACCTTCTTATAGGGGAAGGAGGCCTTCGCTGTCGGGCGAGGCAGGTTGTCCAAGGGGCCCGCAGATCACCATGCAGTGACAACTTTTGCACGTTTGCTGCCATGTGCACAGTTACATTCTCCGGCCGTGTCAGGAACTCTTTGACATCGTTCAGCTTCTTTATCACCTGCCCGCAGAGACCACGAAGACTTCACAAAGAGAACTGCTTCAGCCCAAAAATGGTTTTAAGATCAAGCAGCGAATCTTAAACAGAAACCAAGATAAAGTACTAAAGGGGCCCTGCAAGACTTCTGAACAAAGCCAGAACCAGCTGCGATTTTGAGACGCCGTAGTGGAGGAGCCTCGGAAATTTTCACCACCTGGGGTTCTTTAACGTGCACTGACATCGAACAGCGCACGAGTCTCAACATTTCGCCTCCAAAGGAATGCAGCCGCCGCGGCCGGGATTCGATCCCGCTACCCTCGGACCAGCAGCTGAGTACCATAGCCGCTAGACCACCGTGGCGGGGCTCTGAACAAAGTCAGAAAACGGCGCCGAGCATTCACGGAGGCTTCTGTGCACATATGTGCTAAATATCACTGCAGTGCGCGCACTGCGGAATTCGCAAGTTTTGTTTCAAACAAAGCTGCAAAATGTCTTCCCTGCTTTCAACAACTGACGTCACCGAGGGCACCGACTATGTGGCTTAAGGCAGAAATGGCATTGGCTGATTTCGTAATCGGTGAACGGTAATCTGCTACCTTTTTATTTGTTCGTTTGGACTTTCACAAACTAAGGAAATGTGAGCATCTCTCTTAAGGAACAAAAAAAGAAAGCCAAGCGACGTAGTCGGTGCCCCCAGTGACATCATTTGTTGAAAGAGGAGCGGACGCTTTGCAGCAGTGGTTGAGACCATATTACGAATTTCCTGGTGCGTGCAGTGCAATAGTTCTTAGGTCACATGTCTGTAGTAGCCTAAACGACTGATATTAACCGTTTTCTGACTGTGTTATAGTGTTTCTGGGCCTCTCTAAGCATATATAAAGTTTTAGGTTTTCATTCATAGAACCTCATATTTGTTTTGTGCCAGGGTGCTTAAGGCAAATATAAAATTCGTTTCAGTGGTCCGCATTTCTAAGCGCGATCCAAATCGCCATGCTTTGTGCAAATGCTTCTGACATCACCTTTCTTTACCCGCAACAGGCAGCCCTACAATAATCTTTCGCATAAATCGTATAAGCACGGCCAGAAATTGAGCCGATGACATCCCATAGGCACAGCGCTTTCTCTTTCTTGTACACACAGCAGGCTTTCCAGCACTGCACAAGCAACTGCTCAAGTATTAGTGCTCGTGAATCGCGAAGCTAGAAGAAACCCACTAAATTTTCTACCATCCACCTTACCAAAGTTAACGTGAACGACTTTCTTTTCACAAGGGTTCAATACAAATGCAGCGGCAGTATTTTATTCTTTCTTGCCAGTTACCACGCATATTCTCATTGTGAGGGGGCGAGTACTAATGACATAATTATACTGACGAGTTGCTACAACTTTGGGCTCGCTGTGACCGCAACATAATATGCCTTAAGCGTTCACTTATAAAAGGCGCAGCAGTGCTTTCAGGACACTCACCTTGGTTGGATCTATCTTCAGCTGCTGAAGCAAGTTGCAGAGGAATGTCTGTTGGCGCAGTATGCTGCCAGCAGTATGATTACTTTCTGGCCTAAAGCATAGTATCCGTATGAGTGTTTCAGTGATTTTTGGTGCCGAGTGCTTCTTTTTGGCTACATCCTTGACCATTCTGGTGGCCGCAACTTGGATCCCGTGTTCCTCAAACTCTATACCCGTCAGTAAGTCGTGCACCCACGGCACACCTCGGAAATACTTCTCAGGGTCAAGCTGAAATGCAGAACAGAGTAATGTGAAGGTGGGCTTCACGGGACAATCACTTAAAACCGGCAACTATAAAATTGCGCGAGTTTTACAGGTAATATAGCAGTGCTCATTCCGAAACGGTGGTAGGACCGTTTGGAATATCCCGTTTTGCTCTTTAGTTAGAAGTTGTGCGGTCTTACGCGATGGTATATTCGCAGGGCTGTAATGCATTTCTGATGATTAAGGCGGAAACTATGGACTAAAGAAACGGTGCGGTCGGGTGCTGCTGGCAACGGCCACCAATTGCTACTGCTCCTTCTTCTTATTCATCTCATTTCGCACACTTCCGCCGCCGCGCTACATTTTCCTCCCGGGCGGATAAAACTCACCTATAGCTGAGCGAGAGTGCCCGTGCATTTCAGGGCTTCAACAGTGCAACATGCACAATTTGCGCGTGGCGTGGACGCCAGTTTCCAGCGGTCACTTTTGCTACGACGTAGGTCGCGTCACTTGAGCATTCGGTAATGAGAAATGGAGCCGAATATTTGGAAATACGCATTTGCCACAGCCCCTTTTTTCGTACTGGTCTCCACAGCTCACATAAAATCGCCTGTCGAGGAGGTGACTGGCCTCACATCGTAAAGAGACTTGGTATGGTCACGGGACGAGAGAGTTTTCAGCCGTGCAAGTCTACGTGCTTTTTCGGCGCGGCACTGGTGCCTTCATTGGCACAAACGGATGTATGGTGTGCAGAAAAATTTGACGATGAGGAGATTAAAGTAAAAAAAAAGCGTAAACCTAGTTACTTTGTGTTTGGCAGTGTTGACGGTATGTCCTTCTGGTCCACTGAGACCTAGTGCATTGAAGGCATGTTGATGATGGTACCATGAGTTTGTTCAATTAGGCCATTGGTTTGCGGGTTGTAGGGCGTAGAATTCTTCCACAACGTCCTTGGTGAACGGCCGGCCGCGGTCACTGATCACCACACAAGGGCCGGGGCTTTTTGATGGACGATGATCAAATCGACTAAAAGCAGCAGGACACACCAGATAAGGTTGATGCAGATGATATCGTTTCAAAGAGTAACACGTTAGATAATCAACGCACGATAAAACGAGCGGTCGCCAGTAGAAAAGTTGTAAATGGGCCCGAGTGTCTACGCCAACTTTTTTTTTTTCTGAAGGCTAAGTCGGTGGTGCGCACGAGAAATAGTTGGCCGTTTGCGGGGCTGACAGACATCAAGGCTGGCGACGTGGTGCTTGGTCGTCTTTCATTTTTGAGGCCAATCGAAATGCTGTCGGACGTGTAAAGTGTTCCAGGAAATCAAAGGCGACCAGACGCAATGGCGTTGCGCATTAGCCAGAATAACGAAAGGAGCAGGCATTTTGGTACAGCAAAGAGCAGTGTGGAAGCACTGCGAGAGTAATTTCCGCGACACAGAAGAGTGTCATAAATCACACACGGCATTGCATGCTCGGATATGTGGGCGGCGTATATATAATATGTCTCAATGAAGGGTCGTGCTAATTAATGCTCGTGGCTGAAGATGTCCAAATTGGAGAGTCTCTCCCCCCCCCCCCCCCCCCACACACACAAACACCAATGGAACAAAGTATACCACCACACAGCGCTCGTAAATTGCACTCGTAAACTCCTGAAGGATATGTCTCACCTGAAGAATATGTCTAAGAAAGGCGACACGAAGGACTTGAAAAATTACAGGCCGATTAGCTTACTGTCAGTCGTCTTCAAGGTATTTACCAAGGCAGTCGCTAACAGAATTCGTGCCACCTTAAATTTCACTCAACCTAACGAACAAGCAGGGATTCGTAAAGGCTATTGAACAATGGACCATATTCACACTATCAATCAGGTGACAGAAAAATGCGTGGAGTATAACCAACTGTTATACATAGCCTTCATAGATTACGAGAAAGCATTTGATTCGGTCGATATCTCAGCAGTCATGCAGACATTGCGGAATCAGGACGTAGAGGAGCACTACTTAAGACTACTGGAAGACATCGACAACGGCTGCACAGCCACCATAGTCCTCCATAAGGAGAGAAACAAAATACCTATAAGGAAGGGTGTATGACAAGGGAACACAATCTCTCCAATGTTATTCCCACAATGATTACAAGAAGTATTTATAAAATTGGAACGGGAACAGCAGGGTGTAAAAGTTTATGGGTAATACCTCAGTAACCTCACCTTTTCTGATGACAGCGCCTTGCTAAGTAACTCAGAGACGATTACAAAGCATGATTACTGACCTAAACAGGCAAAATAGAATGGTGAGCCTGAAAATTAATACGCAGAAAAACTAAGGTAATGTTCAATAATCTTGGGCGAGCAGGGCGGTTTGAGATAGCTGGCGAGGCATTGGAAGTTGCCAGAGTTGCCAGTGAATATGTCTACTTAGGCCAGGTTATGACCCCTGATCTGAACCATGAGGCTGAGATAATTAGGAGGATAAGAATGGAGTGGAGCGCATTCGGTAAGCATTGTCAGTTAATGTATGAGAGCTTAACATTGTTTCTGAAGAGGAAAGTGCATACAGCTGCACCTTACCGATACTCGCCTACGGGGCAGAAACTTGGAGGCTAACTAAGAGGGTTCAGCTTAAATTGAAGACGACGCAGCGAGCAATGTAACGGAAAATGGTAGGTGTGAGATTAAGGGACAAGAAGAGAGCGGAGTCGTTGGAGAACGAACGCGTGTTAAGGACATATTAATAGAAATTAACAAGAAGAAATGGACGTGGGCGGGCCACGTAATGCGAAGACAAGACAACCATTGGTCATTAAGGGTAACAGAGTGGATCCCTATAGAGAAGCCAAGCGTGGCAGGGGGCGGCAAAAAGTTAGGTGGGCAGATGAGATCAGGAAGTTTGGGGCGATAAATTGGGCACAGTTAGCACAGGACAGAAACAATTGGAATTCTATGGGAGACGCCTTTGCTCTGCTGTGCGCGTACAAAGGCTGATGATGATGTCACACCACCTAGCTTAGCAATAAGTCCTGCTGTAGCAAGGTCATTAGTGTCTACACTTTGCGATGGAAGGTTATGTAAGCCAACGGAGTATCTGTGGCACCGACGACTCTTACAAATGGAATTCCTATTCTTAAGCCCGAAAGGCCCAAAGAGCCAATCGGCCAGCTGCGCCGCATAGTACGACAAGCCAACATGGAGTATGGTGATCGGTTCAACCTCGTAAGGTTGTCCATACAAATAGGCTTGGCACCTGTGTACTGCGAAAGCATCTCAGGGTATTCCAGCTCTGTGGCAGTGTAATTTTTCTCAGCCTTTGCGAGAACGTAACTTGCACAGGCAACAACGTGCTTGAGTTAACGTCGTGAAACTGAACGAGCCCCACGCCAGTGCCCTCTCGCTTGCATCTGTAGGGAGTTCCGTCAGCGCCTTCGCATCTAAATGATGTAATGTGACCCAGAAGAGAGCGAGAACTTCAGCTGCTCAAACGCAGCCTCATACTGAATGGTCCAGTGGTATAGGGCGCCCTTCCGAAGCAAGGCTGTCGGTGGATGAGAAAATGTGCGAAGTCTTTAATAAACCTGCCAATATAGGTACACACGCATAGCAATCTGAGAGAGTATTCCGCCTTTTGCTATAGAAAGTTGAGCATAGCAGTGATCTTATGTGGTTCTGGACACATACCGTCCTTGGCGACTAGGTGTCGCAGCACAACGGCTTGATGCTTACCTATGTAGCACTTATTGGAGTCTAAAATTGGATCAGCTTGCTTGATGCAATGCAAGCTGCTCCCAGCTGCAAGCAACCTACCTCTGGTTGTGCTCCGAAAATGCTCAGCCGAAAATGATCACATCATAGAAAGAACACATACAAATCTCTTATTCAAGACCGCTAAACATGGGGTCCCTAAACCGCTCGAAGGTCGCTGGGGCATTCCATAAGCGAAAAGTCGAAATGTTAATTTTAAACAGACCATCAGACATAACAAAAGCCGTCTTCTCTTTGTCTCAGGGATGCATCGCTATCTGCCAGTACCGAGACCGGAAGCTGGCCTATGAGAAGTACGAGGGGGAGTACAGACAATCAACAGCGTCATCGATACATGACGTCTCTCTCCGTGACGGCGTTGAGGAGACTGTAGGCGTCACAAAGTCTCCATGAGCTGTCTTTCCTTTTTACATGTATAACTGGATCTTTCCAGAGAATATTAATAATATTCCTCAATTACGCCCTCCTGCAGCATGTCTCGACCTTCTCGGCCATCACTTACTCTTCTGAAAGGGATACGTGATATGGTTTTTGGAATATTGGTGTAGCATGCCCAATGTTGATATGGTGATTACGGGATTTCGCCAACATCAGACGGCGCTCACTTCGAGTAAAATCAACGACTGGCGCGTAGCGGGGAAGCGGATCTTGAAGAATATCCAGTTCAGACGAAGACAGCGACTCCCTCATTACGTGTAACACACGAACTCATTAGTTCGGCATTAATAAACTGACATCTAAAGATTCTATAAATCTTCGGATGTCGATTTTATGCTATTCTTGAATTGGACCCATTTTAATCCTGATGGCAGTGAAACAGACTTCGCGTAGAGTCATTGATTGTTATGGGGAATTCGGCTGCGTGCCTTCGCCGCCTATTATAGTCACCTAGTTAGCTCGTGGGACGCACCGCCAATTTGGAGCTGAGCACGCGGAGCGGCATCCGGACAGTCTACGTTCGGCTACAGACCAGTAAAGGACGTAGTTGAGCTGGCTCTATTGCTCGGTGTCATCTTTGGGAATCTCAGCTAACCTGAGGCTCAGAAGCCACGGCCATGAGCCCACACTGTTTACAGGAAAGTATGGCTGCCAACAGCTCGGAAAATAAACCGAGCGACCAGTACATCCTTCTTAGTCGTCTTCACGTGAACTGGCCCAACAAGGCCTACGTGGGGTCCCAAGCGCGCGCGAGAACAGCATACACGAATACACGTGGCTGTAAAACAGGAAGCAGCCATTTTAAGACAACGAAACCAGTTTGGTTGGATGAGGCTAAATATCTATAATTACAGTGGTTGGCAAGCGCTTTCTGCATTCCGACAGTCCCGCACTCAAGCGGGCGCTGTATTCGCTAAGCAGGTATATTCCTAAAACTTTATCCCGTGTTTCGCTGGCCAATAAAGTGAACTTGGCTCTAAACCATTGGCGCCCTATCGTAACGAGAACCGAACACCTTCAGGGCACAACGTTTCTCCTTCAGATGCACGAAAACTTCTTCTTGCAGTCCCGCTCAAACATAACTTCATGTCCTAAAATGCGATCTTTGAAAATAAGGCTCATTTCCCAACGGCTGCGCCAGTATCTACGAAAGCGACAGTATCTACATATACTAATGGCATACCTCTACTTTAGACATGAAGACGAGATTTTTAAGCCTGAACTGCATTCTTTCCAGAGAACCTAAACAAGTTTTTGTTTGATTCGACAAACATTATATGTAAGCTTGCAAATTATTGAGAATTTTTTGTAAGAACGATTGCTACACATCTCTGAAAGTCCACTCCTCTGCTAGGAAATAAAATCTGTACTAACTGTCGAAAATTCCAGTGGTTACACTAGATTGCGCAAATATCCTGAGCGAAAAATGACCTGCATTGAAAGTTTCTCAATAGCTTAAAGGGGCACTGACACCAAAATATCGCTACTGAGATAGCCTGCGTGATCGATTTTCGTAGACATGCGGATGTCATCTACCAAATCTCAACAGCGAACGCAGCTCGGACGGTAATTTAAACGAATAATGAAGTTTTCATACGCAGTCAAGCGTTAGATGCCGTACCTCGCGACATCGACAGTAGCAAAGGTGACCCGAAGGGGACTGCCAACTTCCGCGACGTCACCACGGCAGCCTAGCTCCGAGAAGTGCAGCTAGCAGTGATGGCTTCATGGCCACCATTGCATATTCGCTGCACCTGCCTTAGTAGACTCCCGGCGACGACAAGCCTCAAGAAAATAGTTGTCACCCAAGGACGATGATAGCAACAATGACAGCAACTCGCAGGACGTGCGACAGGCGGAAGAAAACGAGCACGCGTCTCATGTATTGCGGAAGTGCGTCACGGTTATGCGTGCTCACGCGGTCAAGCTTGCTCACCCAATTGCGAGTGCCAGCTGCACCAGGCGAGTTCTCGTTTTTGGAGCTCCCCCATGCCAAAACAGAAACTAGTGGGTAATAAACAGGCCGTAAATAATCATCCGTTGCGCGTTGGAGCAATTGATCTGCCGTGATATGGCCAACAGATACCCAGCTACGTACTGCAGCAATAAACATAGAACATAGGACGAAAATTTTTTGTCAGCGCCCCTTTAAGTTCAGCAGAGAAACCTGTTTTGTACTGCACTTAGGAGCGAAATAAAGAACCTCATGCAGTCAAAAGATATTTTTTCTAGAGCATTTCACCACATTATCCCTCGCGCTCTATCCGGCATGGAACAAGAGTAATTTAGGAACCGCAACTCGAAGACTTCGTGCGTCATCATTATGACATGCAAGAGCGCGGCAGCAGGCATCACTGACAGCGCCAGGCGTTGTGCCATCACCAGGCTGCTGCGCCGGATGCTTGACGTAGCGATGCATATTTTCTGACACAGAAAGCGTGTAACACTCGTGCCGTCTGACGTGCACTGGTGCTTGGTACCGCAGCACCGCCGTTGCATTAAAAAGTGACCTCCCTATGCTAGGCCACCTGAAGTATGCCATACATGCTGCCTCCGAACCACCATTCCATTCTTGACTAAGAATGCTCTGCATTTCTCGATTCCATAGCGCACCTCGCATGAGGTCCTAATAGGGCCTATTCGCACTCGGACATCGCAGTAACCAGCACGGCAAGGATAACACGTGCGGCGAATTTTCACGAGTGTCCCTATGATTGCTGTCACAGTGCAATGTTGATGCGTATGGTAAGACTGGCTAAGCCAGTGTGGATGTAAGGGCATACCAAAAGGCACAGGGTGGCATACTGGGCATATGAGCCGGCAAAGAAGCGTGTGCTGCACTCAAGGCCCAACCCAGTGATGATGTGTACGGTATCTGCCTCCAGCTGGTTGATGACATCGTTGTGGCTCATTCGCCCTGCACGTACATAGTGTCGGATGCAATACACTCTCTGAGCGTCTTTTCTATTCAAATGCAAATGTTTGTTTTATCAAAAGGGTAAATCGTAATCCTCTGACTCGCGTCACAGACTAACAAAACCACCTATGCGGGTTTCTCAAAAACAAATCTTTGCACTTGCACAAATATAAAGATTTGTCCCAGGGACCTGCACCTTTCCAGGGTGCTCACTTTGTTATTTGAGCTGCAGAGGAGGCTCACAGGTTCAGGGTTCGAATCCATGAACTAAAACATTTTTTAATCGACCACGCAGCTTGACCGAGAAGAAAAAAGTGAGTATGAGATTTGCTAGTGCCCTGACGTGGATGTATATAATATAAGCAGATTTATTTTAAATGACCGAGACTAATTTACTAGCCTCTATATTGACACATCAAATGCTCACAGGAAATTATAAATTAGAACAGCAAACATCAGCTCCAAAACACAACAGCGCAAAAAGGGGACACAAACGCAGTTTCTGTTTTTGGTAATTCAGTTTTTATTATTTGATGTGCAAGTACTACTATAAAATAGTCGACCTTCTGCAAGCAGTAACCCGTGAGCATGTCATCCAAGTACCCAAAATGACGTTAGTCCTTACGCTAAGCACACAGGCTATAGTCATGCCAGAATTACATAAATAGATCGGCTGAAATCAGCAGTAAAAAGTGTTTTACTTAACTTTAAACTATTAACATTTATACTATCCATAATATTTTTACTGAAATGCCACCGTTGTGGATACTTGCTTGTTTACCTGCTTTCGTCACAACTGGTGACTCATGAAGCAGCTCAAGAAAAAGTGGTATGTGCATGCGAAGGTCCTGGGAAATGCCACTTGTGTTGAGCATGACAGTCAGCTGGGAAAAAAAAGGGAAAAAAAGTTCTGCAACTTCCGCTTGACTAAAACAAATGTACTATCAATCTTTTGCATTTGGCAATGAAACTAATAAAATATATTGCCAGTACCCCGACAGAGAAGCTTAAAATCGACATCTAATCCGCAGTGCAGCAAGTATATTTCTCTCTTTAGCTGTTGGTCCTGCTAGCGCAAACGCGCCGAATGCTGGGACATCAGTCTAACATCGTTTTACACATTATAGCAGTCATTTGTGGATGGTCACAGGTTCAGCTGAACGACGATGTAAAATTTTTCTGAGGATGTCTGGAAATTAGATGACGCAAGAGCCAGGTATAATTCTAAGAGGGGCCAAAGTTCCTACAAGGTCCAACTGCACATGGTCAAAAGAGGTTATACGGTCAAAAGAGTTGATTAGCGGTCCGAGTGTGGCTAGTGACCTTTTCGCACTGATACCTTCGGCATGTATGGCCCAGCGCTGACCATCGCTGCTTACAAAGGGAAGAAGAAGCGGTCAGTGATAAGCCGTCACTTAAGACTTCTGCCATGCCGCGAACCGAACATCGCTCATTGAAATTTGAGCAGCTCCCCCATGTGAAAATGAAGTGCGAATTCCCTGCTGAAAGTCGTTTTCTAGCCCGGCCTTCAGGAAACCGCTACCCAGGCGGGAGGTCTTGCGTTCCCGTCGAGAAATGTGATTTTCAGCTGTCGATTAGGAAATTATTCAATATCATTTACAGTGTCATGTCTTAATGTCATGAGCATGGTAATGTGTATATACATATAGTGATCCCTTAGTGTTATGAACGTTGCATTAAACCAGTATACATGTTTGTTTTCCTTCTTGTCTTTTTTAAAGTAAAATAAATACCATGGCCTGCATGACGCATGGTATCGGAGCAAAGGCCTTTGTCAGGCCACAAGCATTTGGCTTTTGCCCATTTGCTCTCCTTTTTCTTGAGACTCAAAAAATAAATCAGGAAAGAAAGAATTAACACCTTTATCCTCGTGTCCTGAAGCGGGACGGGTGCTAGTGGTGAACTGACGAGATAAGGGTTATCTTTCGGAACATGTCCTAAAGTAACATGAGCCTTGTGGTCTCTTAGGATGAAATAAGTGTGGCTTTGAGAAAGAAACGATATTGCTAGATAGCACAACAGACGGCCAGCATATCTCTTCGAAATACCCAGTACCGTATTTCTGCCGTCTTAATGTACTTCGAGAAGAAGCCAAGCCATTGCCAGTCACAGCCGTGGCATTTCTGAAGAGCAACGCTTACCGCTATTATAAAAGTGTTTACCGTCAGATTTCTTGAAGCGCCCCAAAAGGGGATGCACCAAGGCTGCTACAGCAGCTTTCCTTTTGGAAAAACGTTAGTGTTCCTATTTCCAGCAATATATTGTTGTTTTATTTTTCGAATCACCGCCCAGCACGTAAGTGAGCATTTGGAGAGCTGCGGCACAAGGGGGTATAGACCCCCGATGAGGCCCAGAAACCCCTGACCCACATTTCACTCTAGTGGAGTGCTCACTTACTCATGGCTAGGTCACATCGTTCGATAAGATAATGAAATCGCACAGTTTCGCTGGCAAAGAGCCTTCGCAGCATTCACTACAGCCTATCTTTATTTGTTTCTTCAGCGCTAAATGGCTTCTGTGCAGCAATTTCGAACCTGGCAAAGAGCAGTGGCTCAGTTCGGCGAACATAGCACCCATTGGTATGACACGCAAATTTATAAATAGAAGGATTATTACAGCCTAATGCGCACAAAGGCTTCACTTACACTGAGCGTATTAATTTTACAAGTCCCGGATGGTTCCGGACGCCTGTGGCGCATTAGTGTTTCACAGAGGACCTCGCGGAGGCCTCGCCTACTACTCCAGGACCGGTCGGATGCGTGTTCATTTTCCGCGTATAGAGTGGCAGACGGTAGCTGGTGGACCACGCCACAACACGTCACACATGCGACCGTTTTAAGGCAGACAATGGCAATTTTTCTTGCTGCTATTGCATTATGCATCATGCATCCCTGGGTCTTAGGTGGGTTGCACTTCGCCTTAACCAACAGCCTGCGCTGTGTGCCCCATCGAGCATATCAGGCATTTCCATTTATTTATATGGTCTCGCCACATTGCCAACACGACCGAGCGCGCCTTGAAGGGGCGTTTCTTATCTCTACGATGCCCTTCTCATGGCTGGTCTATCACGATCCCAAAATCATTTCTCGCGAAATAACCGCAGCTCCAAGGAGGATAGGGCCTGTACTGTGGCAGGTATTACAGTCACAGATGGCACAGACGACATAGCAGGTGGCATAAGAGGAGCTGCCAGGAGTCGCTGTACACGCTTACGGATGGCTAGGGACACCACTGGGCCTTTAAATCACACGATAATGGTCTTGTGTGCCGGTCAGCGAGGTGTCCGCGGGCCGCCGGCACGCAGGCGTTCGATTTCGTAAACCGAATACACTCACACTGATCACCACGGTGCACTCAGCCCTCATGTTCTTTACGCGCGAGCGTATGCGCCCCATTCGAAGCTCCGCAATGTGGGTGTGTGAAGCTCGACGGCTTGTGCTAGCACAGCGCAAGGAAAGAGGCCAGAAGCACAGATGTCACGATAGACAAAGGATAGCCTATATGAGGACAGGCGATTGGCACTTCAAATAACATGATCAGGTAAGGTGGCAGGGCACGGAGTGGTTGGTTACAATGCCTAGCACGACTGGACACTCGCGACGGAATGCATTCAGTTTTGTGTCAGTGCCTGGAAAGAACAGTTAGTGTTTCATCGCTGTGAAGTAGATCAATGATGCGAGTCCTTGTCATCCTGTGGCTGAACGGTGCGAAGGAGCGAGGTGCAGCAGCGGAATAGTGAGGTGAACGACGACAGCAGAAATCAGCAGAAATGAGAGTTGGTGCACCCACAAAAAATGCGTCTACTTAAAATGACGACGGTAGTTTTTAGCTTTTCATCTATCTTTCCACACAATCAAGGGCAACTGTGAAGACGACTTCACCAGCATCCTGTTCAGTGGTTAATAGTAATCGCTGGCTCCCAGGCTAAACAGAACTGCTATATGCGCGTAAATAGTCCATGCAGGCCCAAAGCATCCAGCTATGCAGTTTCAAGTCGGCAGTGACTACTTCTTGGATGTATTCTGTCCTAGACTAGGGGTAAATAAAGGAACTGTAAAATCATAGTTGTCCTCGATAATTTCGCAATGGTAAACAGGCTTCAGAAGCCGGCACTTCTAAAAAGAAAAAAAAGCAAACGTTGCCAGGTGTAACAGAACAGTGAGGACACACCGAGACGAAGTTGGTCTTGACATCGTCCAGCTCGAAACGGAAAGGAATTCCATCAAAGCTGAAGGAACCAATGCCCTTGTCACCCTGCATATTGCAAACTCGCAGCACTTTGTGGAAGCTGATGGTCGACACTGGTGGAACTTTCACAGCCAAGATCATGTCGTCGGGTGGCTCAACCTGCGTGAAATTGACAGGCACAATTCGCTCATATCTTTCAGCTCTTGAAAAATACGAGATTTTTTAAAAATGCATTTTCCTAGCAATCTGAGTCAGGAGCTACCTACAATTTCTAACTGTAAGAACTTGTGGTTTAGATTGTCACTCGCGTTAGCAAATATAACAGTAATTTTATGGGGTCGAACGTTCTAAAACCACGATGTGATTACGAGAGACGCCGTATTGGAGGGCTCCGAAAATTTCGACCAGTTGGGGTTCCTTAACGTGCACTGATATCGCACAGTACACGTGCCTCAACACTTCGGCTCTATCGAAATGCAGCCGCCGAGGTCGGGATTCAGTCCCGCGACCACCAGCAGATCAGCATACCACCAGATCAGCAGCCGAGTATCGCAGCCAGTAGACCACCGCGTCAATCAGCTAGCAAATGTAATTATACCTTATTGGCAGCAGTCATTCCTCCTAGTATTTCCACGTCTTACGTGGACACTGAAAAGGAATAATAAACTAAACTTGTTTAGCCATTCCCACTCCTACAGTAGCCGATTGGCCACTGCTATCGTGATAAGAAGCTTGGTAGCCAGAAATGATGCCAGACTAGGCCTAGTCTGTTTTAAGGTTTTTCCTATGCCGAACAAGGCGAAACCTAAAACAGATTAGAAATAGCGGCATCCACTGATATCGTGATGCCGAAGTGTCTGTACAAAATGTTCCCGGTACCATTATTATCCAATGAATGAGTTTTGGCATTATTCTGTCGAGTAAAAATCAACCGAATTCAGCCTTACAGACAGATACAGTATAAAAATACTTTACGACGATAAACTAATTTTTAACCCTGTAGAATGGCAAACTTCATGCCATCTACAACGACTATAGCATTCCTTCGTAATATGGCTTGTTTCTTGCCACGTTTAAAAAACAATGACATTAGGTAAAAATGACATTTTTAAATCCTTCGGTGTATGCCGCGAGATCGCCCAAAAGGTGCCAACACCGTCACCGCACTAGCGTAGATAGGCGGTCGGAGGCACGCATTGAAATGCAGAAAGCGGCACACCATTGTGAGCGTTTTGAGGTGATTGTTAGCTAAATGGAAGCGCACGTTCAGTGCAATCGAATTACAATATATAGACTTCCTCCAATCAGCGAACGGTGCACGCGGGACGTTTGTGTGAAAGAAGCGTAGTCTACCATTCAACGAAGCACTGGCATCACTCAGCCTCAATGTCCGAGTTCCTCGGCGTTTCTGTCTCATTATTTTTTTGTGCTTTGGCCACGCTTCCTTTGCATTCTGTCTACAGTGTTTGCAATGCTATCACGCGGCTGAAGTAGTTATATGTCGACTTCTCGCGAGTGTTCCATATTGGCTGTTGGGGAAAAGCAGATATTACTAGGCATTTAGTGGAAGTAGCAGCCTATTTGCTCTGCTCTTCACAGCTATATATATATGAGTTTGAGGAAGAGGAGTACAAACGCTCGAAACACAACTTTTACTAAAATTTCGGCAAGTGGGGTTCCTTAACGCGCGCTGACGTCGCACAGTAAACGAGCCTCAACGGCGGCTCCATCGAAATGCAGCCGCCGCGGTCGGGATTCAATCCCGCGGCCACCTTTATATCAGCAGCCGAGTACAGCAGCCAGTAGACCACCGCGTCAGTGAGCTAGCAAATGTAATTATACCTTATTGGCAGCAGTCATTCCTGCTAGTATTTCCGGGTCTTACGTGGACACTGAAGAGGAATAATAAACTAAACTTGTTTAGCCAATCCCACTCCTCCAGTAGCCGAGTGGCCACTGCTGTCGTTATAGGAAGCTTGGTAGCCAGAAATGATGCCAGACTAGGCCTAGTCTGTTTTAAGGTTTTCCTATGCCAAACAAGGCAAAACCTAAAACAGATTAGAAATAGCGGCATCCACTGATATCGTGATGCCGAAGTGTCTGTACAAAATGTTCCCTGTACCATTATTATCCAATGAATGAGTTTTGGCATTATTCTGTCGAGTAAAAATCAACCTACTTCAGCCTTACAGACAGATACAGTATCCTTTAAAAAATACTTTACGACGATAAACTAATTTTTAACCCTGTAGAATGGCAAACTTCATGTCATCTACAACGACTACAGCATTCCTTCGTAATATGACCTGTTTCTTGCCACGTTTAAAAACAATGACATTAGGTAAAAATGACATTATGAAATCCTTCGATGTATGCCACGAGATCGCCCAAAAGGTGCCAACACCGTCACCTCACTAGCATAGATAGGCGGTCGGAGGCACGCATTGAAATGCAGAAAGCGGCGCACAATTGTGAGCGTTTTGAGGTGATTGTTAGCTAAATGGAAGCGTGCGTTCAGTGCAATCGAATTACAATATAGGCTTCCTCCAATCAGCGAACGGAGCACGCGGGACGTTTCTGTGAAAGAAGCGTAGTCTGCCATTCAACGAAGCACTGGCATCACTCAGCCTCAATATCCGAGTTCCTCGGCGTTTCTGTCTCATGTTTTTTTTTTTTTTTGCTTTAGCCATGTGTCCTTTGCATTCTGTCTACAGTGTTTGCAATGCTATCACGTGGCTGAAGTAGTTATATGTCGACTTCTCGCGAGTGTTCCGTATTGGCTGTTGGGAAAAAGCAGATATTACTAGGCATTTAGTGGAAGCAGCAGCCTATTTGCTCTTTTATTCAGAGCTATATATATATATATATATATATATATATATATATATATATATATATATATATATGAGTTCGAGGAAGAGGATCACAAACGTTCGAAACACAACCTTTACTAACATTTCGGCAGGTGGGCCTGCCTTTGTCAGAGAAACCACCCTCTTCCTCAAACATCATATTTTACACCGGATACATCGATCTTCATTCTCGCATATATATATATATATATATATATATATATATATATATATATATATATATATATATATATATATATATATATATATATATATATATATATACTACAGACGCCACATTTTTTTATGTTTTATGAAGTGTTGGTGATCATGTGATTATTGTGATTTAACGTCCCGAAAACCCGATCTGATTACGAGACGCTGTAGTGGAGGGCTCCGCAAATTTCCACCACCTGGGATTCTTTAACGTGCACTGACATCGCACAGTACACTATAGCATCAACATTTCACCTCCATCTAAATGCAGCCGTTGCGGCCGGGATTCGATCCCGCGACCCTCGGATCAGCCGCCTAGTACAATAGCCACTATACCACCGTGGCGGGGCATGTGGTATGAAGTGTCATGCTCTTAACCAGTCCAGCTAAACTACGTGTCCGTACCGCCACTTTAGAACTGCGATCATGTTTCGCACACGCTTATTTTAACTGCACATCATATTAATTGTTAAACGTAAGGCTTTCTTCGCCTGAGAGCTTCTGTGACCATGATACGAAAATGTTCCACTTGTTTTATCAACCGAAACCTTACGTTCCTCATGGCAGAAAATGCCTGCTACTTTCCGTCACGCTAGCAATACCACGCTAAGGCTAAAGTGGTGATAAGCGCCGGTACACAGTTTTGTTACATTATTACTGCCGCATCATACATGACTCACTTCTGCGGTCTCACGTCCCAAGCATCATGCATGGTCCTCGTGCAATAGACTAATATTTTCTAGTGTACAATTCAAATAAGTGTCATAATTGACTTGCGAGGCGAAAACTTTCTCTCTAATGGCGGAAAAAAACTGCACATTAAAAGAACGTCTTAAGCGTACTAAGGCTCCTCGCGCTACCGCTAAGAGACAGTCACCCAAATACCCGTCAAAGAACAAACGCGTTTGTGACATAAGCGCATGTGCCAAATTGCTATTTTTATCTACCTCCCAATGAAATATCGAGTTGTCTCGTTTGTGTTGTCACTAGAAATACTATCCCGCGAGATCAAATCATTAAGCACTTCATTTACAACTCCCTATTTCCCGCTTAGCTTGCTCACATCGACGCCAACTCACTTTACCGTGTGCTTCAAACACGCCGCAGCGTCTAAGCTGTAATAATATTGGGAAACCGACAGAGCGACGTTGACATAGCACGTTCTCGATGCATACACTCAGCGATCGTAAGAGAGTGAAAATACTGCAGAGAAAAAAAAAACCAAATACTTCTGCATACTTGAATTAGAATATGTGCAAGCGCAGAACGCAGCACTTTAAAGCTCAAAGGTAGAAACACCCTATAACACATGCAGGTCTAAAGTCCCTAAATATTTTTTCGCGTTAAAATGCGGGATATCTAGGTAGTTTATTCACAACGCACCCGCACATGTAAACACGCAGTGGCTAAAGGACGAAGCAATGAGCCATCCGCACTTTGGAGCTTCGCCCGCTCGCCAATAGGAGCAGACATTGTTTCGTGCTGCGGCCAATATATTCGGGACAGAACGCACAGTCTCAACCAAAGGGATGAGTCAAAAGGACAAGTGCTTACACTTTACGAATATATGAAAATAAAACAGTCTGTCTAATAATAAAAAAGCCAGTTCCTCCTACACGCCCTCACATGGATGGCATATTGTTTTTTGTTTGGATATTGGCTTGACTTGGTTGATGTCGCATAGTGGTAACTGCACAAAATGTTCCGGCAGTTACTTTTTGAAGCAATTAAGTATAATTGGGAACATTTTAAGGGTATAGTACATGTGTGAAATGCCAGTATATCACAAACACTTAATTTTATAAAGTGCTAACTAAAACAAAAAGGAGTTCGCAGATTTTTTAACCGCTACTCGAGATGAAAGTGTATATGTGCTCAACCTGCCACTTCATTCCTGCTCTAGCCATGGACAGAGACTACCAAGGAAAAAGTCTGGATTGATGCAGGTAGCCGGAACACTGAAATATTTTATCCTAGCTATAGTGACATCCATCGTGGAAGCAGAGGTCATGTCACCACAACACTAGCAGAATCTCAGAGTTGGCACGACGCAACTGTTGAACTTTCGACAGCTTTTGACTAGAACTGATTGTGTGAATGGAACCAGCCAAATACACGCTGAGCGGGTTTCTAACAATACCTGAAAATTGCATACCACAACCGAGAGAAAATGTCGTAAGGCAAAGCATTGCAGTGGCTGTACTCGCCTCATTGGATTCAATGGCTAGTTCTAAGGCTTCGGCTTTCTTCTGCAGGCCATCATCACCGAGCATTTCTTGCTGACGCTGAATCCTCTGGCTCTCTGCGTCAGACACTGCCTTTAGCAAATTTGGACTGGGCACCCCAATCACCTGCATGACAAAAGTGAGTGCGCAACTTGAACAGGCCTGTAAGATACGTCACCAAGAAAAGTGACAGTACCCAGTCTTCTGAATACGTTCGTCCCGACAAGCCCTTTGACCCTTGACTGGAAGAATTTAAATTTCCCGTAACCTTCAGGTGGCCACAACTAGATCCCTTATAGTAACGAACAGCCAGGCCCGTTTTTAATGAGGTCGGCTGGAGCCTATTATGTCTTATGCCCAAGTAGCGAAGTTGTTCGGCATTATTTATGTAATATTCAGTTTCTGTAACGAACTCTACATTGGATATATCAAACTTAGTTCTCGCAATGGATGAAAACCCGCATGCACTGACGCACCAGGTCACCGGAACCGTATCACTCAGGAGGCGGTTGAGAAAGAAAAAAAGAACAAATCTGACAGACGGTTTGGCTGCGCCAGCCATGAAATATAATGGGAAAGCGGAATGGCATACCGTAAACGTCGTGCCCCAAAGCCGGCACTCTGGCCTCGGGTAGTGCATCTTCGAATAGAGTCCATGTTCGTTTTCGCACAAACCCGATTTCGCCTTTTTCTTACACTCCGAACATACAAAAATCGGGTACTAGCCGATTTCTCTCACAATTCCTGTGCCACGCACCAACCTGTTTTTTAATGCTGCACGGAACTTGCAGTGCACATGGCCTCGCTATCCCGCCCGGAGACAACGAAGTTGCCTCCTTTTGGCAGAGGTGAAGGACAGCATCGCTTAGTTCATATCGCGAGCTGCGGGCAGCATTGTGAACGCTCCGCGGCTCTCATTTGCTACTTATAGCTCGAAGAAACTGGATTGCGTTCTGGTTCCGCAGAAATCCCGATTCTACCGTATTATCACGCTACAAAGTAGCACCCAATTTTTAGCATCGATTTTGAGAACAGAACAGAACAGAACCCAAGAACGAACTACCCAAAGTATGTTTCAGAACACAAGGTATACAATATTGTACACCCTTGGTATACACAGTTTAGCAAAGGGGCTTTCCCCGCCCCATGACTTCGAACAATAGCATTGTACACTTGAATGGCAAATTTATTCGCGAAATGCTTTGGACAATAGAAGCCTTTAGACAAGTACTCTCAGTGATGCCTTATTGCTTTAAATAACATTACTAAACCCTGCATATAGGAACTGTGTGGAACATTGCTTTAAAGCAAAAGTGATGGCTCGGAGTGACATCTGATTTGCGGCAACGTTAGTGCTAGCACACGGTGCTTAGTCCACGCAGACTTGTCTCTTTCACAGCCTCCAAGATCGTGGTGTTGAGCGAGGCTACTTACTTTTGTCATGGTTATGCCATGTAAGGCTTCTTTTGTTCAGCCTCCTTTGTCAAGGATGTAAACCAAACTTTTAAACCAGCGCACAGTTGTCACAGATAACCTTGCTGTTCAAGGAGCAATCTAAAGTAAACAAGTACAAGGATAAGTTGGAGAATGAATGTGTCAGACAGCACAAAACAATGATATCAGAGATCGTAAAACAGCGGCACGTTGTTACCGCGCTCAAAGCTTCCTCGAATTGGTCGCTGTTCAGCACTAAATCCAGAAGGCGATGTCTTCATGCAAGAACAGTACCACTTACCAGCGTGCATGGCGGCCTAGAGAACAAGTCACTACTGCCAATATGTTGTCCTCGTGTTTGCAGCTGTCTGCTACACTGAATCTCTCCAGAGTCTTCTAAAGAACCTAAAACACTTACACAGATGGCCTCGTTGTCAAGTCATGTACTTCTTCAGCAAATGCACCCAGAAATGTTCATCTCGTTTCAGCAGGCTCATGAATATGGGGATCTGGTTCACTCTGTGCCGTAGCTGCAACAGAAATACTATCGCGATCACATAGTTGGAAGCAACATTCCTGAAAAGCAAATTCATCAATTTAACTGCGCAGGGTGCTGTAATATTCGGTTTCAGTGCAACGACTCATTCAAAAGCATTCTGTGCTACTCACATCTTCGGGTGTATCTCCATACAGAAAGTCCGCAATGACGGCGTTTGCGATACTTTCGTGTGAAGCAGATGATTCAACCTGCACACGCAAGGAGAAAGCCTAAGTAGTAAGAACTCATAAAACAATCGATCCAGTACATATAAACCCTCTGTTACCACTCGCACGAAGCTCGGCAATCTGCCATGCCATGCATTGCAGCCAACTGAAACTAGAAGATGATAGGTGGGAGCATAGATAAAACTGAAATACACTTACACCATGTCATATTCCCACCACTAACCACACGCTGATTTTGCCCCAAGTTTTGAAATTTAATGCCAGCAGCAGCCGCCTTCACTCCTGCGGTCCCGCATCGAAGATGGAGCGGCAAGCAATGTCATAGCAAATGGTGGGCCCAAATGAGTGCAAAATACATTGAATACTTTCAACAGCCGAATAATTTCTAAGCAGAGAATGGGAATGGTTATCAGGCCTGTCACTTTAAGCATATTTGTGCTATTATCCAATAAAAATGTTTTATACACAGCTGCCATACATGCAGTAAGAGAGAGTGCTCCTTTTTAGACAGGTATAATGCTGAAACACGCACCAGCTGCTCTACATTCAGTATAATGTACTCCTTGCAAAAGTTTATAATGCTCAATAGAGGAATCAGAAAAATAGGCTACTGCGAATATAACATTTTGCTGGTTCGCAGTAAAGCGTATGCAGTCCTTAAAATTTTCCAAGCAAATTGGATTATGGTACGAGGATTTGAGTAGTAATGAGTGTATGTTATCAGTGAAAAAAATATGCTACCGGCACTTTAAAATTGTCCACAATTAGCCAATATCATCCTCATAAGTAGGAGTGCTTCTTTTCCGCCAAAACTTGATTTTCCTCGACTCATACACCACTAACTAGTTTTAGAAAACCGGGTAAAACCCAATTTCGCCCTATGTTCCAGAACCAAACACCAACTTCCCTTGCACTACACGCAGCTTGCGTGGCACACGCGCTAGCTAGCCTGCTTCGGGACCAATAAGTTAGGTCTTGTTAGCCTAAAGGGGCCCTGTAGAACTTTCTTTAACATACCCAGAAAACGATGCCAATCAGTCGTGGTGGCCCCCGTGAGCATGTGAGCCAAGTGCTATTGCATTGCACGCACCAGAGAATTCGCAATTAGGTTTCAAACAGAGGTGGAAAGCAGCCGCTCTTCGTTCAACATGTGATGCCACATGAAGTTTTGCTGGAACGAGCCATTCAGTTGCTCTTGAGAGATACGCACACTTTCTTTATTTTTTTCAATTAAATATGAGCAAATAAAGCGTAGCACATGGTGATCCTCCCGCGATTATGAAATTATGCTGTGGCATTTCTGGCTCAAGTTACTTAGTAGGTGCCCTATGTGACGTCGTACGTTGATAGAAGAGCGAGCGCTTTCTAGATGCGTTTGAAACCGAATTACTAATTACCGGGCGAGTGCGGTGCAGGAGTTTTTTGGTCACATGATCACATAGCCTCCTCGACTGATTGGCACCGTTTTGTAGGGGTGTTCAAAAGGTGTTGCAGGTCTCCTTTACACCAACAGGATGTAACTTCCTGGTGTCGAGGCAAGCTATCTAGCGTGTGAGCGACGCAGGCTACGGAGCGTCAGAAAAGTTGTTATGTGGTTCTGTAACGTGGGGGTGAAATTTTGTTTAAACCGGCTTTTCTAAAACCAGTCTGGGAAAGAATTTTCAAACATGCAGTTTCCTGTCACACAAGTGCTCAGAGCCAGCCGTTCGACAACAAAGCCTGGATACTGTCCAATGTTGTGAGCCAAAAGCAGGCATTCAAAAACCGAGCAAAAAACTAGACATAGAATTCTTTGGACAGATATGGAAGAGGAAGTGACTAGCCCCTTAAGTAATGCGAAATCCTCTCCTATGCAAGTTAATGTTTTGTCTTCGTTATATGGCTGACTGGGTGGAATTTTCACAAACTTACATCAACGTTTGCTTGAACACACCCATTTTAAATTCTGGTGCACACGTACGACTTCTTGCAATGTGCGCATGCAGGTGCACGTGGGTGCGAATCAAAACCATATTTTAAAATATTTCTACACTAGTTCGCAAACTCAGCCATTTAATTCAATCTAACCTGCATTAGACAATACTGGTTTCTTCATTCGAAAGCTTCAAACGCGTTTACACAGCCCTATGCGCAAACTAGCTGGAATATTTCTGCTAGATATCAACTGCAGCCCTAGGAAATTCTGCGCCACAGACTCCTGCCTAGTTTAAACTTGATGCACTTGTAATAGTTACATGAAAGAAAAGTAATTTGTGGTATTTCTCACGCCCTTTATAGAACAACATATGCAACAGAAGTGGCTAAATAAACCCCATCGCATAGGCACCTCTTCAAGCGTGGTATCAGTACAGAATTTATAAGTATTTGCCTGATGCAGACTCCTCGTTGATGTAAGGTAAGCTACAGCAGTAAATATACAATACTTGATTCAAGATCCGTAGGCGTCTCTTCTGAATCACAAGGGCCATTTTTTCCATATCCAGTGGAGTGGTGCCATTAGCAATATCGGCCAGTGCCTTGATCAAACTGAAAGAGAGAGAAATGCATGGGCAGCGATAATAATGGACTTGTACTGAATGTCATGAACAGTGTGTGCATTAAGAAAATGGAACATAATGAAACAGCTATTTTTTCTAGTAGTGTGACAGCATGAAATTAATGTTGACAAAATGGGCGCAGCCGTCTTATGTTAGATGAACTGAGGGCGTAAACACGAAAGCTTATTACTTTCACGCACAAATGATTGAGTAATAGCACCAAGAAGGTTTATATCCATTGATGGCTATAGCAACAGGACATAACGCATTTTTCTGTTGAAGTTTTGTCGCAACGCTGATAGGTATGCGGTGACCTGGGCGTGCGTTCTTCCAACTATATCTGGTTGCTTGTGCCTTGAAGGCGAGCTGAAATCTGTCCCCACCAAAGCAATATATATCTTACGCAGTGGTAGAGGGAAATGCATACAAGACCTGACAGAAAGATTAATGTACCCTCTTTCATCTTATTCCTGGGTTGTGCGTGATCGAAAGATGATAGGTCTTGAGATATCTTGATGTCACGACTTCATTTAAATTCGCTGCACATTTGTTACACTTTGTTCTCGCCATCCTTTAAAAATTTCTGCTCCGGTAAGATCTTTGAGGTCTGCGTCTGAAACGACACCTCGGGCAAAGTTCATGGTGCAGTGCGGCCCGATGGCAACGGGAAGTCCTCAAAGCTCGTTAGGCTTTTGAAGTTGCCAGATTGCACTCTCTCTTTCACTTCCAGAAGATCACCATTTGCTAGCCCGGTTGGTTTAAAGCGCTGCCCCGTGGCCTCACTAAGACATCTGGCCAATGGGAACAGCGATAGCTGTCCTAGCTCTGTCTTCTCCGGTGTTTCGCTGCGGACCACATGGTATCGAGAAAGGTTTTGGGCGCGACGTTCAACAAACTTGAACAACTCATCGATGCTTCCCCTTTTGCTGGAACGATCACGATATGAAAAAAAAAATCCGGCCCTCAAATTAGAGGTGGTTTCGGTAGTAGCACCTACCGCCTACCACGCAGTCCTAAAAGGGGACGCCAAGGGAGCCGTAAAGCTCAGATACTGCAGGCGTCACCTGCACGCTGGCCAATAAACTAGTATGGAATTACCAAGATAGGGAATCAACACAAGGGTCACCCTTGCCGCCGGGAATATTGCAAGTAAACGGAAGAGAGAAGGTAAGAAAGATTAAATTTGAGAGAGGAAGACAAAGAAATGTTGATCCCTCTCTCACAGGAGTCAGTATAACACGAAAGTGAAATCTGTTTTGCGAAGCTGTAAAATACATAAACGGCAATATAGTGGATCGAAGGGCGGGATACTCTGGACATGTGAACTCGTTGCATGTACACATCAGCGACACCTCGACACTACACAGGGGTCCTCGACAGTTGCACACATATTGAAAGCAGAAAATCACTCACGTGCTCTTGACCATTTGAAGCTTTGCCTTGTTTACCTGCTCAAAGCTAAAATAAAAACTGCTTTCCTTCAGTTCAATGAAATGCGCTTTTACCTGAAAAAGCAAGGCACATAAACTATGTACAATGGGGAACAGTTTGCTCAACTTGCAAATGCATGTGCATACACGCTCAGATACAGCTGGTTCCCTGAGGCTGTTGCAGTACACAAGATACCTTGCAACAAGCTTTCACGAGTGAGGAAAAAAAAGGGGGGCAAATGGTAAACAATACAACAAAAAAAGAACCCAACAAATAATACGCATGTTAAGCAACAGAAATCTTACATCGAGTCATGCTGCCACATGGACAGAAACAAGAACCATGCAGTTGGAAATGAACATTAACTTTGCATGCTAAAAATGAACACCAACAGGGATATTTCGGTTGTCCTTATGAGTTTCAAACCTGCAAAGAGTATTTTCCCAGCGTGCGCTTCACCCAGACTACGAAAGAGCCCCACAACTAACTGGGCACTGGAAACAGACAAGCTTGGTACATGCGCATCACCTGATTGAAATCACGTTTGCACGGTGTCAAACAGCTACATCATGTAAAAGCAGCCAAAATGTCAAATTAAGACATGTGCATTGTTTTTTTTTAAAGAGGCCCCGCTTCCGTATGGAGAGTTAAAATCACACACAAGCACCTTTTTAGTGGGGTATACAACTTGAGTCTGCAATGAAGCCCCTCACGCTCTCATAACCGCAAGCTACTGTTCCTCCGCGTGCTACAAACATTTCGTATTTCAGGCTTTTACTGCGAGCAAAATAGAGCGGTGGTATGAAAAAGTAAACATGAAAGTTGTCGGGCCGATGGGCCCTTATCTGCAGCACGCACGTTGGAGGCAGGGCGAGGAGGACACACGCGCATTGCCCATGCGCGTGACGAGCGGCAGCGTCGAAAGGCCACAGGGGGCGTGAAGGTGGCTGGCGGATAAGAAGGGAGGTGAGACGAGCCCGGTGGCTTTTGTTGGTGGGCGGCAGGACGATGGGATGCAGTGACGGTCGCGCTAGGTGCTATGGTTTCCTCCGTGAGTGCTGCAGAGCAGAGGCCACGCCGGTTTGGGGCGTCCGCTAAGGCGAGTCGTTGGCTCGTCCTCCACTGCGAGTTGTGCGTGAGTTTGCTATCGAGCCGTGATGTTTTACACCTACTTTCATGCTGTTAAGTTTTGCGCCGTAGTTTCCATTGGACCGCCAGTCTGCGGGAGTTGTTCGTTCTGGCCTTGTGGCCCTCCTGTATAGGTTAGTGCCGTGTTGTGCCGGGCTGGAAGGTGGTTGTGATTCTTTTGGAGTCTTGAATTAAAACGGTTCTTGTTCCCAGCAGTTGCTGGCTCGTGTCATGCGAATTGCGGCTCACTGACCCCCCTGAGCGGTGACGCGGTCTTCAAAGTGCATAAATTTATATGCTTTTTATTTGTATCACAGGGCGGAATATCAAATAACACAGTCGTTCATAGCACTGAGGCCAAAAATTACCAACCACGCCCCTCTGAGAGGCGTGCATGACGTCGATTTTATTTGCTTCTGAGATTGGTTGGCGGAGCAACATTGACCCGAATGGCCCGTCCGTCCCTGCCAAGTGCTTATTTTTTTATGCTGTATTCTATTATAGTAAAATGCTATCTGCGATGCTGCCTATTCTGGCACTTGCCTTTGGTACTTGGCTGCAAAGCAAAACAAGCTATAGTCACCTTGCAAGTGTGCCAAACACCAAAGAATAAAGCGGAGAAAAAAAATTAAAACAGCCGTGGCTCGCAACATAAACGTGACAAGGACTGTTCGGTACAGTAAATGGCATGGAAGGAGTGTGGCTTACATGCCGGAGCAAAGTGTAAAGGTATGCCCGTAGGCACTGAGGCTCGCCTCCTAGGAGCATGTCAATGCAGCCTTTAAGTTTGAAAAGCTCCCTAGATGACACCATACAAGCTCAAATAATATATAACCATAATCTTCAATGGGGCCTGGTGAGTGTTCCAACAAGTGACAGAGAACATGATTTCGTAAATTGTAGAAATGGCCGAATATGGGTTTATGCGAAACACGGAAAACAGGTGCACACGGTGTTCTAACCAACATGTGGCTGTGGCACATTTTGACAACACTCGTTATTTTAATGATTGCCTGCGACAGTACTGCACCAGGTTTTTAGGTTGGCTCGTGTTATAGTAAAAAAGATTCACTAACAATTATTCATTCAAGGGCAAATGAGCAAGAGCAGAAATGAGGCTGCGGGTTAAAGATCATTTCTAGGTTTAACATGAGAATATTCCAGGTTTTCGGAAATAAAGGGCACTCATATATATGCAAACCAATTGTGTTTGATGACAGATCTTGAAAAGCACTTGATTGGAATGCCAGAGACCGCCGTTCAAGATCCACTCTTGTGCATATTTTCTTTCTTTTCTTTTTATTGTTGAAGCTTTTATCCAGGGGTTGATCCTAAAAATGATTTGCCTTAAAATCTAATGCATGAGCATGCGCTCTTGAATAACGTTAATACAGAAACATACGTTCAAGCTCTACCTAATATATTCTTCTTCAGTCCAAAATGAAAATTGAATTCGTTTACTTTCAGCTGCTATTTCGAAATTTTCCTGCCGTATAAGCAAAGCTACGATAAGCAGATACTATATGGCACATACCATGCTACAGAATGGATTTTCTGTCTCAACAAACAATATCTGTAGAGGAGAGACTGGTGTGTCAGTAAGATAGTCTTGCATAACCAACAATGCAGCAATCTCTTCCCAAGCCTGAAAAAAAATGATAACATAACTCTTCTTACAATTGCATGACGCATCTTATAATAAATGTCACCTGGAAAATAACGAGATCGAAGAAGCAAATGGAGCCAAGAATCAAACTAATGCTCCCTTCTATTTATTTTTCCAGCAACTGTATACGAGGGCAATCCCAAAAGTAAGGACAAACTACTGTTCACTTCTTAGAATTGTTACATCGACTTAAAGGCTGGAGAGCGCTTTCTTTTCCTGCCTATCGGTACCCTTGATGGATGCATTTCAATAGACACGGAGGCTGCTTGACCAAGAACGTATCATGCCAGCTTGCAGCCATGTGCTTCGGAGGCACTGAAGCTCATCTTTCAGTTCGTCGTTGGAACCGAACTGTAATGCGGACAAACGTTCTTCAAAGAACATTTGTTGGGACGGTGGAATGCTCCTCAGTGAAATGTACCTTAGGGAACAGGTGGTAGTCGCTAGGTGGCAACAACGAACTGAAATCCAACCAGTGTTTTGCAAGAGATCGAGTTTGATGGGTTACGCGTAGGTAGGCCTTGCCGTGGAGAATGCTTAAGCGCTTTCTTAATAATTGCTTTCTCGCGCTCTAAATTGCCCTTCTCGTTTTTTTTTTTCATATTATCACAGTACCTTTTTGCACACTTTACGGTCCCAGCGGGTAAAAATTCGATCGACAGAACCACCTTCCTATCCAAAGAATTTTGCCAGGACTTTTACCGGGATACTGCCTGTTTAAGTTTTGCGGCTTAGGCGAAGAGACACTCCACCATTCCCGTAGTTGTCGTTTTGAGCTTAATCGCTTCTGAGAATCGACCCTAAGGAGGTGTTCTTTTTATATGCGTAGCAGCGGATAAACTTACAAGACTGAACTCGTTGCTCTTTGCAATCTTCTCTCAGCAAATGCGGTGTCCATCTTGGATACGCCTTCCGCCATTGCAAGTTCTCAGCAAATCAAACCTTGTAGACAGGGCTTCAAATAACTTGTGTAACCAAAATTCTGGAAGCATCTAAAGTGATCCTGAGGTTTAGTCACGGAGAATTTTTTCAAGCTTCATGATCCTCTCTACAGAAATCGACGGCCCACCGTTGCCTTATATGATGTGAATTTCAGGAGGACTATCTCCACATTACTCGCAAGCGCGTTTGACATCCACGCACGGCTGTCTATTGTTTCAAGTGAGCTAACGCCGACACGCTTAAAACGAACTCCAAACGCGGAGGCTGCCCATCGTGCCAAGCCATCAAGCACAAACTCGCCCAACGCACTCGATTGTGTGCATGTATGTGTGTGGGTGTGCGTGCGGACGTGTGTGCAGTACACACGCATGCTACTCTCCCGCTTCGGACAGTCAGCCTCTCTCCAAGTTCGTTCATGCCGATACGCGTTGTGTCGGGCGACTTGTCCAAGCAAGCCTCTCTACCGTGAAGGCCAGCAAACTGTTCCGCTTAGTGACAGGAGCACAATAGGAACAGTGGTTCCGCCAGTACGTGGGTCATCACTCTCTTCTCTAGGGCGCTTTGCACGTACGCCGAGCGTCGCTGTACTGTGTATGGGAACACTACAGCAACGCCTGCATCACATGTACGGATGTGTTAAGCGACTTTGTTTTTACGTTGTCTCGTCTTCTCTGCCAGCCCCCTCTGTTCGTTAACCTGATTGGAGCTCCAAGTGGACGGTGTTGAAGGTGCACAGTCCCTGTCACTCCTATAGTATCGCTAACTGGAGATGAGCTTCAACCACCTTGACGCCTTTCTTGTGTTAAAGATATCCAATAACTGTTCGAACCTTACACATAGTGGTAGCGTTCAATGGAGCTCCGTCTTGAATGGCTGGGAAGCCTAGACAGAGCGTTTGAACGAAGCGCATGCATGCTTATTTTGAAGTGGAGGGAATGCCACTCACAACGGCGTGGCGAACGACCAGTAGTAAGATCATCTATGCGTCTCCGAAAACTAGGAGACCTTTCCTTTACGATGGCCTCGTACTTAACAAACTCTGAATGTTCTATGTTGTGTCACTAAGAATGAGCCACACAAGCACGCACATATGAGCACCCACGTGCGCAAAAAGACTTCTTCAATCATGCCCATCCCAGGGAAGACACACGCGTCTATATGGAGGAGAATAGTGCATCAGTCCAAAAATACCAGCGCAGAAAAGCAACGGCTAGGTCCGCGGATTCCAGTCTTCAATATTCCATTGTTTTCCCACTGTTACTTATGGAAATATTAGACCTACATACATCTTAATACTTACTTTGATTGAAGGTCCTCTGAAAGCCACATATACAAGGCCATGTACGTCATCACCACATGGGAACTCTACTATCGACTCCAAAGGACCAGTGACGGGCGGTGCCGGTTTCTGCCATGGTCGAGTGAATGGCTTCCTATGGCCCTGTAAGCAAAGTGCATATCAGTGCTTGCCATATTTGAACCCCTTCATCACAGATGCCGACAAGAGGGCCCTATATATATCCATCCCTTATATGAAGGATCTCTTATGAGTAGGGTGTCATATTTCTATTTTCTGGTGGAGTTTTATTTCAATGAATGCTTACCATGAATAAAAGGAGGAAAGAAGGCTACAGCCATCTTCAAAACGTTTCCTCGATACCGTATATTTTATTATGTTGCGTACATGTTAGACTGTTACACAGAGAACACAATGTTTTCTTCACCACAGCTTTCTCGTACTATACATGGGTTATTTATTGCCCCACAAATTCGCACAACAGCGTGCTAAATCACGCCGCGAAGGTGCAGCTTATCACATTGCTCGCTTGTGCTTGGGGAGAACTGTCTTCAACGGCACGCAGTGCGGGAAGCGTCAGCCACGCACTGCGTCTATACTTCAAGGTTGCGGACGCCTTAACAACTGCGATGAATCTTTAGTGGGAGCTTTCGCAATGCCTTCGGTAGCGTTTCCTTCGACGCACGCTACTGGAGGTGTGGCGCTGGCATTCAGAACAAAATCAGCCAAAATAAACTTATGTATCTCAATGTATTAGGCGACAACTTATCGTATTACACGTTTTTCAACTAAGCTTTAATTACTTGATTAAAAATGTTAATATACATATTTTTCATAGAATAAGAAGCGTCATCAGGTAATATCATTTACCTGTTCGACCTGCTTACGGGAGTATAAAGAAGAAAATGTGTTTGCAGCTGCGTATACAACACCTGCCGCAAGGTTTTGAAATTAACTTTCACGATGAACGTAGCATGCGGAAACGTATGCGTCTTCTATTTCTTCAGTTTATAACTGCACAAGGTCTTGGGTTCTATGTTTACTCGTTTACGAACGAGCTCCACTTCCAAAGGCTGCTTATGAAAAAGTGTCACTCTCTCTCGCATATAGGTATGGCAAAGCTCCTCTTCAGAGGAAGTCTTCCTGCTCAAAAGATTGTCAAATACTCACGTATCAAAACGATTACAAATTTCTTGTCACTGTTGTGCCAACTAGTCTCACTCTAGTCTTAAAATAAGCGACAGCTTGGAGCCGAATTCGGAGGTTTAGTTCTTGGCAATAAGTGAAGCCCGTTTAAAATGGACCTGAGGGTCATCTCGAATCCATTTGTTATGTCCCGAAGTTCATAGTAAATAAAACGTAGCAAAAGACAAAGATAAGAACAAAAAAGAACTTAGTTTTCTCGCAAAAGCAATCCATAATGTTCGTCTCTTCGCGCAGTGCAGATCAATTGAGGGCGGTCTCCAGTTCATTTAATCCAGCAGCACGCTCTTCGCGAAGGCCCTTGGAATAGAAAAGTTGTCCGAGGTCCTGTATGTGGCTTATTGCTAGAGGGATGCTTGTGGGTGCTTGATTTTAATTCCTCTATATCGCTCTAGCCTCACCCTTAGTTAACGATGTCCCCGTCCATGCACGGTTCCACAGTGTCAGCGTCATCGTTAGCAGAAATGAAATCATACCAGTCAATATCCAGCCAAAATGTCGGGGTCGACTGCACGCTGCCACAAAGACGACACGCCAAACTATGTCCCAGTCGACGACACGCTGCCACAGAGGAGTGATTCTTTGTGGCAGCCTATCGTCGACTCCGACATAGGATCAGATGCTGAACCTGACGCTTCCATGGAGTGATCCTCTGTGGAAGCGTCATGTTCAGCATCCGAACCTACGTCGATGAAGCTGGCCTTGCGGGAACAGATCAACACGCATGTAGCCATAACCTTTGCCGAGACAGCCTTTACTACAGCTTTATGCGGTTGCACTCGGAGCAGCAAGTTGGCTGAGAGTTGGCTAAGTGCAAGTCTTCCACAACGCGGCGCCTATAAGATGCCGCATTATTCCCAACACACGTATTAAACCAGCTGCACTTTTGAAGTGGTACTGGGTGGCCGGAAAAGCCGAGTCACTGTGGTCATGGTGCTACGCGAGTCGTCGTTCGAGCAGATGCCGACTGAGAGCAGCACGTGCCTGCCTTGTTGATGCATGTCGCGGTTGCACTACTTCAGCTGCTCTGCAAATAAATTACCCGTCGTCCACGCCTTAGCACTATATCTGTGGCCACAGGCACAGAGCTCGGAAAGCAACGCGGCTTCTTTGATTTGCCGACTACAAAAACCTTGCACCGTCCACTTCCATCCATTCTGGTGCACAGAAGTGCTGTGATGTGCACATTAGCGTTTTTCCCGCCAGCGCACGCGTGGCCGTTCATGGTATGCGTTTTTAACATGAAAGTTTTTTATGCGTGGGTCGACCAAGACATCACTCACGTCACTTCCGCCACGGAAATGGCGCAGTAAAAAATATAGGCTCGAATGACAAAGCAATACAAGCAGAAAAAATCGCGTTGGAACCGGGAACAGAACCTCCAGCATCCCGTTCCACGACGAAAGGCACCTGGTGCTCAGTCAACTGCTCCCTCCAAGCACATGCTCAAAGCTGTACTAGCCCGCTTTATATATTTTTCTTATCTCGCCTCTCCCTTAATTCCTCAATGCTCGCGTTCGCTTCCGAGCACGCGCACCCAGGCACTTTCTGCCTAAGGCGGAGCACTGCACCTCCCACATGCGCCAGCGGTGTGTTTCCGCCCGCAACTACTTTGCGATGGCGTCGACTAAGAAAACTTCTGCGTTAAGCGCCGCAGTATGGAAACGACGTTGACGAGTCAATAGAGAGCTTTAGCAGTACCGCCTTAGCGTACGGTAACACCGTACCTTCGTGGTTGGCACGTAGAAATTAACTTTGCTAACATTACCAGCGAATTTCACCATCTGGAAGTTACCGTTCTCACCCAGCGCCTATGCTGGTTTTTCCGACTAGGTCCAGTGGGACCATGACCGACGTATTACCGCATTAGCGCAGGTGACCGGCGCTGCTAAACTCCCTTATGTCGCGCGCGTGGTATTGTGTTGATGCCGTTTCCCGCAACGTTATATCTACGTGTGTTCGTCCATGTCATGGATTAGTTGTCGGATGAGAGATGGCCACCAGCGCACGTGGCTGCTCACACAAAAACTCCATACAGCACCGATAGAAGTGCAACGTCATCTTGTAACAATAAACGTTCAGCTGTTTCTTGAAGACGGCATCCATTTCATTTAACGATTCGTATGACTGAAGGCAGCCACGTTTTTTTCCGTCACCGGCTTGCACAAAGACCTCGCATGGCATAGCTTGAAACGATCTCTCGCATATAGATATGGCAAAGCTCCTCTCAGAGGAAGTCTTCCTGCTCAAAAGATTATCAAATACTCACGTATCAAAACGATTACAAATTTCTTGTCACTGTTGTGCCAATAGTCTCACTCTAGTCTTAAAATAGCGATGCTTGGAGCCGAATTCGGAGGTTTAGTTCTTGGCAATAAGTGAAGCCCGTTTAAAATGGACCTGAGGGTCATCTCGAATCCATTTGTTATGTCCCGAAGTTCATAGTAAATAAAACGTAGCAAAAGACAAAGATAAGAACAAAAAAGAACTTAGTTTTCTCGCAAAAGCAATCCATAATGTTCGTCTCTTCGCGCAGTGCAGATCAGTTGAGGGCGGTCTCCAGTTCATTTAATCCAGCAGCACGCTCTTCGCGAAGGCCCTTGGCATGGAAAAGTTATCCGAGGTCCTGTATGTGGCTTATTGCTAGAGGGATGCTTGTGGGTGCTTGATTATAATTCCTCTATATCGCTCTAGCATAGCCCTTAGTTAACGATGTCCCCGTCCATGCACGGTTCCAAAGTGTCAGCGTAATCGTTAGCAGAAATGAAATCATACCAGTCAATATCCAGCCAAAATGTCGGGGTCGACTGCACGCTGCCACAAAGACGACACGCCAAACTATGTCGCAGTCGACGACACGCTGCCACAGAGGAGTGATCCTTTGTGGCAGCCTATCGTCGACTCCGACATAGGATCAGATGCTGAACCTGACGCTTCCATAGAGTGAGCCTCTGTACAAGCGTCAGTTCAGCATCCGATCCTACGTCGACTAAGCTGGCCTTGCGGAAACAGATCAACACGCATGTAGCCGTAACCTTGGCCAAGACAGCCTTTACCACAGCTTTATGCGGTTACACTCGGAGCGGCAAGTTGGCTGAGATTTGGCTAAGTGCAAGTCTTCCGCAACGCGGCGCCTATAAGATGCCGCATTATTCCCAACACATGTATTAAACCAGCTGCACTTTTGAAGTGGTACTGGGTGGCCGGAAAAGCCGAGTCACTGTGGTCATGGTGCTACGAGAGTCGTGCTTCGAGCAGATGCCGAGTGAGAGGAGCATCTGCCTGCCTTGTTGATGCATGTGGCGGTTGCACTACTTCAGCTGCTCTGCAAATAAGTTACCCGTCGTCCACGCCTTAGCACTATATCTGTGGCCACAGGCACAGAGATCGGAAAGCAACGCGGCTAATTTGATTTGCCGACTACAAAAACCTTGCACCGTCCACCTCCATCCATTCTGGTGCACAGAAGTGCTGTGATGTGCACATTAGCGTTTTTCCCGCCAGCGCACGCGTGGCCGTTCATGGTATGCGTTTTTAACATGAAAGTGTTTTATGCGTGGGTCGATCAAGACATCACTCACGTCACTTCCGTCACGGAAATGGCGCAGTAAAAAATATAGGCTCGAATGACAAAGCAATACAAGCAGAAAAAATTGCGTTGGCACCGGGAACAGAACCTACAGCATCCCGTTCCACGACGAAAGGTACCTGGTGCTCAGTCAACTGCGCCCTCCAAGCACATGCTCAAAGCTGTACTAGCCCGCTTTATATATTTTTCTTATCTCGCCTCTCCCTTAATTCCTCAATGCTCGCGTTCGCTTCCGAGCACGCGCACCCAGGCACTTTCTGCCTAAGGCGGAACACTGCACCTCCCACATGCGCCAGCGGTGTGTTTCCGCCCGCAACTACTTTGCGATGGCGTCGACTAAGAAAACTTCTGCGTTAAGCGCCGCAGTATGGAAACGACGTTGACGAGTCAATAGAGAGCTTTAGCAGTACCGCCTTAGCGTACGGTAACACCGTACCTTCGTGGTTGGCACGTAGAAAATTTAACTTCTGCTAACATTACCAGCGAATTTCACCATCTGATGAAGTTACCGTGCTCACCTAGCAACTAGTGCTGCTTTTTCCGACTAAAATAGCCACGTGGCGACCATGACCGTACGGTATTACCGTCATTAGCGCACGGTAAGCCGGCGCTGCTGAAACTCCCTTATGTCGCGCAAGTGGACTTGTATTGATGCCGTTGTCCCGCAACGTTTATTATCTACAGGGTGTCGGTCACGGTCATGGACGTTAGTTGTCGCGATGGAGAGGATGTGCCACCAGGCGTCAACGTGGCTGCGTCCACGACAAAAATCTCCATACAAGCGAAACACCGATAGGAATGTGCAACTTCATCTTGTACAATAAACGTTCAGCTGCTTCTTTGAAGACGCATTTCCATTTCATTTTATACAGATTCGTATGACTGAAGAGGCAGCCACGTTTTTTTCCGTCAACGGCTGATAAAATGACGCAGTTTCGCCTGCGTTATAGACATCTCGCATGGCATAGCTTGAAATGATATCTCGAATTTTTTGACGCAAAGTGGCCTCTTCGTCGCTTGTCGGCACCGCCTCACCGACCAATGTATTAAAATCAATGCCACGGCTCACTTTCAAGCGGTGTAGTCAGCTGTTGGCTGGGTGGAAGTCGGAAAAATCCAACACGAACATGAAGTGTGTAAGTGAGTTGCTTTGGCCAACATCATAGGTATACTTATCGTATGTTCTTGAGCCCACACGTCAACGGACCACTTCAGTAGCGTGCCCCTTAGGTCCGTGTAGGTCGCCTTCCGTAGACGTTTTCTCTGTCAAGTTGATTTCAGAACTGACGATCTTTTTCTTGGCTTTCAGAATCGCGGATATTTCAATATTTTGAAATACCGTTTCCCATGAAGGACCGGCGGGGCTCAACAACATTCGTTGTGCGATTTTGTGCCGTCGACATCAGGTCACGCTGGTATCGTTTGACCTATGCGAAAGTTCACTGAAGTCCCATGCAACACATTCACGCTTCGGAGGTGTTATCTCATTGGTGTTGCTTCTACTAACGCAATTATTTGTTTGGTCAGGGCAACCACTTGAGGAAGGCATGTTTGTCCTTAATAAGGTGCTTTGCTGGGCGAGTTGATTCATAGTCCGAAAGGAATGTTAAGCCTTTCAGTGTTTACCCTGGGCTCATTGTTAGAAAAGAGCCATACCAGTCCGACGGATTTCATGGTGTGTAACTGGCGTTACTTTTCTTATTAGGGCACATAATTAGAAATAAATACACCAGTTACATAATTAACACGTGAACTTCCACCTTCCGTCTCAAAAAATGCCTTCAGTTGTTCATGCAGCAGACGGGGCCGACCTTCTCAGAGCGCTTTGGACATGTGCTGCCATGACAGTCGTGTTTACAATGCCATTTCGCTCACCTTTGCAATGATCTTCCTCTCAAATGGCTCCAGAGCCTTGAGTACTTCTTCGGGTAAGACGCTACCAGCTACAATCACACACAGGTTTTCAGGGCGGTAGAACTTGTTGTGGTAGGCTCTGACCTGCACGTCAGGAAGAAACAACGCATAGCTCTTAGACATTTATAGCTAACCAAAATTTCATCTCTTAAAAGGGTCTTTAACGGATACCTAGACCGCACATTGCACAATGCCCTGGCCCGGTGGTATGGTGGTTATGGCACCCGGCTGCTAACACGAAGGTCGCGGTATCGAATCCCGGCCGCGGCGGCAGAATTTCGATGGAGGCGAAATGTTGAAGCCCGTGTACTGTGCGACGTTCGTGCACATTGAAGAAGCACAGGTGGCCAAAAATTCCGCAGCTCCCCACTAGGGCACATCTCTTAACCATATCATAGTTTTGGGACGCAAAACATCATAAATTATGCAATGAATACGTTCCACAATCTGAGAGTACATGCGTCGTTGTACTGAAGCTTATGTGTAACACTATTTAGGAGAAGTCTTCACTGTGGTAAAAACTTCAGCAAGACTGCCGCATCGGCAAGGTGTCGTCTTTCCACACTCATTTCTTATGAGGTTCTGTGGTGCATTAGAGTAGACCGTTGTACTCTAATACATATGGTGCATTAGAGCAGTCCGTAGTAAAAAAATTCAGACTGTCCTAGCACCGGACAATACAAAATAAGTCGGTCAGTCGCAAGTATAATTTAGGTTTTTCAAGTTCTAAGGATTCGGCCTTGTCGGACTTGCATTTCGTAATTTTTGAGTTAATGTCATTTATGTTCCCGATCGTATATACCCTATGTTATTCCATCGCATATGGCATATACGAGAATTCTTATCATCAGATGGGAAGGCCGGTTAGCTTATAGGAAACAGAGATGGAAATTTTCGAATAAATATCTGTGAAACACGGTGAAAATAGCTGCAGCAGGCATACTCATAAACACGGTCTTCAAACAAGCAGTTTGTCACATGGCAAGCCTGTGCGGATATTCGACATGTACATCCTCGAACTCTATTTTGGTGGTGTGTCTTCTTATTGTTAATTCTACGGAAAGCTGGTAAAACTGACAATTTCCACCCTAGCAATAATTCCAATAGAAATTTCTATTGGTCCAATAGAAAAACTCTATAGGTTATATAGGAAATCTATTAGAGTTCTATAGGTTGTATCAGATTCTTATTGGCACCAATAATGACCTACGTTACATTACGCTACGTTATATTACCTTGCCTCATTTTGAATGAGCACACACACACTAGAAGTACAATGCTATACTAATATGCTTTGTCTAAATAAAAGCAGCGAATTGAAGGGAGGCAGTAAGACATTCTTGCATCCCCGTGCTTTAGATCAACGACAGTTCACCTCAAATATTGTCGCCTGGTTTGTTAAGATTCAGCGCTTAATGTGCGTTGTATACGTTGCAGTATTAATTCAAGAATATTCTCGCAACTTTTCTTAGGGAATACGTTTCTTAGATATAGGTAGAAAATTTATTTTAATTTACCGTGAAAATATACGCACTTTCTGGCTGTAGTTCAACAGGGAGGTTTTTGTTTTTCTTCCTTATAGGTCAAATATGGCCTCCAACAATTATTAGTGCTGTCGAGGTAGTTATCACAGTGACGTTGTATTATCTTTTTTAACAATCACTTTTGTTTATGTATTCCATACGTTGTACATGTGATTTTTGCCTTTTGTAGCTTGGGAATTATTGACACTCCCGAGCGTCAGAGAACAATCTCGTTCCACCTGAAAGTTCAAACTTGAAATGCAAGGACACTGAAATTTCTGCTTCTAAACCTGATGCCTAAGCTTCAGCCAAAAGAATAATGCACCAGTCAAGGACGAGCAGACATGTCCCCAATGCGTTAGTTCTAGATGTCACCGAAATACTGAAGCGTTGTGGAGATGGGTCAGCCTTCAGGGTTCGTATCTTCAAATTTCTTTGAAAGCATAGCTTCGCTCAAAATAAAGGCGTCCTTGGGAAGTACGTGCGAGTGCATATGCACTATGAAAAATGTGCCTAAGAGCTGCCCAAAAGAGTATGGCGGTCTGCAGTGACGTAACGTTGGCGATGGTACAGAGTTGGCGGGAGGGGTGCCCTTGGACGGGGAAAGGCCGCATTTTTTTCTTGACCTCTCACTGTCCTGTCAATTTTAATTTATATGGCATGGTAATGGAGTGGGCCTTGTAGGTACACGTTGTCGAAGCTGACTTACCCACCTCATGCAAACTGGGGAACATGATGTTGATTCTTGTTCAAGAGATATGCAGCCTTCCTATATTTATGTCCTGACACTTTCGTTACGATGGGGAAATGTCCGATTTTCAGTGATTCCATGAAATAATTTTTTTTCTATTGGAAACCCAGGCACATTTAGCAATGCTATACACTTGAAATCGTATGTATTGGACGCGCTTTTCCTATCAGAAGGGCGTTGCAAAGACAGTTGCAATAATTTGACATTTACTCATTAAAGAAACAAAAGTGTTCAGAAAAATTAAAGAACAAAAGAGAAGCTAGTGAGGGAAATAAGGCAGAAAATTATGTTCAGTTTTCTGTAATGTATAAATTCTTCCTAGTTTTCTAAGAAGAATTTGTAGCCTAGTTATCGTTACAGTGCATATATAAGGCCAGGTTTCGCTATTGTTGGGAACGGTCAATTCCGCGTCCTTATGGCATAGCAATCACGGGAATGCAGGTAGCAATGAGAAACTTTGAAGTGTAGCAGGAAACATCTGCTGCGCATGAAGTCGTCAAGCACTCGTGTGTGTGTGCCATACGTTGCACCGGTAAAAGCGACGAGCCAGCGCGTCAAATGCAGTTCGCTATCCAACTCGAACTAGCGAAAACGCCGCCCTTGCACGCCGCTGTGGTCAGACGTTGCCAACGGCGCAGTCGTCGTGCAACGGAGAAGCTCGAGTAGTGCCCATCAGTAGGGAAGGCTCACCACACCACTGCAATCGTCGAAGGTGGTGCGGGGAAGCCTGCCCGCTCTCACCGGTGCGAGTCGGTGTTGTGAGAAAGCCTGCCGCATCTCAGAAGATAGCGCGTGTTCTATGCCGACGGAGTTCGGAATGTGCATTTTACATCTGACCCCGTTCGAAATAAAAGTTTAAAGCTGCATGAGATCTTCGAGGTGTTCTGGAAAGAGTTCGATATGCGCAATAATTTTATATGTGTGTGTATGCTTTCACGTATACTATATTTTCTACTATCTTGTGCACCTCATCACGTTATGAGCATTCTTGTAAGAACATTTTCACGGGCAGATTTTGTTCTTTGGGAAATCCGAAAAAACGCTTGATTTAAAGTGACAACGAGAATCTGTAAAAATGCCCAATCACTGCGTCATGGTGAATCTTTACTGCAATGCTGCGTCGTTGAATGTCATCAATTCACGCCATCACGAGATATTCTGAAGCCATAAGAGAGAATTCTGACACACAGCCACAACCCGACATTCCCTTAATGGCTCAATATCCTGTTTGAAGCTCCATCAGACATTACGTTCCTTTCTGTTTATTTTCGTAAGAACCAACGTGGGAAAAACGACAAGCGCAGCACAGTTTTGAACGAGGGGCTTTCGCCTGGCTGTTGCACCGCAAATGACTGCTTTTTTTGTTATTCCTGTGCAACCTGATGTAATAGACCTCTCCTCAATCAATCCTCCTAAGAAAGATTCGGTGCCTGCCTTTTGAATGTCAGTGCTCTCACGGAGGTTGTGCAGGAGTCCTCTAGTCTCGTAGCGGTAGCCACAGGGAGCTGGATACAGTGTACGCATCAGCTCCAGTATGCACAAGCTTTCTGCCGTGTTCTCGCATTCCTCCATCTCGCAGTAGACCACGCCAGCGTCTTCGCCTTCATCGTTCACATGATGGACCTCAGTGGTGAAGGCTGCGTCCTGCAAATACAAAAAAGATGGCAAACAAACGGCCTACTTTACAGAATTCTTTCTCTGCAACACCATACCACCGGCAATCAAAATCTGTCAATCAATTGGCAAATTGAAAATTCAACTCAACAACTTTCCTCACATTCACGCCATATTCCGCGCGACTGTAGTTACCGGTCAAAAGTATCGTTCTCTTTTTTCGTTTTCGGTTTTCGTTATATTCCGGCACGCTTATTCATGCATTTAGGTGTTGGCGTGGGGTTGACAAATGTGGCATCCCAGTAAGCAGCCCAGACATATAGACTCAATCAACATTGTGACGGTAATTCGTGCGACAGTTGGACCTATCAAAGCACCTTGCAAACTGCAGGTGCTACGAAAGTGTTTGTGATGTCGAAACGATGTCGGAAGTACCATAGCCATGTACTAAAAAGAAAAATAGTGCAGCTGAAATGAACACACCCACCGTCAGCAATGGGTACAGAACGTGGTCCAGGTAGATGGGCAAGAGTCTGAAGAACTCCTTAGAATCAGCAGTAGTCATGGTGTAACATGTGTGGTCGATATCTGTCCGGGCGTTGGTTCCAGATGCCAAGCACCGATTTGCCAGATGGTCCAGCGTTCCCTGCATTATCATCACCAGTCATTATATTCATGCTCGCTGCAGGGCAAAAGTCTCTCACATATTTTTTCCCAAACAACCACGTATTCTGCGCGAACTTACCGATCACATCTTCCCACCTAACTTCCTGCGGCCCATGCGATATTTGCCTCCCCTTGTTGCCTAATATGTCGCCCTTAGTGACCGTTACTTGTATCGCTTTTCCATTACATACGCTGCCTATCCCCATTTTTTTCTTGAAGGATGGGCTGTTGGGCGACTTGGTAGTTTCCTCTTGATTTCCACTGTGATGTCAATACCACGCATTTGTTCCCTGACTCACTCCAATCTCTTCTTTTCGTTTCACTTACCATACCCCCTTTCTTGGCTCGCTGTGCTGTCCTCAACATAAGCTCAACCTTTCGTGTGAGCCTCCGGGTTTCTGCACCCTAAGCATGCATCTGAAAGATGCAGCTACTATGCGTCTTCCCCCTGGCGGACTAATAGAATAGCATGATTTGCCAATAAAATTCGGGCTATGTTAGACTTCCACCAACCAAATGACCATATAGATAGAGCGTATTTCACAGATGGCTGTGTTCTTACTATCAATTAGGCGACAGAAAACTGCGACGGTATGACAAACCACTAAATATATCCCACACAGATTACAAGAAACGGTCGACTCATTTGAAACTTCGGCACTCAAGCAAGCATTAAGAAATCTGGACGTAGACAAGGCGTAGGTAAAATGCTGGAAGGTTTCTGTAGTGGCTCCGCAGGCACCATAGTGTTCAGTAAAGAAAACAATAATGTTTGAGTAAGGAAGGGTTGAAGACAAGGTGACACAACCTCTCCAATGCTATTTGCCACATATTTAAAGCAGGTATTTAGAACATTGGATATGGGCAGGCGAAGGACATAACAGCTATTGCACAGAAAACTAATGTTCATGAAGCTCGGAAGAGAACAGGAGTCTGTGATAGGTAGTGAGACCCTGGAAGTTGAAAGGACTTAGGCCAGGCGCCACATTCTCAGATGTGTCGCTAAAGGTGATAGTATCGCTTCGATGTCCCCTGAGGCGTCTCCTCAGGAGTCACCGCAGGAGTATTTTTTGTGCGGTTGACAGTCCATTGCAACAATAAACAGGAGCGAGGCACTCGTTTCCCTATGCAAGAAGGAGCGCCGTAGTGGCTGCCCCGAGTTTTACGTTGACCATTGAAAAAATTGGCCGTGTATCTGCGTGCTTCGCTGCAAATGTCGTCGAAAGACGATAGTCTTCTACCGGCCGTACTACATGAGTCCCGGTTCATCTGCGGTTCGGCACGAGCTTCGGGCGTCTGTTCAGCCGCCGGGTACGCTCGCTCAGCCTCTCGGTCAGTGACAATTCGCACATCGCGCACCTCATCTGTTTCCTGTTGCCTCCGGGCGCGCCTCGATTCACGATCTTTCGCTAGCCGCTGGGCTCGTTGCTCTGACGTTTCCTGGGCACGCTTGAGACGACGGGCATCCGCGGCACGCCGGCGCTTCTCCGCTGCAGTCTCCTCGTCGGTCTTTTCTCTGCGTTGTCTGGGCATGTTTTGTAGAGTGTGTTCTATACAAGGAGGATAAAAAAGAAATGCTGGAGTGGAGATTTCTTCCTAAATGTGAAGCCGGCGGCCGCCATCTTACCAGAGGCATCGATTAACAGCATCCACATTGCACAAAAAAAAAAAAAAGCGCTTTCCTCACGATTCTTATCACCTTTAATGTGGTCATCTTTGCTACACAGAAAATGCTCGATGTGCCTGTTTCTGCTCCGCGTTTTTGGCTGAAACTTGAACGTCGCAAAAGTACGTGCGCCACATCGTGGCATTGATGCTCGGTCAGTGGTAGTTTATTAATCCAAAACAACACGCTTTTATCTTACAAGTACTCTATAAAATATATTAGCAGATCAAGAACGCTTGAATTGATACTGGTTTCTGGACACTTTGGCAAGCTTTTAGGGCTGAACCAGAGGCAAACGCCGGCTTCACCCGTTGCGGCAAGGTTCAGCAGGCGTTGCCACTCCAGCATTTTTTTTTTATCCTCCTTGGTTCTATAACATCAAACGGCCATTTATGTTTTGCCTTGCCTCAGACAGCGCCCCGTCTATGTTGAATCGGCCGGATGTGGCCGGCATTGATGAAATGGAGGCAGCGCTGCGTGAGATATGGACGCCATCTGGCCATTGTATCGGGAAACGCAAGAAGCTTGCGTAGTATGCAGAGCTACTGGTAGGTGGCAGCATCGTGTCGTTTTACCGAAGCGTAGGAAACGTCCGCTTTTTCGTTCATAGCGTCGCATCTTTAGCGCATCCTAACAAGCAGTAGGGTCTTTAGAGTTACGCATCTATGTATTTTCTACTAAATGAGCAAACCATCTAATACTTACGTATTGATGTTGCGCCTCAGATATGCCTAATATTTGCTTTTTGGTCGACTTTGTTCACAAGTATGAACGCAGCTACCAGTTGAAGATGGGTGGTCGTTGAGGAAGGGGTTAAACTTTCGCCATTCTACTGAATCTAAAAGCAGGACAGACCAAAATTTCTGCGTTGAAGTATCCCAAGAACGACTATCGTCTTTAATAAACGGTGGGAATAGCGGTTCCTTCGTACACAGCACTAAATAAACGGATCAGGCACCAAACATCGCAGACAAAGAACGTACGGCATATATAGTGCAAGTTAGATGACTTGCCACTTTACATGACAGAAAACTGCCACGATGCGTCTCCATCGCTTGTCTAACATAACAGTGGGACAAGCTGTCCTGCGCACACTGCGCCCTCAGTGTCAATATCAACAAAAGTTTGTTGTGTACCGACGTGACCGTGACGAGAGGATTGGTGGTGGTGTTTTGATTGCTGTAAATGAAACCTTCGAGAGTTTCCTAATTTCAACTGTGAGTAGTTTGGAAATAATTTGGTGCTGTTTAACAATCAATTTCAAGAACATAATTCTTGGTGCCTGTTATCGTCCTCCAAGTTCTGCCAGTGGTTTTTCTGAGGCGTTTCATGACTCGGTGAATGAAATCACTGTCAAGTTTCCTGCTGTGCCCGTCTTTCTTGCTGGTGATTTCAATTTTCCACATATTCATTGGCCAGAACCTTACCTGTCCTCCATTTCATCATCCGCGGAAGCTATCACTTTTATTCATGCATGCCTGGACTTTAATCTGTCTCAGTTGGTAACTCAGCCAACACGTGTCACGCCCACCACAGCGTCACTACTTGACTTGATACTAACATCAGTTCCTGATATCGCTTCTTCTGTAACACACACCCCTGGCTTAAGCGATCATGACGTACTTCACTTTACCATTACCCTTCCTGCACCAAACCCACGTAGACAGTTGAAACAGATAAGAGACTACAGCAAAGCAGACTTTGAAGCTATAAACTACAGTCTCTGCTCTTTTCTCGATGAATTTCTTTTATATTATTCTCACAAACCCGTTGAAATACTATGGCAGTCATTCAAAGTAAAGGTTGCTGAACTAACAGCCCAACATGTCCCTCTAAGAACTATATACAGCAATTCTAACGCACCTTGGTATTCTAGGCACCTTAAAAGGTTGTCGAATAAAAAATCACGGCTGTTTCGTGCCGCGAAACGATTACAAAGCGCCGAACGCTGGTCTGTCTATAAAACGGCGGCTAAGTCCTACAATGACGCTCTCAATAGTGCCAAACACCATTTCTTTCACTTCACACTACCAGCATTGTTGCAAACTAATCCAAAACAGTTTTGGAACACATTTAAGCCGAAAGAGGACTCAACTATCTGCCTTGTTGACTGAACACGGTAATCCAGTCCCAAAAGATCACTGTGCTTCGTTACTGAATGAAACGTTCGCTTCTTCTTTCTCCGACTTCATCATTAACAATCGTCCATGCATACAGAATCTTGACTTTCTTCCTATGGATCCCATTACCTTTGATACAACCGGCATTGCGACACTCATTAATAAGCTAAAGCGATCATCGTCATGTGGAGTTGACTCAATTAACTCTAAATTTCTTCAGAATACTAAGGAACACAGTTCCATTATCTTAGGCTGCCTCTTTACTAAATCGCTCCAAGATAACTGTCTACCTAAAGACTGGAAAACCGCTAAGGTGATCCCACTCCATAAGTCTGGTGAAAGACATAACCCCCGTAATTATCGTCCTATTTCTCTCACATCGGTCCCTTGCAAACTAATGGAGCACATAATCTACTCAAACCTCGTTAAACATTTGGAATCAAATAACTTCTTTCATAACTCTCAGCATGGTTTCCGCAAATTCTTTTCTTGCGAAACACAACTAATACTATTTACTAATGATCTCCACGCTGCACTTAGGTGCGACTATTAATTGTATTTTCTTAGATTTCGCCAAAGCTTTTGACAAGGTTAACCATGAACTGCTCCTACTAAAATTACATTGCTTGCGCATAGACCCTTTATTACTTGACTGGATAAAAGAATTTCTTTCTAACCGCACTCAGTTTGTTTGCACTAACGATATTAATTCCTCTGAAGTGCCCGTGCGTTCAGGCATACCTCAAGGTTCTGTTTTAGGCCCACTACTATTTTTAATTTATATTAATGACTTGCCTAATAACATATCCTCCCCTATTTGCCTCTTCGCTGACGATTGTGTCATTTACCGTAAAATTACTGATCATAACGACAACGAAACCTTACAAACAGACCTAAACAACATTTTACATTGGTGTAAACTTTGGAAAATGGAACTTAACATTTCTAAATGTAAAGCAATGAGAGTTTCACGTAACCACACATCTATCGATAACTATTCCTACAGCCTGAACGCAACCCCTCTTGAATATGTCCGGTCTTATAAGTATCTTGGTGTTCATATTACTAACTCGCTATCATGGTCCGACCACATTAATCACGTCACATCCAAGTCTAATCGCATGCTCGGTTACTAAAACGAAACCTGTTGCGCCGACTTTTTTAAAGAAACAGCTGTACATCACCTACATCCGTCCTCTACTGGAGTACGCCGCATGTGTATGGGATCCCGGCCACGTAACACTCGTTAACAAATTAGAGGCAATCCAAAACCGGTCGTCACGTTTCATTCTTCGCAGCTATAATCGAACATCTAGTGTAACTGCCATGAAGATCAGGCTTAATCTCCCTCTGCTTGTCATGCGCAGAAAAATCGCTCGCCTTTGCGCGTTCCAAAAAATATACTACCACAATCACGTTCTAAAATCGCGCTTATTACAGCCTGCATCTTTCATATCATCCCGCATAGATCACCCCCACAAAGTGCATATCCCTCGAAGTAACACCGTCACCTTTTCCCAGTCTTTCCTTCCTAACACATGTCGCGACTGGAATCTTCTGTCAGCATCGACCGCCAGTATTACTGAAACTGACGCGTTCCGTCAGGCCTTGACATCTTCCATGTAAAATGCATTACATGTTGCGCACGCGATAGTATCTCATTTTATTCGTAACTAATATTTCACGCCGCATTTTTTTCTCGTTTTCTTATTATTGAATCTTTTGTACCTTTTGTGCGTTGGCTGACTTATTACGTGTATGTTTTGCTTTTTGCCCCTCCCCTCTACAATGCTGTAAAGCCCTGAGGGTAAAATAAAGAAAGAAAGAACTGAATAGGGGCGCCAAATTCGTTGATGATTATCTCAAAATCATCTGGCATGCCCATATTTAGTAATAAAAAATGACGTGATTTTACTTTTATTTCAAATGGCAAGGCGGTTTCACAGCTTTCCGAAAGCCACACAGCTGCTGTGATCTGTGTCTACTCGACAAGCCATAACTTTGGTCATTGGCACTTGCCAAAGCAGTGCTATATAGGCCGAACAGTTAGGGAAGTGTGACTCTGACAAAAATTTGGTGCTTGCCAGCAAACAAAGCACCCAAGCGACCATGAACTTCCCAGTGCCGGGCAGCTGGCTGGGAAGCCAACAGTATTTCTAAGGGGCCAAAGAGCACGCCGAAGAAGAGCTCTCGTTCTTTACAGGGACTCATCTCAAAAGCTATCTCCGTAAGGTTCTGAGAAGGCCTCTCAGCGTGAGTTAAACAAGAATGCCTTGGTGAAATGGCTGTGCGAAGGCGAGAATGCCTGCTGCCGCGCACATGCAGTTGAAGCAGATACAAGCGTGCCTCTGGCAAAGCTCGGCAGAGCCAAATTCATGTGACGCTGGGAGGAGACCACTTGTGGTGGTAAATTGGTGGCATGGAACCACTAGACATAAACAATGCAGAACCATAGTCCTTGTTTCACCCCTATAGCCCATATAAATTAATTGTACGGGTGAACCTGTGTCAGTCTTTGCAGGTAAAATACACTAGGCCTCTTCTTAAATTATCGCTGCTGTGTAAAGGTGTTATGCTAAACCGACAATACAGAAAAATAGTGCGAATGATCCTTGCGACAGGCAAATGAGCACCTTCTAGAAATGACGCTGCGGCACAAGGCGAAATAAAGTTTTCAAAACTATGAATCGAATAGAGCAACCAGTTTTACGACAGGGTATACAGAAGCCAACAAAGTGCATAAGTACAGCGGGCTGTTGTCTTATCATAACCCACACAACATAATATGCTCAGTGCACTTATTCTACTGAGTAACAGCCCTCCTGACTGCTATAGCAAATAATACACTCCTGTATATATTTCATCATATCGCTGGCCCCAATACCTTGTAAGGGTACTCCTCGCTTCCCATGAAGACAAGATGTTCCAATGTATGTGGCAGGCCATCGTCGTCTTGAGATTCGGTTGCTGAATTAAAATAAAGAATAAGAAATGCTATATTTTCAACGTGTAAAAGATATCAGCCCCATCATATTCCTCAGCACCACACAGATAACAGGCAGCCTGGTTCAACGCAGTGTGGGCCCGTATTCACAAAAACAACTTACAATAACAAAATTTGTAAGAGAAATTTTCAGCGAGTCCTGATGCAGGACATAACATTACTGGAGCCAGCCAACCAATCGCAAAAAGCACTTACGAAAGAGACATTTCGTGAATTCGGCCCCTGGTCTTCAAAGAATACTTTTGTATATGTTAAGAGCAGAGAAACACGCCCGAGGCTAGAAGCACGAAGGCGCTTTAAGGCGAGAGTTCAATCCCAGCCCGACTTATTTCTTTCTTTTTTAAGAGGAAAGGGGGGGGGTCGTTTAGCAATGCGTTTTTGCCGTTCACTCGATTAATAGTGGACCGCAGACCAACAAAACGCTGACAATGTGATATGCAGACAACGTCTTGATAAGCTAGAGATCAATGTAATCCCCAAACATAATCTACTCCTTTATTTCTTTTCTCCCACTTATTAAGTGTGCAGATTCCAAGTGTGATACATAATGCTAAAATCTTTTTCGTTCCTGTACTGTTCTTGAACGGCCTCTCGTCAGGCCACACGACAAATTTCGGCTGTAGAGTGAAAGTTTTTAAGTCTCCAGTAGGGAGCATTCACAACCACTTTGAGCGTTCTCCGCAAGAATTCTTCAAATTTATCAATTATTAGCGCAGATAAAAACATGTGAAGCGGCGCGAAACCACGATTTCAGGAGCCGAGTGTCTCCGCCAGTGGTAGAAATGGTGTGAAACCCTCCCAATTGCTGATTCTGGGAGGGCAAGGCACGTGCTGTTGTGCTCGCAGCAGATCGTCCTCTCCGAGGACGACCTCTCGCGATTCTGCGGCACAATGGTCTTGTTTTCACTTGCTACGAAGCCTTTGACGTCGCTGCAAACAACATCTATCGGGTTAGCTGTAAATGGTAGGATAGTAGCCGCACAACGAGGTAGCCAACAATATCTGCGTCGCAGAGCCCACAGTATGGGTTCTCGCCTTTCGCAAAAGCTGTGAACGACCCTGTCTCAGGACCCAATAAAGTTTTTCATACCATACCACAGCCTTCGCAAGGCTCTCAGGTTAAAATCGCCCATTCCTTTGTCACTGCACGTTAAGGAACTCTAGGCAGTCAACATATTGTGGAGCTCTCCACTACGGCGTTCCCCTTCTATCTCTCTCGTTCCCTTTCCCCTACCCCAACGGACGCTCTGCCGTACCCCTGAAAAACACCCTCCACAAAAAAATTGGCCGCGTATCTCCGTGCTTCACTGCAAATGTCGTCGAAAGACGATAGTCTTCTACCGGCCGTACTACATGAGTCCTGGTCACGGAGGAAGAAACATTTCTTCCTCCGTGGTCCCGGTTCATCTGCGGTTCGGCACGAGCTTCGGGCGTCTGTTCAGCCGCCGGGTATGCTCGCTTAGCCTGTCGGTCAGTGACAATTCGCACGTCGCGCACCTCGTCTGTTTCCTGTTGCCTCCGGGCGCGCCTCGATTCACGATCTTTCGCTAGCCGCTGGGTTCGTTGCTCTGGCGTGCCCTGGGCACGCTTGAGACGACGGGCATCGGCACGCCGGCGCTTCTCCGCTGCAGTCTGCTCGTCGGTCTTTTCTCTGCGTTGTCTGGGCATGTCTTGTAGAGTGTGTTCTATACCATCAAACGGCCATTTATGTTTTGCCTTGCCTCAGACAGCGCCCCGTCTATGTTGAATCGGCCGCATGTGGCTGGCATTGATGAAATGGAGGCATAGCTGCGTGAGATATAGACGCCCTCTGGCCATGATATCGGGAAACGCAAGAAGCTTGCGTAGAAGGCAGAGCTATGGGTAGGTGGCAGCCACGTGTCGTTTTACCGAAGCGTAGGAAACGTCCATCTTTTCGTTCATAGCGTCGCATTTTTAGCGCATCCTAATAACTACTAGGGTCTTTCGAGTTACGCATCTATGTAGTTTCTACTAAAAGAACACACCATCTAATACTTACCTATTGATGTTGCGCCTCAGATATGCGTAATATTTGCTTTTTGGTCGACTGTGTTCACAAGTATGAACGCAGCTACCAGTTCAAGATGGGTGGTCGTTAAGGAAGGGGTTAAACTTTCGCCATTCAACTGAATCGAAAAGCAGGACAGACAGACCAAAATTTCTGCGTTGAAGTATCCCGAAAAAGACTATCGTCTTTAAAAGCTAGGGGTACGTTGTCCCGACATGGGCTGCAGAAAATAGCGTACTTGACCGAACCACAATCAATCGTCCAGCTTCCTCGACGTCTCAAGGCATTTCCCACAACAACGCTTCTTCGGTGACCGGAATCTGCCTGCGTTCTTCGTCCGCGTATTGGCCCGCATTCTCCGTCTGCGTATTCGACAGGCAGAATTTCGTTCCTCGCCGCAGCGGTCGCATTTTCGATGGAGGCGAAAATGCCAAAGGCCTGTGTACTGTGTGTTGTCAGTGCACGTTCACTGATCGATAGCGGTTCGGTTTTAGGAAAGGACGCTTATTTCTACAGCACGGCTCAGCGTGCGTCGGGGAAGGGGAAAGAGACTGAAATAGATAGGAAGGAGGGAAAAAATTACAGCATATCCACGGAGTGAATGATCACGAGTGGGCGAAGCTCGGGAGGTTCATCGCAGATCGTGCCGAGTTCCGGATTAATTGAGTTAACGCGCACGCTACGAATCCTCATGGTTCAACTATACGCACAAGTGAAATCTCCCACCGGCACTTCGTTGCAAGTCAAGACCAGTGCCAATATATATATATATATATATATATATATATATATACAGGGTGTCCCACGTAACTTGAGCCAAGAATTTGAAAATGAAAGGCACTCCAGAGGAGAACTGAACCAAACGTATACTATTCGTACTGGCCTATAGATACTCAGGTTATTTTTTATTTCCCCCTAAAGTAATTAGTTAATTATTTTTAATTAGCTAACTCTTTATTTATGGGCTGAAAACCCAAAATATGAACACTGAGCTGTAGAGCACCTTCATAAACCACCGAATGAATTGTTTCCTGTACGATATGTCTTACGGTGTTAATTTTTCCGCATTCTAAAGAAAGCCCGCGAAATTTGAAAATGAGCCACGTGACGGACCGCGAGCGCACTGCTATAGTGCTGGTCTCAAGCGTGCAACCGGTGAACAAGGTCGCCTGCGGCTGCCACGGGGAAGCGACATGATGCTTTGAAGGTGGTCGATCAGGCGTGAATGTGCACCGTCACTGAAACCAAAGACGGACGCCCAAACATCGACCACCTTCAAAGCATCATGTCGCTTCCCCGTGGCAGCCGCAGGCGACCTTGTTCACCGGTTGCACGCTTGAGACCAGCACTATAGCAGTGCGCTCGCGGTCCGTCACGTGGCTCATTTTCAAATTTCGCGGGCTTTCTTTAGAATGCGGAAAAATTAACACCGTAAGACATATCGTACAGGAAACAATTCAGTCGGTGGTTTATGAAGGTGCTCTACAGCTCAGTGTTCATATTTTGGGTTTTCAGCCCATAATTAAGGAGTTAGCTAATTAAAAACCATTAACTAATTACTTTAGGGGGAAATAAAAAACAACCTGAGTATCTATAGACCAGTACGAATAGTATACGTTTGGTTCAGTTCTCCTCTGAAGTGCCTTTCATTTTCAAATTCTAGGCTCAAGTTACGTGGGACACCCTGTATATATATGGGTGGCCGGTCAACGGTTCTTCAACGCGAGCATTCGGTATTTCTCAATCAAGAAACTGGCTAGGAGTCGCTACCTGCGCCAACGTTGCCTCTCGCGGGTGAGGGCGCGTTCTACTTCTTTGTGAGCTGGTAGAGCGTTCATCTAAGAAAGAGCGTTTCCATAGTCAACGCGCCCCTTTCGCTCTCTCTCTCTCTGTCACAAGACAGCACGCGCCGAGGGCAGGAGGCATGCGCTGAGGGCAAGCGGGAGCCTGGCGTCTTTCGTTGGTTTATTTCATCAATCAACGGCGTTTTGAACAAACTTTTTATTGTCTAATCACGCACAGGAGAAATCCCACCAGGCACTACCTTGGAGGTAAACAACGGCTGCTAATGGGAATGAGAGACAGAAGAAGTCGGCTTTTAGCTAACACTTACACTTCTACTTCTACTAACGTTTCCTACTGGAACATGCCAATGGCTGCTAATGGGGAATGAGAGACAGAAGAATTCGGCTTTTAGTTAACGCGCACGCTGCGAATCTTTTATTGTTCAACAACGCACAGGAGAAATCTCCCACCGGCACCACCTTGGAGGTCAAGATGTGGTACTAGCGTTAAGACTGGTTACACACTACTACGACGAGGGACGAACGGGTGCCGCTATAAGGAGCTTCACCCCTAAAAGTCGTACTGGATGGCTCCGGAAGTTTTGACCACCTGGGGTTCTTAAACGCACAGTATACGAGTGTCTGGCATTTTCGCCTCCATCGAAAATGCGACCGCCGCGGCCAGGATCAAACCCGGTTTTTTGGGGTGGCATCCAAGTACCCCAGCCCTCTACTACGGCTTTTCTCTCCTTTCTCTCTCTTTCCGTCCCTTTCCCCTGCCGCCATGGACGCTTAGCTGTGCCCCCGACACGGACTGCAGAAATTAGCGTCCTTTCTTTAATCAAACCACTAGCATCATCATCACCACAGGTGGAGCGTTCGCTTGCTCATCCCGGTCTATCAGACCAGCGCCTGACCAGACGCTAGGAGGCCATCGGCAGTCAAAGGCTGTGCACGTGCCATCTCCTCAGAGTCTGCGGAACGCCGACCGCTTATTGCACCTTGCGACGCGCGTTTGTCTCCGCGCACTTCCGGCGACGCATGGCTTCGGTACAGTGCCAATCTTCTAGTACACTATAGCTTCGGTTTCTTGGTCGCTCCCGCCGAGAGATGAGCGCGCTTCTCGTTCGCTCTCATGCACTCTTATTTTCTGTGTCGCATTTTCCCTTTTTGCGCGACAAGCGTCGACATGGACATTGCGAGGCCCTAAACAGCTCCGCTGTTAAAAGCACGACAAGCTAACAAGCTGAACGATGGTCTTTCACCTTGGCCGCAGAAAACGCGACCCATGTCGATTGACTCATGGTCACGTCCTTTTAAACAAAGTGTAAACCTAGTAACAGGCAGCGGCGCTATATCAACGTGCCCACAGCAAATGGGGAAAGGCTCTGTCGTTAGACTTATTGCACTGCTAAGCGAAAGTGCATCTCGAAATAGAGCTATTTTGTCACCAATACACGGCTACGAAAATATCATTACTCAAACCTAAAGCAAATGCGAGCATTAGTAGGGCATAAATTGGCTCAACCAGGCAGGTCCACGACTCGATAGATCTGAAGCGAGTGGTTCTCACTTTCACCCACGCCGCCGAATCGCCATATGTACAGGTCCCCTGGCGAGAGTTAGCGCTGAACCCTATCTATGACCATAAAAGCATTTTAGTTGAGTGTGCGCACCAGATGCGTGAGGAGTGCACAGTACTTTGCGCACACCAAAACTCTGTAACATACCGCGATGCGTTACACTGAGCTATACGCGGCATATATGAGAATGAAGCCGTTTCGAATGCATCTCAGTACCACCTAGCATTAGGTACTATACTATGAAGGCACTTTATCTTCTTAAAAAGTACGATAACTGCCACAACAGTCAAAGTTCAACAACGGCGTTGGCTGTATGCTATACTGGTTGATATCATTGTTCTGTGCATTGGTGGCACGCATTGACCTTCGCCATGTGCCGTCGGTTTTCGTCGTGTTGCTATCATCGTGCGTACTCAGCTCAACCTCCTTGCTATACACACTAAGATAGAGAAGCGTTGCGTGAGCCAGTGCATTTCAATTGGTCGCGTTCCTGGTGGTCTTTTTTTTTCCTTGCACGCAATCGACGAATGCAAAAAATGAGTGTTCTCGCAATGTTCAACGCACCCCGTGTTCCAGCGTGCAGTTAAAGCACGTACCGAACTTTATTTAGTGGTTACGGTGATCATATGCCGAGTAGAGTTGCAGGAGGCCGACGCACTCGCACACACTGCCTACTGAGACGTTCCGTGAGGACTATTTCGTATAGACTTTAACGACGCTAAATAATTATCAGCCACCCACTAGCATGCCAACATCGCCTTTAAACGCAAAGTAGGCAAAGCGATTGGTTCGCTGCTTATGGCTGCATCGGACACCTTCGCGCCCACCACGTTTGTTCGTCCCGGCAGAGCGTCACGAGAAGCACTTGTTTTTGGGCTAGTTGTTGACTTAGTTTCAAGCGCCTCAAGCGTTGCGTTATGTACACGTCGTCTCATAACCATCTGTAAACTAGATGCGTCCTCTCCTGCGCATGAGCACTTATGTTGCGTAGCGTTGCAGCGTACGTTGTGTTTTGTACGCCCAAATAATTCCGTAGGCCCGTGAAGGATCCGGATATGGTAACGTTCTGCGCATGCGCAATGTGTTGAACGCAGAGCTTACACTGGCTCTTTCGCTGTCCGAGGACAATGGAACTATTCCTAATCAGCAAATCCATCGCGCACAACCGTGAGGGCGGGGAATCGACACGTGCGTGTGGGTAGTGTAATTCTTGCAGATTCAGCAAGATTTGCTATAGAGGGAATGCCTACGGAAGTTTCACCGTACTTACCGATGCAAAGGTAGCCGCTAATGAGCGGCCCCTCCTTTTCTGCGACGTACACCGTCATACCAGTCTTAGACTTGTACTTCAACAGCAGGACGTCACCGTCGGTGTGTAACACACATATCTGCTGCGAATTTTTCCTCACATCTGCAGGCAGCGGAGCCGCTTGGGATTCACACTCCTCCACAGAAGCCATTACTGCTCACTCTGCGAGCAGATTCGAATGATATGCGATGTCGTTCGCAACTTGGCACGAGCGAACGGGTGTTTGCTCGCGCAGGGCTGGCTTCGCATGGCGTGTATTGGATTGAAACGGCGGCTGCGGCTACGGAGTGGCACCTTGCGATCCGATCCATGGCTGTGCCGTAGCGTAACTTGAAAAGTGGCTCTGGCTACGGTGATTGCGTTAGCGTTGCTTGAGTGGTTGAAGGTGCGAAGTGTGTTTTTAGGCATTGTAGAACGTATTCCGGCGTCGCTTTCGTTTCCAGATACAAACGCTGCCTGAACTGGGCCAAGAACTCAACCCCGTCATCGGGAGCTAGCGAGCCAGCTGAGTTTTGACAGAGCGCAAAATGTTGTGCGCGCTGAGATTTCCTCTTTTTTTTTTTTTGCGAGTGGGTCCTTCCAGCGGGCTCCCGTCAGGAAGACGTCATCATCATCGTCGCCGTCCCTCGTCAACGGTTCATAAATTCGTACTCTTCACCTCAATTCCATCCTGATTATTCGATTCTGATTGGTATTTCACAGTACTTATGAAAACTTTCAACTTCTCACATCTTGGCCAGTCCCCCAGGGTGGGTATGTGCTAGAATTGAGGACAACAACAACAACAACAACAACAACAACAACAACAGATACCATCCATGAGGGCCACACACCATAACTGCAGTGAGCGGGCAAACGCTGATGCGAAGCTCACGGAAAAGGCGGCGTTTCCACTGCTCTGGCGGTTTTCTGTTCTGCTCGGCTACGTAGATGGTACACTCATCGACATTGTCGAGCCCCCTGGCCTGAGCTTCGGGGACTCCCAAAGTTCACATTGAGGAATGGTTTCTACATAATGAACATCATGCTCGTTAGTACTATTATTACACTGTATACGTAGCAAATAGTTTAAACGCTATACAAATGAATTCCTCCCTGCAAAGAAATTTCCTGCTCTACCAAAGCATTTGCAACAGAACTTCGCGGGAGCAGTATTCTCGATCTATCTGGAATAGGAATGGCTTCGTTGCCGAGAATTTCACGATTCCATCGTTAAACCACAATGTACACCGAAATGGGGCATACATTGTGGTTCTGTGGTTATGGATCGATGGCCAAGAGTCCCCGAAGCTTGATTCCCGTTGTTGATGATGATGATTATGATGATTATTGTGGTTCGGTTAAAGGACGCTAATTTCTGCAGCCCATGTAGGTAGCACGGCTAAGCGTCCGTAGGGGTAGGGGAAAGGGAGTGAAAGAGATAGAGAGAAAGGCCGTAGTGGAGGGCTCCGGAAATTTAGACCACCTGGGGTTCTTTAACGGGCACTGACAACGCACAGTACACGGGCCTCTGGCATTTTCGCCTCCATCGAAAATGCGACCGCCGCGGCCGGGATCGAGCGTTTCCATAGTCAACGCGCGCCTTTCGCTCTCTCCCTCTCTCTGTATCTCTCACAAGACAGCAGATGGAAGAGTGAGAGAGAGAGAGGCACGCGCCTTGAGCCACGCGCCGGGAGAGAGAGAGAGAGAGAGAGCCTCCCGGCACGCCGGTTACGCCTGACGCAGGACAAGGTTAGACTAAGAGGAGCTTCGCCCCTAAACACCATCTCCCGCTAAAGGGGACCATGAGGCACGGGGGGTGCACACCGCGTTTGCATCGGCTTGACCACGGCCGCTTAATAGAAAAGAGGTGCGGCCTGCCGAATGAATCTGTTTTCAATGGGAACGCGCGTGATGAGCGGAATCGTCAGACGCGACCGCAGTGGCGCTGCACATCGGGAGCTCTCGCGCGAGCGCGAGCGCGAACGCTGACAAACGCTGCCATTTGGATGGCGCTGATAGCCGTAGGCCGGCTGACGAGAGTACAGGAAAGTGTGTTTTTGTTTTATTGTGTTATACGTGCACGTGATCACAGCTGGCTAGCCGCGTGTGCGAACCAGTGCGGGCCGATATTCTTTCCCAATGTTGAGCGCCATCGCGGAGAAAACGAGTACTGTCGCGTTCACAGGCAAAGAGGCGTATTCGGCAGGCCGCACCTTTTTTCTATTGAGCGGCCGTGGTTTGATTAAGTGGCGCGTTTTCATCGGTTTGACGCTAGCAGATGCTACGCGCGTCAGCGTTGTCTCTCGCGGGCGAGGGCCCGTTCTCGTTCCTTGCGAGCTGGTAAAGCGTTCATCGAAGAAAGGGCGTTTCCATAGTCAACGCCACGGCCGCTCGATGAAAAAGACAGGGTGTTTTTCATCCAGCGGCCGTGGTCAACGCGCGACGTTCGAATAGGAGAGGAGGAATGCCGAGAGGAGAGGTGATCACACAAGGAGAGGAGGGGAAGGAGGATGCGCAGTGCGGGTGTGGACGCCACACGGCGGATGGATGGATGGAGGGAGGGAGTGACATAACCCTCACCATAAGCTGCTTCGCATCTAAAATTCTGGAGTGGCAACGCCCGCTGAACCTTACCGCGACGGGTGAAGCCGGCGTTGACCTATGGCCCAGCCCTGAAAGCTTCCCATAGTGTCCAGAAACCAGTATAATTTCAAGCGTTCTTGATCTGATAAAATAAACTCTAGATAAATTGTAATTTAAAAGCGCGTTGTTTTGGCTCAAGAAAGTACCACTGACCGAGTATCAATGCCACGATATTACACCCAAATTTTCACGATGGTCAAGTTTCACCCCAGCACCCGTAGCACAAAGAGAAACATCAAGCAGTGTCTGTCTAGCAAAGCTGACCGCTTTAAAGGGGTTGAGAAGCGTGAGGAAAACGCTTTTTGTTTTGTGCTATTTGGACGCTGTTAATCGATGCCCTGAGTAAAACGGTGGCCGCCGGCTTCACCTTTAGCACAAAATCTCCACTCCTGAATTTTATTTCAAACCTCCTGGAAGGGAACATGGTCTCGGGTTTCGGTTTGTTCGGGACGGACGCCTCGAGAGCTCAAGTATGGAAAACAGCATCGCACGCAGTAATACAGCAATAGCCCTGCTTCCACATTTCGTTCTTTGCAATTGCCCGCTCGGTCGGCTCCTCCCTCTGCCTTCGCGTGGAGGGAACGATACGAAACCATGGTCGCGGCTGCGTGAATGCGAAACTGTCTTGTGCCGCTACGATACTCCATCTGCGCAGTCTCTGCCTCCTTTGTCAGTCTTCGTGGACGTGCGGCGTTTCGTTGCATCGCCGAGCTTGCCTAAGTTGCATCCCCGCTTAATGCACTTCGAAAGCCTTTCTATTGTATCTCTCCAGCGTGACAGTTCACTGAAATCAGCTGGAAATCCAAGGCTTCTTTCAGGTGACGGTACGGTGGGAAAGACAGCGCCACAGCGGTAAGCAGCGTTGTTTGGTTCTCTTCTGTCCTCCCGACCCCTGCGAGTGCGTTTATTGTCCAAATTATTACATTGTTTCAGCCGAGCCTACCTGAAGGAAGCCGTAAGAGAATCGCTTGAGCCATTTTCAATGCCGCTTACAACAGACGCTATGGAGGCGCCTTTGCTTTCTGAATAGCCCATTGTTTTCTGTTCGCGCTCTTCGAAGGTTCAGGCGTAATACAACGACTTGTTAAAAACAATGTTTGCGATGCCTGGGACGCTCGCATAGAGTGCTCCCATTAACATTAGCGGCAGTGCGTGTTTTCTTTAGATTTACCTAATTAACTTAGTTATTACGGCACAAGAAACGTGTCAGCGGTGAAGACAGTTTAAGAAAAGTCATTGATATGATTGATTGATTTGTGGGGTTTAACGTCCCAAAACCAGTTCTGATTATGAGAGACGCCGTAGTGGAGGGCTCCGGAAATTTCGACCACCTGGGGTTCTTTAACGTGCACTGACATCGCACAGCCCACGGGCCTCAACATTTCGCCTCCATCGAAATGCAGCCGCCGCGGCCGGGATTTGATCCCGCGACCCTCGGATCAGCAGCCGAGTACCTTAGCCACTGGACCACCGTGGCGGGGCATTGATATGTATTGATGCTAACTGGTCCTTGCATGTGTTGCATCTATGTTAAATAAAAATACATGCATCTCCACGAAGTGAACCATGACGAGTGGGCGAAGCTGGGGATTCTTCTGTGTTACCGTAAATCACCCGTGACATTGGCCACTCGTGCATGTAAATGAGTGACAACGCGTGTGTATGTTTACACACGCGTTGTCATTCATGCTCCAGGTCTTTATAAGGTACTCCCACGTCGTAGATCGTGTCGAGTTCCGGATTAATTTAGTTAACGCGAACGCAGCGAATCCTTATGGTTCAACTACGCACAAATCTCCCACGGCACTGCTTTGCAGGTCAAGATGGTCAAGATCCAGTGGCTATTTATGTGGGGTGGCCGGTGAACGGTTGTGCCACGCGAGCAGTCGGTTTTTGCAATAAAAAAAACTCGTTACCAGACGCTGCCTGCGTCAGCGTTGTCTCTCTTGGGCGAGGGCGCGTTCTCGTTCCTTGCGAGCTGGTAAAGCGTTCATGATGATTGTGGTTCGGTTAAGGAAAGGACGCTAATTTTCTGCAGCCCATGCCGGGAGCACGGATAAGCGTCAGTGGGGTTAGGGAAAGGGACTGAAAGAGATAGAAAGAAGAGAAAGGCCGTAGTGTGGGGCTCCAGAAATTTGGACCACCTGGGGTTCTCTAACGTGCACTCACAACGCACAGCACACGGGCCTCTGGCATTTTTGCGTCCATCGACAATGCGACCGCCGCGGTCGGGATCGAAGAAAGAGCGTTTCCACAGTCAACGCTCGCCGTTCACTCTCTCTCACGACAGCAGGTGACACCGTCTTCGTGCACCGCCTCCGGGATCAGCCCACACTTGCACACACACCGTGACTGTACTCATGACTGCACTCATGACTGCCGCTGTCGAAGAGAGAGAGATCGAGCGCCGGGAGGCACGCGCCGAGAGCGAGCGTGGCTACGTCACACAACTGGAGACAGGCCTCGAACCTAAGGAGCTTCGCCCCTAAAACTGTAGTGTAGCTGCGACAGCGTTCGTAGGAATTTATTGACTCGAAAGCAGATTAACTCGTTCTAATATGACCGGTAAGTGTGGCCCTGAGCTCCGCAGCGCAGAGCTGTAGCCACAAGGCTGGCACAGGCGCGTCAGCGAGAGTGTGGGAACGATTGCTCGACGCGCACGTGTTTGTATGTGTAACGAGACACATCCCAGAGCGACGTTTAGAAAGGGATCAGTTCAGGCGCACATACATTGCTACGGTGCGCGCTGTTTTGTTTTGTTTCAGTCGTTGGTCTTGCACACACACGTTTATTAAATCTGAATGAATTCAAACCATGACCGATATGCAATAGCCAATTTTCGAAACACTTTTTCGTAAGCAACGTGCTGGGAAAGTAACATAAGCGATTTGCAGACAAGTGGTGCCGAATCCATGTTTGCGTCATTCTAACGCTGTACTTTATGGTGTCACAAAGAATCAATCAAACCAATGCAAGGCGGCAAGCTAATTCGCGCTGTCATGCAACTAGTGCGAAGAACAGATTTTAGATTTACTGGTAATCCTCCTTTGCCGATAAAGCCAGTTATGGTTGCCAATGTGAAGACGTTCTTAATTCTGCCTGGTTAATAGCTAATTAGGCTCCGGAGTGTTAGGTAAAACTGAGCAATTTTGACTGCAATTAGCGCGATTGGAAGGAAAATCTAGAAGCAACACAGGGATCTTCCGTTTCTGTATTGTCTTTTTGGTTTGTCTTCTCCTATGAGTTGTGCAATTCCTTCCAAATTTGAATAAAGTGAAATCGCGCAAACTGCTACCATTTCGGAGTAGCACTGTAATTATTACTTTTTCGCCTGTATTTACGTTACCTTTAGTGTCGTGGGGAATTCAGAAACCACTCCCCTTGCCAGGGAGCAAAGATTATTTCACAGTGCCCAAAGCAATTGCGCGTGTCTCCTGCGGCGACCTATAGATGATTTCTGGCAAATGTGTTCTGCGGAAGCACGCAAGATGAAGTAACGTCCATGAAATGGAATATTCTTGTAGCCTCGTTCTACGAACGGGTGGATGCTAATTTTTCCTTTCATATAGATGGTTCCTGTGTGCGGTGTTGACCTTCGTATATCCCTCGCATCGTTGGCGGCTGTCGAGGCCGCAGCGCCTCTCCGCCTATACGAAGAAGCGATTCGTGCATGATATCGACGGCGTGAGACGTTGGGGCGTGCACTGCGGCCGCCGAAGCGCAGTTACATGTGGTCGCCATGCTGGAATACTAACTGAAAACGCAATCGCTTCTTTAATCGAAAATTTAACACATCACGCCATGGCGCAAGATGTGCGTTACTGATTAGGGTCTGTAGCTGACGCGACTCGCAGTGGTTGCAGAACTTGCTCGCGGACGGTTTGAGCAATGTAAATGGGTATAGAATCTACCTGGTGCTGCTATTAAGGATGCTGCACGCACGACCGTTTTCTTTGTCTCGCTTTGGTTCTCGTGGTTAACAGCTGGAGGCTCAGCGTAGTATGTCGTACGTGAACATCTGTTTTACACTGTCTAGTCCTCATCTCAAGCTGCTTCTGAAGTATATTATGTACCCATCTTGTAAGCATTTCTCATCGATCCCGTGTAGAGTTATTTTTTTTTAACTCCTCGCATTAGGAAGCGGACTTTCTTAGCTAGGGACATGTTGGACTCGGTGTGGGACCTAACGAATAATCTCTTCAGCATAATTGATTTCTGGGTTCTTACGTCCTAAGATGACGCTCTGATTACAAGAGACATCGCAGTGTAAGGCTCCTGAGATGTCGAACACCTGACGTTCTTTCACACCGCTTCATCACGGATCGAAATCCTAATTTTCTTTTGGGAGCGGTTGTTTTGTGAGCTTCGTTTTTCCTTGTGGACGTCGTCCTTGTGGACGTTTTCCTTGTGGACGTCGTCCAATGTAAGTGGTGCGCACCGGCGAGCCTATTCGGTCGGCATGCGAAAGCGCGCGAGCCTTAGAGCGCCACGCTGGCAGCGCGCACATGGTGAACTACAGGCCGACTCGATGGCGACCGGAAGTAGAAAGCCTGCTCTGTAGATGTTCTCCCCCTCGCTCTATACCACAATGCAACAACTGGGTTCCACGAGCACTCACGAGCGGCGCTGCATGTAGCGGCGGCCACGCGCTCCGAGTGTCCTGTTTCAATCCGTGAGTACTGTACATTGCAGCAGAACATCTGTTGGTCATTTGCGTTCAGAAATGGGCTGCGTGCTTCCACGTAATATCATTAGAACACTCGGTCATATAGCAGAATTCCCAACGGGGGAGTACTATGCTCAAGGTGTTCGGCCGCTGATCTGAAAGACGCGCGTTCGATCCAGGCACCGCGGTCGCATTCTGACGGAGGCCAAGTCCGTGATTCCACTGTGAATAGAGGCAACACTCTAGAGGTCTTGCACGATAAGTGCACGTTAAGGAATCTCAGGTGGGCGAAAGTTCTGGAGCCCCCTCTTCGGCGTGCCTCGTAGTCATAACCTCGTTTCAGTCTGTAAGCTCGATAATGTTCCGTTAGACCTAAGCGCGGTTTACGCCACGCGATAATGCGCGCGAGAGTTGCAGCCCAGCCTGTGGAACCTGGCCGAGTGCAAAAAGTCACAGTTCCGCCAGCAGGGCGAAGTAATGAATGCTCCAGCAATGCATTGCTTCGCCAACATAACGTTACGCCAGGTCAAGTAACTTGTTTCCGCCAACATCACGTAACGCAATGTCACGTGACACGTTCCACCAAAATCACCTAACGCAACATCGCGTGACATGTTTCCGCCAAAATCACATAAGGGAATGTCACGTGACATATCCCCCAAAATCACGTAATCCAATGTAACATCACATGTTCCCCCAAAATCAGGTAACGCAATGTCGCATGAGATTTCAATTGGTATATATGCACATACTTATATAGATACGTGTTATGACGGCGACGGCGACGGCAAAAACCCGCCGGGACTGTCCATATAATTACTATGAAAATAAAACAATCACACATGGCAATAGCCTTTGTCTAGCGGCGCCTCTCAGTCTCTCTTTGGGTCGGTTGTGCAGACCACTTGCACAAAGGGCCCGGTATTTGCATTGAGGCATTCGGTTTTGTCTTACCTATTTTGCTGCTACGAGAACTGCAACGCAATAGAAGACAAAGACGAAACATCGAAACGACCAGAACGCGCTCGCGCTCTGGAATAGCCGGACGCTCGCTCGCCTGCTCCCGCTCGCTGCAATGGAACACCAGCTCACTGCAAGCTGCGCACTCACGGTAAGCGTGCTGTGTTCTCAGGGCTGCTGCTTCTTCGTAGCTTACCTATCCTGGTCGTTCAACCGTGCTTTGGCGCATTCTCCTGGGGGGTGGGGCCAAACGGCCAAGCGGCCGCACGGAATCGGTTATTGTCACATTTGCCCTAGAGAAATCAAGGCGTGGCCTCTCATTTACCGGGTTAAATCGCCGTCTCCGCGCCCTGTAAAGTGTATGATATGTTGGAGATACGGGCATAGCATTAAGGGCTGCAGATCAGGCGTGAGATGTAGAGCCTATGGCGAAGCGCATGACGTTAACATTTGTTCAACACAGGAATGCGTTGTTTCCTATGCAGTGGAGCCCACGTGGCAGACTGCTCTGCGAGATCGCATGAATGTCACATTCTTGAAATTATTGAGCAGAAGCGATGTTCCCGACGTGAAGCCCGAGCTGTCCTTGCTGAGCGACCTCGTAGGTATGCTAGTGCTGCGAATCGTTTCTCACAGGTGATAGACTCACCATTGTCAGAAGCTATTGCCTCAGCGGTATACCAGACAATGAAGTAGGCGATGGAGAACCTTTTTGTAAGTTTTACGGAATCATTAGCGCAAATAGTAAATGCACAGATGAGTCAGCTCCTACAGACCATTACTCGACCGACAGAAGCGATCCCAGTCGTATTACCCTTTTTCGTAGTTTTATTAATTTTTCATAGTTCTTTGCAGTTGTTGTTCCCCAGAATAATGCACAGTAACTGTTTGCAATAAAACAGGACGTAGTACATTGCATTCTTTAGTGGTAACTGCATGAGATTACTAATTTGATAATATATTCTCAAGTAACGCTAAACACCTGTCTCACTCTTACCTAAATGGCCTTTCAGAAGATGTGTTACCTGGCTCGAGACACAAAAATCGTGATAGTCGACTGATGCGTCTGCTTGGGAAGAGAAGGCAGGTGTAGGTACTATATCCCCATCTCTGAATTGGTCCTTCTCAATTCGTTTACCGGACATCACGCCCATTTGTCAAGCGGAACTATTGGCAATCGTCTTAGCTGTACGAAAATTACCTCAGTCCTTGTCATCAGTCACCATTCTAACGGATTGTTTGTCTGTGTGTTCATCTCTAAGCGCTCCTAATCTGTCAAGTGCATTAGAAGCATTCTATTCTCTTCTGCCAAGACATTTACGCCTCATTCGTTTGATATGGGTGCCAGGGCACATAGGTCTAACACTTAATGACTATGCAGACGCGCTGGCAGTGTCAGGTCTGAATGGCCCGGTAATTTCTGCATTGCCGACGTCGGCGTTTGTTACAGCTGCGCGTTTCACAAAATATGCTACCTGCAATAACTATAACAAATCTGCACTAGCCACAACTGACTTCCGGCACTTGACTTATCCGTGGAAGAATAGGTGGCGCGAAACTAGAAGAGCCGAAATCTCAATCACTGGATTACGATGCCGAGTCCCCCCCACTGAACTTTTACCTGTACAGGTCTGGTGTGGCTCAGTCACCGTTGAGTCTGCATTGTGATGAGGATGAGTCTCTGGAGCACTTCTTCATTTCATGTCGAAGATTCATTGTCCAACGAAAAAGGTTTCCTTGAGAAACACGGGTTTAAATTTGTCCCTTCCGGTAGTGCTCTCTCTTGGTGCGACTGTTCTGTGATTTAGTCACAGGAACGTTTACAATGCCGCAAGTGATTTTCTTCGTGAGACAGAAAGAATTCAATGTTGACTAGCTCAGCTTTTTGTTTTATATCTCTTTAATCGTGATCACTGTTCGTGAGAACCAATCTCCATAGCGTTCGCTTCTCTTTTTTATAATTATATACCTTCAGTCATCCCAGGAAACTACTCTTTTAACCTAAGTTTGATTATCAAATTTGTATTACACTTTTTTGTATTTTTTATGAGTAGTACTCCCCCCACAAATCTCTTTTTCGGTTCATGGCTGATCCCCCAGAGTGGGTTGCACCGAGGTATAAAAGGACCAACCAATCAACTTCGAAAAGCTTTATTGGCACGAATTTCACATATATATGCACTATCCAAGCTGCACGTCATTAGCTGCATATGCGTAAAAGAAAGTCATCCTTTTATGTAAGAGTGTATCGATGGCGTGCCAACACAACTTTCCCCTAGTATGGAGGTACGTTCCGCTTGGACAATTTCTCGAGTAAGGCACGATTTGGCCTACATAACAACAGATGTGTTATGCAGGTCAGGTGAACAATCATTCGTCTCTTTCGCTCCATTTCCAGTGCGCTCTCCAATGGACGTGTTAGCTTCACTACCTTGTTTGTTGCAGCCAAACGCACCCTTCTTCCCTGGCAACCTTTGAAACCGTCAGTGTCCCTATCACAGTGACGCCAATAACAAGCGGCAGAGGAAATGCTGTGAACGCATGTGGGAATATGTTACATTATGCAGCGCATAACGAGTCAATATGTCCGTCTTATTGAAGATGTTGAGTTAGTATTTAGGACGCGCGTTCGCCCTACTTTGCTACATTCTTTCAATGTGGCTTGTGCAGACCGCACCCCAAAGTTCCCTGCAATGCGCTAGACCATTGTCGTCGAAATGAAAGTGTACGACTTGCTGAGAGCTTGCACACAAACGATGCCGTGCTCTTGAGAGAACAGGATATGTATAACGCCTCCAGTTTCATTCATGTAGTAGCGTACAGTTCTTGTCGCGCTGGTTGTTCAGCGGCGAAGAGATGAGACCGACGCACAAAAAGTCCGATGCACTTTCCTAATTACGTCTATTTAACTGGGCCTGCTCCAAATTGCCCGTTTTAGACGCTGTCACTTTGCATAATAACACACAATCAGCACTTTCTGCGACCTGCTCCCTTGCTGTCTTCTTCGCCGAACCATGCGGGATCCCTCGAAACGTTCCAAAACCCAGCGACAAAGGGAACGAAAAAGTCCAATCAAAGCTGCTTGTAGGTCACAGCCAATCAGGTCAGACAAATTCAAACACACATACCCAATAGCGGGTGGACCCCTTCGAGATTGACTGCAAAGGCCGCTCCAAGTAAAAACATAAACAAAACTGCGGACATTAGATGTAAGGCTTCGAACGTGCAGTTCAAGAAACTCTGCTGCATGTTTGGTGTTGCCTCTAAGAAAGCAGGCGACGGAGCGGTCGCGCCTCGACGAGACATTTCGGCCTGTTTCGTTTATTTTGTTAGCTCTTTCAGTGCTGCTGTTCAAATGGCAAGTTGCAGCAATCAAGTTGGTCGAGATTGCACGTAACTCAGCGTCGAACAAACCACTGCAATTGCGCTGGCTTTGGGAGAACGGAAGTGTTCTGGGGCAGCTTCTGTCGCAAAAATATTACGCGTCTCTAACTGTAAAGCAACAAATGGGCCTGATCTCACAACCAGTGCAAAATCAGTGGCGCAGGTCTTACAAAGTATTTCAGGTATCGTGGGCATTTATTAGGGTTTTCTTCGTCATGTGTACGTGTTCATCACCATGTCGAGCTTACACAGGGTTCTTCTTGATCATCACTTGTGGAGCTTCTTCTTGAGCGTGATCTGTGCTATGGGGCGCGGCCGGTTTGCCGTGCCTTGGAGGCATAATGAACGTTGGCATAACTAGAGCGCTACAAGTGGGTCGGGATAACCGGTGCGTAATAATATGAACGGCATATTTACTGCAGCACGCGAATATATTGTACAGTTGACCTCAAAAGAAAAGACGAGAGTGCGCCGCGCAGTTGCCGCAGTTAACTATATCAAGTGATCCCGGCTGCGGCGGCTGCATTTCGATGGAGGCTAAATGTTGAGGCCCGTGTGCTGCGCGATGTCAGCGCACGTTAAAAAACCCAGGTGGTCAAAATTTCTGGAGACCTCCACTACGGCGTCTCTCATAATCAGAGCTGGTTTTGGGACGTTAAACCCCACATAACAACTATATCAAGTGCGAGAGCGCGAATACCTTGCACCTTAGCACGGTCGTGCTTTAGTTTCCATTTTTATTTTCCCTGTGTAAAGCTGAGTTACGCGGCATACATGCTCTGAGCCTACGCCAAATAATGTACAAGAGCATCGAAACACTTGAAAGTGTCGCCTTGAAACACTTGAAACACTTGAAAGCACGCAACGTGCAATGGAAAGAAAAATGTTGGGGGTAACGCTAAGAGATAAAAAACGAGCGGAATGGATCAGAGGACAGACAGGAATAGCCGATATTATTATATCAATTAAAAGAAAGAAGTGGACCTGGGCAGGACATGTCATGAGGAGGAAAGATAACAGATGGGCTGTAAGAGCAACGGAATGGATACCAAGAGAGGGAAAACGTAACAGAGGCAGGCAGAAGGTTAGATGGAGCGATGAAATTAAAGAGTTTGGCAGGCATAAAGTGGAACCAACTCGCTCAGGATAGGGTGGATTGGAAATCGTTGGGAGAGGCCTTCGTCCTGCAGTGGACCTAAACAGGCTGATGATGATGATTATTATTATTATTATCGTTTCTCTACTTACAGGCGCGTACACGTGTGAAACCATGGAACGAATTTCTGAGTTCGGAGAAACGTGGGACATCTTGCTCGCCGAAGACTACATTGTGGCCAAGTTCGCGAAGCCGTGGCCACCAGAACTGTCGCTTCCGGACGGATGCAAGCTCGAGAACGACTCGCTGGTCACCAACCAGAAGTCGCTCGTGGCGGCGAAGAATGCGCTACATCGCGGGCCCAGTGCGTCGCGAGCACTGTTTGCCGGGTGTGCCGAGTTCGAGTCCTCGAAAGAGTTCCGCGACGCTGCAAGGGTCCTGCTTAGGGACGCCGAAGAGTTGTGCGTCGTCCACAACAGGAACGCGGTGTACACGCTCATCCGCATGTTTCCCAACATCCGAGTGCTCTCCCTGCCGCACGACCTCTGCAAGCACGCGCTCGAAGTGTACGAACCGATGGCCGCTCACAGCCCATCGCCGTTGATGGCCGAAAGTAGCGAGCTGACGCAGCTCCTGGGCAACGTGGAAGGTATGGGCACTCGGGGACTCGTACTCTCGGAGGAGACCGTAAGGGCCGTCTTGCTGACTTGTCCTCGAGTAAGTATATGAAAAGTGTCGCTCAGTGTGCGTCTTCGTAGCCCAGAATTCTTGGAAAGTATTAGCTAATTTAGTCGGCCGGCTATTGGATAAGCAAGCCAGAAAAACGGGCAGGGCCCGTTCCTGTAGGCCGAGCCAACCGCTGCGCGCAGCCACTGAGGGACATTGACCATGAATCAAACGCTTATCAAAGCTTTTATAAAACTCATAATTAATGAAATTCGCAAGCTGCAAATCATGAAGCTAGAAGAAAGGAAAGTGCATCAGTTTTGACATCTACAGAGCTCTTAAAGAGACACCAAAGCGAAACAATGAATCAGTTAAGACCGATAGGTTATTATATGAGATATGAGAACTTCATTGTCGTTGACTTCATCGCCATGGGTTCAATATTAGAAGAAAACGCGAAGTTTATCGTTCCATTTTTCAATTTCGCGCCGGAACCTAGGCGCCCGAACGTAAGCGTAAGGCCACGGATTTCAAAGTATTTGCTTCATAATTTGGCCACCATTGGCTCCAAGAAGTTTGACGAAAATTGCTCCGCTAAGTATGCGGCCCACCTACAGCAATACGCCATTCAATTTTAGCGGAAAATTGTTTCCCATAGAATTGGCCTTCAAAGTGTAGCGACGTCATGCGGAGCTGGTGCGGTAACGTGAAGGGGGCGTCGCCATCTGTGCTTTCTTTCCGTGCGTTTGCTCGCTTTCTAAGCGCTCCCTCGTGGCAAGAGGGGTGCTCTTGGTATTGTGAAAGCGTAATGTAGTAAGACACGAAGAATTGTTTTGCTCTATTGTGTCCCTTCAAGATTCGACGTATTCACTAAATGACAATCCCTAACCTCTCACAAGGACCTCTATCATGATTGCGATGGATTCCAATACAGGTAGCGCGGCTTCCTGGTGCTTGGAACAGTAACAACTCAAATCACGCCTTTAGTGTCAAAGATCATTCGAAGTGCTGAAAAGCTGTTAACGTACGTTCACTAGCTTAATACGGTTGCTATAACAAACTAGCTAAGCATAAACAGCCAACAAAAGTTTACGCTTTTTTGGTTTGTATTTGGTGCTTGCATTGCCACCCAGTTCAATTCTTTTACGGATTCATATCGCCACATAATATGCATTTCGTATGACACTCTGTTACACTAATTAATAAGCGATAACTCCACTAATTCTCATGGTAAATGTGCAGCACAATGGCGTGGTCGTGTGTATAATTTGTGGGAATATTAAAGAACCACAAGCGTACACAGATTATCAGGGCTTTTGTGCTATATGTACTATAACACCAACGCTGGCGCTCTTAATTGAGTAATCACGAATTTAGATAAAGGGCCGAGATTTGAATCCCAATCATTTAAACTCAGTGCTTGCATGTGTATGTGCTGCAACGTAACACAGGAGCTGTTAAGCCAGCGCAATTAAGGAAAAGTTTTTCTCGTTCGGCCAACACAGGTAGTAGCATTTTCTAACTCAGCCAACGTGCACCTATGTGTCCCTAAACAGGCTCTCAGGAAATTGGTAAATTTGTTACTAAAAAAATCACAATTTATCCCAATAAATTGAGTACATATAGTGTAAGAGCTTTTAACGCACTTCAGCGATCCCTCTTGCCTTCATTCGTTCCCTTTCCTCGGGATTGAGCCTGTAAAGTTCCTGCAGAGTGATCGGATTTGCTAGCGCAGTCTGGCCAGGTCTTGCGCGTTTCAAATAGAGCATGTTAACGCATTTTGTTAAAAGTGTTGGTGAACTATTCTTGAGGTCTTGTGGTAATATTCAGTAAATGTGGGCTTCTAAAAGTAAGCAGACGAAGATTAACTTTCTGTACCGCGTTGCTTCTTCTGGAGCTGCTATCCAGTCAAGAAAAAAATTTCCGGTAATCGCAAAGTTCTATTCGGGTGTCTTTAATGGTGCTAGCCGCTAGAGTTTCGTTGACGTTTAGATAGACAGTAACTGAATTCACTTGGGTCGGGAAGAAGTAAATTCAATCATATGCGACTCATAATCGCACATCGGAAGCGGAAATGAGCCCCACGTGATATGTTTCTTTCTACATGTGGTTCGTGACCGCATTTGTTTAAGGGCGAGAAGTAGAAAGGGGGGGGGGGGGTGAGGGCTCAAATTACGCATAACATTGGCGTCAAAATCCTAACTTCTGTTTGGCTGAGGCTGAATTCCCGTGTGTTCCTGCAAAAAGCATCACTGGGTGCTACTGGCGTAGAATTTAGTTCGTAACCTCAGCTGTGAGTGTTGCTTATATCTTAATAGCTACTAGCTTTATGATTTCTACTGTACGAGAAAATGCCACCGCTTTATCTTACTGTGCTTATCTAGCGAACAATGAACAGTTATTCCTGATGTTTCTGCCGTGTAACAAATGCTTTTTTCGGTGCTCACAGCATACGCCATCTGTTTTGATAAGTTGTTATTGCAGAGCCTCGCCTGCGGACGGTGCTAATTTACGTCACGTTGGTGAAGCATTTATCGACACTTTTGCTAGGTGCTACATAACAGGTTTGCTTAGGTATACCACATTTCTATTCTTCAGTTACGGCGTACATATATGCGTCATAATTAAGAATTAATATTTTGAAAAGTATATTTCGACTTTACTTGGAAGGTTTCTAATAGCTGCCACTATTATGAATTTAAAGCAGAAATCACCATTCTGTCGAAAGATTTGTTTTTAAAGGGCCCATGACAGCTATTTTTTTGTTGGATACTTTTATGTTCTAATGAGTAGAACAGTGTCTTGTAATCACGGCATGGAGTGGCAAATTCTCCAGCTAGAAGTCTAATTAGTCACAGCATCGTTAATTTTGTTCAGTTTTAATGAAGCTTCGAAACGCGCGCCAAAAACTGCAAGAAACTAGCGCCATGGGGCAAGCGTGGCGGCTGTCGGAAGTGAGCGCATGCACTGATCACTTGAGCTCAAGATTCGGTGACGTTGCGGAGAGCGAGAGCGCCAGACCAGCTCGCCACACTCGCTTTGCATCATAGCGTGTGTACAATGTACGCTTGAGGGACCAACACGGAGAGGAAGCAGAAAAATACGGCTTTTGGCGTGGCCTCCGCGATCGGCTGCGAGAGCCGATCTTGGAGGCCACGCTCGGAGGCCATAGCGCGGCGCGCCCGTGTCTCTCTGTGACGTCACTATATCAACTTACGAAAGTGAAACGTCACAGATGGCCCACAATATACGTCATACTAGTGACGATGTCGCGAGGTGCCGAAAACCCAGATGAGCATTTATGGTCACTTTAAATACATATTAAAATATCTTAACGACAACGTTCGCCGTTAATACTTGGCCACAAGTGCCTTCAGATGTTCGACAACCAAACAACACAAACATATCGGGTTTGAAATTTTGGTGTCATGGGCCCTTTAAGCTAACTCGTGCCGAAGCTTGCCCAACGTGTTGTGCCAAGCGCGAAAGGTCATGCGCGACGAAAGGACAGGTGACCAAAAGGAGAAGCTTCATCTACCTAGTGCTTATTAAGAGTCAGGGCACAGCGCAGTACTTTATGGAAAAGGACACCCGCGCCCTGAGCTCAGCGACCGTTGCTTAGGGCGCCAGTAATTGGTGTTCTTAGGGGGATTATGTCGGCTTTTGGCGTCACCTACAGGTGCACATAATAAGACGGTAAGTCTGTTAGGCGGCTCTCTCCCGACAGATAGTTGCTCTGGCCGCTAATATGTGGGGCGTGTTTTTTTTAGTAAGATGGCTAAGTCCGCAATAAGGAGAACAGAGAAAAACGCAGTTTTTAAATGTGAAGCATTTCTTAGCGAACTTCGGCGAATTTGAGCGTATCTATCTATCTATCTATCTATCTATCTATCTATCTATCTATCTATCTATCTATCTATCTATCTATCTATCTATCTATCTATCCGCCTGCGATTTTGTGCTCTCCTGGCCGTTTCGCTAATCGGATGTTTACGGAAATTGGTATGCCACATCATGACTAAATGACGAACCTAAATGACAGGTCATAACACGAAAATCATGATATGCATGTCATGAGCGGCATGATTTACATGCCACGGTTTTAGGGCTCTCCTGGCCGTTTCGCTAATGGGATGTACGCGAAAATTGGTATGACACAACATGACTGCCTGACGAACATAAATGGCAGGTCATAACATGAAAATCATGATATGTATTTCATGAGTGGCATGATTTACATGCCACGGTGTTAGTGCTCTCCTAGCCGTTTCGCTAAGGGGATCTATGCGACAATTGCTATGACACAACATGACTGCCTGACGAACATAAATGGCAGGTCATAGCATGAAAATCATAAGATGCATTTCATGAGTGGCATGATTTACATGCCACGGTGTTAGTGCTCTCCTAGCCGTTTCGCTAATGGGATGTATGCGAAAATTGGTATGACACAACATGACTGCCTGACGAACATAAATGGCAGGTCATAACATGAAAATCATGATATGCATTTCATGAGTGGCATTATTTACATGCCACGGTGTTAGTGCTCTCCTAGCCGTTTCGCTAATGGGATGTATGCGAAAATTGGTATGACACAACATGACTGCCTGACGAACATAAATGGCAGGTCATAACATGAAAATCATATATGCATTTCATGAGTGGCATTATTTACATGCCACGGTGTTAGTGCTCTCCTAGCCGTTTCGCTAATGGGATGTATGCGAAAATTGGTATGACACAACATCACTGCCTGACGAACATAAATGGCAGGTCATAACATGAAAATCATGATATGCATTTCATGAGTGGCATGATTTACATGCCACGGTGTTAGTGCTCTCCTAGCCGTTTCGCTAATTGGATGTATGCGAAAATTGGTATGACACAACATGACTGCCTGACGAACATAAATGGCAGGTCATAACATGAAAATCATAATATGCATTTCATGAGTGGCATGATTTACATGCCACGGTGTTAGTGCTCTCCTAGCCGTTTCGCTAATCGAATGTATGCGAAAATTGGTATGACACAACATGACTGCCTGACGAACATAAATGGCAGGTCATAACATGAAAATCATGATATGCATTTCATGAGTGGCATGATTTACATGCCACGGTGTTAGTGCTCTCCTAGCCGTTTCGCTAAGGGGATGTATGCGAAAATTGCTATGACACAACATGACTGCCTGACGAACATAAATGGCAGGTCATAGCATGAAAATCATAATATGCATTTCATGAGTGGCATGATTTACATGCCACGGTGTTAGTGCTCTCCTAGCCGTTTCGCTAATGGGATGTATGCGAAAATTGGTATGACACAACATGACTGCCTGACGAACATAAATGGCAGGTTCTAACATGAAAATCATACTATGCGATGTCATGAGCGGCATGATTTACATGTCACACGGTCTTGGTGCTCTCCTGGTCGTCTCGTTAATGGGATGTATACAAAAATTGGTATGCCACGATATGACTGCATGGCAAACATAAATGACAGGTCATAACATGAAAATCATGATATCCATGTCATGAATGACATGATTTACATGCCACGCGTTTCGTTAATGCGCCGTATACGCAAATTGGCATGTCACGACATGACAGCATCACAAACATAAATGACAGATCATAACACGAAAATCATGACATGCATGTCATGAGTGACATGATCTACATGCGATGGTCTTGGTGCTCTCCTGGCCGTTTCGTTAATGGGATGTATACGAAAATTGGTATGCCACGACATGACTGCATGGCGAACATGGCTGACAGGTCACAACATGAAAAATCATGATATGCATGTCATGGGCGACATGATTTACGTGCCACGCGTTTCGTTAACGGGATGTATACGAAAATTGGCATGCCACAAGGTGTCTGCATCATGAACGTAAATGGCAGGTCATTACATAAATATCATGATATGCATGTCATGAGCGACGTGATTTTCATGCCACGGTCTTGGTGCTCTCTTGGCCGTTTCGTTAGTGGGATGTGTAGGAAAATTGGTATGCAACAATATGACTGCATGACGAACATAAATGACAGGTCATAACATGAAAAGCATTACATGCATGTCATGGGCGGCATGATTTGCATGCCAAGCGTTTCGTTAATGGGATGTATACCAACATTGCTATGCCACAACACGACAGCATGACGAACGTAAATGACAGGTCACAACTTTAGAATCATGACGCGCGTGTCATGACCGGCATGATTTACATGCCATGGTCCTGGCGCTATACTGCTGTTTCGTTTAATGGCATGTATGGGCTCCGTCTACTGACCAGAGGGCGCTACGTAGCTCTCGTCGGACGGCTCAGTCGCGCACTGTGGAAACCGAGGCGACAGCGACGCGCGCGTTTCTTCGCTGCTTTCCGGGCGTGCTGCGAACCACACGAACGCTCGCGGCGTCGCCCTTTGGAACAGTTTGCCGCAGGTTTGGAGCGCGCGTCTGAAAGGAATTAAAACTAAAAAAGGTGGGACGGGCGGTCGCTGCTGCTATAGAGTTGGAGACGCGCATCGCGTTCGCGTATTTCCCTGTCACAGTCTTCTCAATTTTGCTTCTTCTCTCCGCCAGTCAGTGCATTCTGGCGCTGATGTCGCACATGGAAAACTCGACTGCACGGAGCCTATACGAAAATTGGCTTGGCACAACATGACTGCATGACGATCATAAATGATAGGTCATACCACGAAAATCGTGACATGCATGTCATTAGCAGCATGATCTACATGTCACTCGTTTCCTTAAAGGGATGTATACCAAAATTGCTATGGCACAACACGACTGAATGACGAATGTAAATGACAAGTCATAACGTTAGAATCATGACATGCGTGTATGAGCGGCATAGTTTAGATGCCACAGTCTTAATGCTCTAGTGGCCGTTTCGTTAACTTCATATGTACGAAACTCGGTATAGCGAGACAATGCAAATCCGTTTTACATTCCTTATTCGTGCTTCGCATTTCCTTGATTCCCACTGCACGTGGGATCTGCCAATTTTTTTGCTACTGACAATATGGTCGAGGCTCTTCCTACAGTTTTTTCCCGTTTTCCCGCTGCACTTGTGTCACTAAAATGCCTCAAAGTTATGTTGCAGTGAAAATTTTTGGGGCCCCATGTCACCCTAACCAAAGAGTGAAGTTTGAATGGCAGGGGCTACGCACGGCAGAGGGCACGGGCTCGCCCGTTTCTCTTTCACAAAGGCACATGGCGAAGTAATCTTCGAAGCATGTGGCGAAAAGTTTAAGCAGGACGTCAAATATGTCATTGCGAAAGAAAATTCGGCAGTGAGCGCTCCGCTGTCTCTTACCTTTCACTTGGCCGCCGTACACCAAGACCGGCGCTAGGACAGCGACCATCGCTCGAACTCAGCACAAAACCACGCCGCACTGGTAACACTCGGGGTAGTTCGCCGTGTCGTTGTCGTACTGGTTGACGATGCGGTCAGTCAGGAACGTTTGCGACCGTAGTTTCCGTGCTTTCCCAGAACTCGGCGGTGCCTTCGAAACGACGGTCACTAGGCATAGCTGCTGGAGATGTCGCGGTATCACGTTCTAGTTGACGGACGCCGGCGTACGCGTATCGGCACGCGCCGATACGCGTACGCGCTGATCACACTCACGCCGTTCACACTCACGCCCCGAGACGTCGCGTCCCCTCTTCCGCGACCGACGCTTTTGACGAACAGTTGCTTGCAAACGCGCACCATGTGGCTAGGCCTAAACAGTCATGCGAGGGCCATCACGGCCTCCACCCCTGCGCCACGGCAGTTTGGAGTTTTTTACCACGTGACGAGGTACGTAGTTTTGATCACGTGGCTTTAAACTCTAGACTGGGGTTTTTTTATCACGTGACACAAAAGCCCCTACGTAGTAAAATAGGGCAATAGCGTCCTTTTACTACCTTTCTAACAGGTGGTAGTAAAACTGTGTCATATGCTCCTTTTACCTCAGCAAGACGTAGTAATTTTGAAAACAAGGGAGTTTTTAAGGCTCATGAGCCGCAGAAACCCAAATATCGGGCAACTTTTGCTACAGTGTGCGGGATCCCTCGAAACGTTCCAAAACCCAGCGACAAAGGGAACGAAAAAGTCCAATCAAAGCTGCTTGTAGGTCACAGCCAATCAGGTCAGACAAATTCAAACACACATACCCAATAGCGGGTGGACCCCTTCGAGATTGACTGCAAAGGCCGCTCCAAGTAAAAACATAAACAAAACTGCGGACATTAGATGTAAGGCTTCGAACGTGCAGTTCAAGAAACTCTGCTGCATGTTTGGTGTTGCCTCTAAGAAAGCAGGCGACGGAGCGGTCGCGCCTCGACGAGACATTTCGGCCTGTTTCGTTTATTTTGTTAGCTCTTTCAGTGCTGCTGTTCAAATGGCAAGTTGCAGCAATCAAGTTGGTCGAGATTGCACGTAACTCAGCGTCGAACAAACCACTGCAATTGCGCTGGCTTTGGGAGAACGGAAGTGTTCTGGGGCAGCTTCTCTCGCAAAAATATTACGCGTCTCTAACTGTAAAGCAACAAATGGGCCGATCTCACAACCAGTGCAAAATCAGTGGCAAGGAAATGCTAGCGCAGGTCTTACAAAGTATTTCAGGTATCGTGGGCATTTATTAGGGTTTTCTTCGTCATGTGTACGTGTTCATCACCATGTCGAGCTTACACAGGGTTCTTCTTGATCATCACTTGTGGAGCTTCTTCTTGAGCGTGATCTGTGCTATGGGGCGCGGCCGGTTTGCCGTGCCTTGGAGGCATAATGAACGTTGGCATAACTAGAGCGCTACAAGTGGGTCGGGATAACCGGTGCGTAATAATATGAACGGCATATTTACTGCAGCACGCGAATATATTGTACAGTTGACCTCAAAAGAAAAGACGAGAGTGCGCCGCGCAGTTGCCGCAGTTAACTATATCAAGTGATCCCGGCTGCGGCGGCTGCATTTCGATGGAGGCTAAATGTTGAGGCCCGTGTGCTGCGCGATGTCAGCGCACGTTAAAAAAACCCAGGTGGTCAAAATTTCTGGAGACCTCCACTACGGCGTCTCTCATAATCAGAGCTGGTTTTGGGACGTTAAACCCCACATAACAACTATATCAAGTGCGAGAGCGCGAATACCTTGCACCTTAGCACGGTCGTGCTTTAGTTTCCATTTTTATTTTCCCTGTGTAAAGCTGAGTTACGCGGCATACATGCTCTGAGCCTACGCCAAATAATGTACAAGAGCATCGAAACACTTGAAAGTGTCGCCTTGAAACACTTGAAACACTTGAAAGCACGCAACGTGCAATGGAAAGAAAAATGTTGGGGGTAACGCTAAGAGATAAAAAACGAGCGGAATGGATCAGAGGACAGACAGGAATAGCCGATATTATTATATCAATTAAAAGAAAGAAGTGGACCTGGGCAGGACATGTCATGAGGAGGAAAGATAACAGATGGGCTGTAAGAGCAACGGAATGGATACCAAGAGAGGGAAAACGTAACAGAGGCAGGCAGAAGGTTAGATGGAGCGATGAAATTAAAGAGTTTGCAGGCATAAAGTGGAACCAACTCGCTCAGGATAGGGTGGATTGGAAATCGTTGGGAGAGGCCTTCGTCCTGCAGTGGACCTAAACAGGCTGACGATGATGATGATGATTATTATTATTATCGTTTCTCTACTTACAGGCGCGTACACGTGTGAAACCATGGAACGAATTTCTGAGTTCGGAGAAACGTGGGACATCTTGCTCGCCGAAGACTACATTGTGGCCAAGTTCGCGAAGCCGTGGCCACCAGAACTGTCGCTTCCGGACGGATGCAAGCTCGAGAACGACTCGCTGGTCACCAACCAGAAGTCGCTCGTGGCGGCGAAGAATGCGCTACATCGCGGGCCCAGTGCGTCGCGAGCACTGTTTGCCGGGTGTGCCGAGTTCGAGTCCTCGAAAGAGTTCCGCGACGCTGCAAGGGTCCTGCTTAGGGACGCCGAAGAGCTGTGCGTCGTCCACAACAGGAACGCGGTGTACACGCTCATCCGCATGTTTCCCAACATCCGAGTGCTCTCCCTGCCGCACGACCTCTGCAAGCACGCGCTCGAAGTGTACGAACCGATGGCCGCTCACAGCCCATCGCCGTTGATGGCCGAAAGTAGCGAGCTGACGCAGCTCCTGGGCAACGTGGAAGGTATGGGCACTCGGGGACTCGTACTCTCGGAGGAGACCGTAAGGGCCGTCTTGCTGACTTGTCCTCGAGTAAGTATATGAAAAGTGTCGCTCAGTGTGCGTCTTCGTAGCCCAGAATTCTTGGAAAGTATTAGCTAATTTAGTCGGCCGGCTATTGGATAAGCAAGCCAGAAAAACGGGCAGGGCCCGTTCCTGTAGGCCGAGCCAACCGCTGCGCGCAGCCACTGAGGGACATTGACCATGAATCAAACGCTTATCAAAGCTTTTATAAAACTCATAATTAATGAAATTCGCAAGCTGCAAATGAAGCTAGAAGAAAGGAAAGTGCATCAGTTTTGACATCTACAGAGCTCTTAAAGAGACACCAAAGAGAAACAATGAATAAGTTAAGACCGATAGGTTATTATTTGAAATATGAGAACTTCATTGTCGTTGACTTCCTCGCCGTGGGTTCAATATTAGAAGAAAACACGAAGTTTATCGTTCCATTTTTCAATTTCGCGCCGAAACCTAGGCGCCCGAACGTAAGCGTAAGGCCACGGATTTCAAAGTATTTGCTTCATAATTTGGCCACCATTGGCTCCAAGAAATTTGACGAAAATTGCTCCGCTAAGTATGTGGCCCACCTACAGCAATTTTAGCGGAAAATTAACTTGTTTCCCATAGAATTGGCCTTCAAAGTCTATGACGTCATTCGGAGCTGGTGCGGTGACGTGAAGGCGGCGTCGCCATCTGTGCTTTCTTTCCGTGCGTTTTCTCGCTTTCTAAGCGCTCCCTCGTGGCAAGAGGGGTGCTCTTGGTATTGTAAAAGCGTAATGTAGTAAGACACGAAGAATTGTTTTGCTCTATTGTGTCCCTTCAAGATTCGACGTATTAACTAAGTGACAACCCCTAACTTCTCCCAAGTACCTCTATCATGATTGCGTTGGGGTCCAATACAGGTAGCGCGGCTTGCTTGTGCTTGGAACAGTAACAACTCAAATCACACCTTTAGTGTCAAAGATCATTCGAAGTGCTGAAAAGCTGTTAACGTACGTTCACTAGCTTAATACGGTTGCTATAACAAACTAGCAAAGTATAAAGAGCCAATAAAAGTTTACGCTTTTTTGGTTTGTATTTGGTGCTTACATTGCCACCCAGTTCAATTCTTTTACGGATTCATATCGCCACATAATATGCATTTCGTATGACACTCTGTTACACTAATTAATAAGCGATAACTCCACTAATTCTCATGGTAAATGTGCAGCACGATGGCGTGGTCGTGTGTATAGTTTGTGGGAATATTAAAGAACCACAAGCGTACACAGATTATCAGGGCTTTTGTGCTATATGTACTATAACACCAACGCTGGCGCTCTTAATTGAGTAATCACGAATTTAGATAAATGGCCGAGATTTGAATCCCAATCATTTAAACTCAGTGCTTGCATGTGTATGTGCTGCAACGTAACACAGGAGCTGTTAAGCCAGCGCAATTAAGGAAAAGTTTTTCTCGTTCGGCCAACACAGGTAGTAGCATTTTCTAACTCAGCCAACGTGCACCTGTGTGTCCCTAAACAGGCTCTCAGGAAATCGGGAAATTCGTTACTAAAAAAATCACAATTTATCCCAATAAATTGAGTACATATAGTGTAAGAGCTTTGAACGCACTTCAGCGATCGCTCTTGCCTTCATTCGTTCCCGTTCCTCGGGATTGAGCCTGTAAAGTTCCTGCAGAGTGATCGGATTTGCTAGCACAGTCTGGCCGGGTCGTCTTGCGCGTTTCAAATAGAGCATGTTAACGCATTTTGTTAAAAGCGTCGGTGAACTATTCTTGAGGTCTTGTGGTAATATTCAGTAAATGTGGGCTTCTAAAAGTAAGCAGACGAAGATTAACTTTCTGTACCGCGTTGCTTCTCTTGGAGCTGCTATCCCAAGAAAGAAATTTCCGGTAATCGTAAAGTTCTATTCGGGTGCCCTTAATGGTGCTAGCCTCTAGAGTTTCGTGGACGTTTAGATAGACATTAACTGAATTCACTTGGGTCTGCATGAAGTAAATTCAATCATATGCGCGCCCTTTTCATTTAGGATGCGCGTTGGTGTAGCTTCCAATAGTCTGTTTTTGCTGTCTGCTTTCATTTTGGTGCGAATGTAATGCAACAGTACTCTGCTAGGATAGCCTCCTGCCAGATCTTAAGACATGGATTTTGGTCTACTGGGAGGGGTGTGGAAGTGGGGTGTGGGGAGTTGTATATGTGATCAAACCCACCCGCTTGAGCGGCGACCGCGTGAGCGGCTGCGTTGCCCCCGTCCGGGCCAGTATGACCCGGTGTCCAGAGAATTGCAACCATAGTCCCGGTGTGTTGGATCCTTTTAACACGAAAGTGTTTAATGCCGGGGTCCACCACGAAATCTGTGACGTGCTTCCGTAACGGAAGTAGATGTCAGTAAAATGAACGGTTATTTGAGATTGAAAAAGCACCACCCGCTGGGATTTGAACGAACAACCAGCCAGAGGGTTTGTGGTAGGAGCTGGAAGCACTACCGACCACGCCACCGACAGTGTTTTTGTTCTTTGTTGGACCACGCCGCCGACAGACTTGGAAGGCGGAGGTAAAGATGGGCCTTATATATCTACCAGAACACTTTACAATTTGCATCTAGTTGATGTCCGATTAAAGGAAACGTACTTAGCCAGCAAAACTGCTCTTAAAATACCATCGCCTCCCTTTCACTGTACTCTCGGTTCTCAGCGGTGGTATGCCACCTAGGAACGATGGAGCGAAGTCGTAAATTGTCGCGTTACTCTACACATCGACAGTTCGCGTTTCAGTAGTTTCGACGCCTCTATCCGCGCGCATGCATCAGCGTTCTGTCGGCGCGTTGCTTCAGCCACCGCCTTTTGTCTTGTGTGACGTATGTGACAGCCAGTTGCGTTGTGACACGCTTTATTCCAGGAACGCAAAGACGGCTGTCGACAAGTAAATGATGCGCCTTTCGCCTACCGAAGTGTGCGTTCACGAAACGATCCGCTGACAAACACTTCCGTTTCGGTTGCAAGCTTTCACCATTTGCAGATCCTCCTGGTTTATGGCAGGTTTGCGCAGGGCGCAGGCGCGTTCATTGCATAGTCTCCGGAGAAATGTCTCGTTCGAGAGCTTTCGCTTGCGTGGAACTGTCAAAGATCCGTGTACAGTGTCAATGTGCCGCTAGTGTGTACACGCAAAGGGTAGTCCATAGTACTGAACCAATCTTCCGCCCCTTGGCTCGCCAGATTGCCACTTATGTCCGAAGACAAGTTTCACATTCGTGTTATACCGATTCCTATGACAGAGGAATCAACCACGTTTTTTAGCATTTTGCTGGTGTCGTTTGCCATAGCATCTTCAGTCGTTGGCGCTGTTAGTTCAGTTACTGCTTCGTACGAGTCTGTAAGGATGCGGTAGTGACTTCTTGTACTGCTGTCTCCCAAATCGAAGGGAATAGTACTGACCGCCCCCCACATTACCAAGAACTCTGCGTGCAGAGTTGCACCCCCAGGAAGATGACACGTGTGGTCTCTGTTGTGTTGTGGTGTAGATGTGTAACCCATGCCATGCTAGCTCTCTCATCTCTGATTGTAGCGTCAGTGTGGATGTCAGCGGTGTTCCGAGGTCTCTTCTGTTCTAGACGCTTTTCAAGCAGTTTTCTGGCTTTCACATTTCGTCTGGCGATAGGGCGTTGTTTCCACCGTGTACCTTGCGCGCTTCCCATAGTGGCACTGTCAGCACTTCCTGAGCCACCGGCGTCGCGTGGGCTCGGCTATCCAATGCCATGACCTGTTTTACAAACCCAAATGCAAGCAATATTTAACGAATTCCTCAAAGTTATCCAAAAACGCCATGACGAGCCGAAACCACGCAAGAGGACAGATGAGAGCTGGCTACAAGACCCACACTTATACAATGGAACTGTTCAAGTTTCAAGCAGAACGGGTCCACGCTAAGGCACCAAATATGAAGGCTCAAACCTCTTGTTGTATTCTTGCAAGAGACACAAGGACCGTGCATTATTAGAGGACTGCGAACAAAAAAAAATAGGATTATATGTACAAACTACGCACAAGCATGATGTATAGCATATGAAGGAAACCAGTTGCTAGGGCAAAGTTCAATGCATATTACCGCTAATACAGTGCCTACAAATATTTCCATGTACTGGCCTAGAAAATTCCAATCCGATATACGAACGTACTATAACGAACGAACGTACAAGTGCGCCCCATCGGTGGCCGTTGCCACCGCGGGGGGCACTGCCACCTCCCATCAATTTATTGGGGGGCACTGCTCCTTAATAAGATATTGGGGGGAACTGCTCCCCAATAAAATATTGGGGGCACTGCTCCCTCCCAATATTTTATTTGTATCCGTGTGTATTAGTGCGTGTTTCCTCGTGTGCGCAGCTTCGCCGCATCGACTCTGACATGGTCCTGGAGGCCGTGCTGCGGAACGACACGCCCTTGGAAAGTACGCGTTCGACGACGATGTATCTCACGCACCTTGCGCTACACCGTGGTGTCTTCGACAGCGGCGGACAAGTGACGTCGGTGGGACCGGTTGACGTTGTTCTCGCTGCGAGAACATTTCCGCTTGTTGAGGACTTGGAGGTACGAACCGAACTTGCCAGCTCCACATCTTCCTAGAATTTCTCGATCTTCTTCATGAAACAGCAGGTCACGAAATTTATTAGCCTGGCGGTTGGAGTTTTTCACCATTAGGTTTATAGCATTGGAAAAAGGGGGGAGCGGTCGGGGACACATCTAGATTTCTGTTAATGTGGCCACGTAATGCATTTCCAACGCTAACAAACAAGAGGTAAGAGGATAGAAAACAAAAGAGGAGAAGAGTTGGGCAGAAAGCTGCGTCGCGCTTTTCATGTAGGTTCTCTGAACCACTCACTTCAGAACAACATTTATCTGAACATCATTTAGTGTAATTCAGTACATTGCTTTATTGTTGCCGTTAACTCGGGGCCTGCCGAGGAATGCGAGGGCGTCATCAGGAGTGAGGACACCGATTGAACAAATAAAATGATATAGCACCTGTTGTAAAAGGCAGAACTGTACCCATTCATAACCTCATTAAAAGATAAGTAAATCGCTATTCACGCTGCGATAGGGCCACTTGGTATGACATCAAGGCCAGTCTGCCCTGTCAACGATTGCAAGTGTACAAGGAAGCGCACACAGGGCGACACGCTTCACCCTTTGTGTATGTTTCCTCGTGCTCTTGACAACAAGTACATACTGCAGTCCAGTAATGTGGAACATAATTCTTCGATACTTATAGAAGACAGACGGATGCAAGTAATACGTCTCGGCAGCGTCTACTGAGCATATGCCTTAGGAATACAAAGAGCTGACTAGTAGCAAAAGGCCGAACAGCCTCTAGCAAAGCCACCGTCCGCGCCGGCGTGCTGTGCTGTTATGCTCAGCTTCATAGAATCAACTCAGGGCAGCCCAGCGGGCTGACGACGCCATCATACTCCCAAATTCTAGACAGAAGAAAAAAACCATTCTTAGGGCGCAAAAATAAAGTTGTGGAGGTTTTTATTGGAAGTAGCTAGACGCAGCCCTGCGGGGACAGTCTCGTGTGGACGGGCACGGACTGCGAGCGCCAACGCCATTTCTTAGCAGAGGACTTTGGAGCAAGCCCCGAAAGAATAACTTTCTCAACGAGGCAGTCGTCTGGGACCCGTTTTAGGGGCGAAGCACCTTAGTGTCGACCCTCCACGCCGTCTGTCCGTGCTGACGGCACAGCATCGTCTGCTGTCATGATGATGATGATGATGATGATTTTGGTTCGGTTAGGAAAGCACGGTAATTTCTGTAGCCCATGTAGGGAGCCCGGCTAAGCGTCCGTGGGTGAAGGGGAAAGCGAGTGAAGGAGATAAAAAAGGAGAAAATAAGCCGTAATGGAGGGCTCCGGAAATTTTGACCACCTGGGGTACTTTAACATGCACTGACAACGCACACGGGCCTTTGGTATTTTCGCCTTCATCGAAAATGCGACCGCCACGGCCGTGATCGAACCCGCGTTTTTTGGTGGCAGCTCTGCTGTCATGAGAGAGAGCCAACGGCGCGCGTTGACTTCTGCGATGCACGCGGCTGCCACCCAAAAAACGCGGGATCGATCCCAGCCGCGGCGGTCGAGTTTTGATGAAGGCGAAAATGCCAGAGGCCCTTGTACTGTTCATTGTCAGTGCACGTTAAAGTACCCCAGGTGGTCAAAATTTCCGGAGCCCTCCATTACGGCTTATTTTCTCCTTTTTATCTCCTTCACTCCCTTTCCCCTTCACCCACGGACGCTCAGCTGTGCTCCCGACATGGGCTCAAGAAATTAGCGTCTTTTCCTAAACCTAAACCTAACCATGTTCATCATCATCATCATCATCATCATCATCACGAACACTGTACCAGCTCGCAAGGAACGAGAACGCGCCCTAGAGACAACGCCGACGCAAGCAGCGTCTGCTGGCGAGCTTCTTGATTGAAAAATGCCGCCTGGTTTTTTTTTCTTTATTGCCTTCTTCAACAAAGTACAGAAAGAACAAAGTACTGACACGCATACATTATTTACGCGCTGATGTGACCATCTTTAAAGCTTTTTCATATCTTTCCAAACATCAAGGATGGTAACCCAGTGTGGTGGTTCAGGCTGGGATCTTATAATCTCTCTAATTTGCCCAACGCTCTCAATAAAGATTTCCCGCGAGGATTTTACATGAACATCTGCATGCCGCACCTACATTCTCGTTTTCCACAAAGCACGGAGACCCAAGACCATGATAATATCATATGACTCTTCTACTGGAAAAGCCCTCTGCTCGCGCTGCACAGCCGTTCACGGGCCGCCCCGCATATATAGGCACTGGAACTTGACCTGGAATGTAATGCCGGTTGGAAATTTTTGTGAGTAGTTGAACAATAAAGATTCGCAGCGTGCACGTTAACCAAAAGTAATCCTGAACTCTGCACGATCTACGACGTGGGAGCGCAGGAGCCTCGTCAAAGACCACGAACATGAATGACAACGCGTCCGTCAATATGCACACGCGTTGTCACTCATTTAAATGCTCGAGTGGGCAATGTCACGGGTGATTTACGGTAACACCGAACGATCCCCAGTGCTTGGCCCACTCGCCATGATTCACTTCGTGGAGTTGCGTAGATTTTTCTCTCTCTCTTTTCTTTTTTTTGCAATGATGCGTTAAATATAATTTCCAGCGTACCTTCGCAAAGAAGTACTTGGAATTCCATCCGGACCCACAGACTGATTTGCCTTAATGTTTAGGAATAGCGATCATATTCCTTCGTAGCTCATTTGCAGCTCCGGCATATCTGATGCGTGTGAAAATGATGTTACTCTAGTTGGAGCAGTACAGTTAGAAACACTTGCAAAGACAGACTGGAAGAACTTATAGCAGTTTTCCAACAGTCGGTTATGGTTTCGTCGTTAACGATGATGTACTGGCTTTGAGCCGTTTGGAACAAGTGACGCCGAAGCTTTGTAGAGAGTACACCTTAAAGTTCCTTATTGTTTCCTCGTAGTATTTCGTTTTCGCTTGTCTAATCTTTATTCGAAGCGGTGCAGGTAGGTTAGATTACTTTCCGCGATCATTTACTTGCCTTTGTGTTTCTATTTGCCGCCTCAGACGAACAATCTCTCGCTTTATCCAAGGATTACACTTATTTTTTCTCTTTGTGCTTAACGGTACGAGTCAGTTTACACCGTGCAATATAAACACTGGCTGCTGTGATGTCAGGGGTTGGCGTTGCCTCGGACCATCGGGTGCTTCGAAGCGGTCAGCACGGGTCATTAAATAGCGTTAGCCCTAACGAAGGGGAAGTGGGCCGGCGAGGTCGATGTGGATCACTGCGAAGCGTTTACCATTCTGCAGGAAACGCTGAAGTGGGGGGGGGGGGGGGGGGGGGTGCTGTGACGAAGTACTTTTGCACGCTGACATGGTGCACACGCATAGACCCAGTCGCGAATGTCGGCGTTCATGCGGTTCCAGACGAAGCACTATTTGATCAGCTTTTGTGTTGCACGAACTCCTGGGTGTGAAAGGTTGTGCAATGAATGGAAATTTGCTTTCGCAATGGGACAGGCAAAGATGGTCTTTGTAAACCTGTAGAAGTGTCGCAAATGATTGGCGCGCGCGTCTTCGACGTAGGCTGTCCCCAGCTTTAGCGACGTATGCGTTTACCGAAGATGAGATACCTCGGTGTCTTCTGCTTGCGCTGTTGCCAATTCTAGTATGTCAAGAGGATAGGAGGAGGAAATTGCTGTTTTTCAACGACTTATTGTGACGGCATCCACGCGACTGAGTGCGTCAGCAGGAGTGTTGTCAACGCCGCTGACTTGCCGGGCGTCCGTCGGGAATTCGGAGATGACAGCTAGTTGTCGTACTTCTCGTTCTGTATATAGCCATGCAGCACAATCGATCGAGTAGGTGAGCGGTATGTGATAGATGAAAAAAAAATTACGCCATCTCCCGCTAAAGGGGACCATGAGGCGATGCGAAGGAGCGCGGGGGAGGGGGGGGGGGGTGCTCACCGCGTTTGCATCGGTTTGACTAGGTGTCGCGTTTCCATCGGTTTGATGATGATGATTGTGGTTAGGTTAGGAAAGGACGCTAATTTCTGCAACCCATGTAGGGAGAAGGGCTAAGCGTCCGCGGGGTTAGGGGAAAGGGAGTGAAAGAGATAGAGACGAGAGAAAGGCCGTAGTGGACGGCTTCGGAAATTTAGACCACCTGGGGTTCTTTAGCGTGCACTGACAACGCACAGCACACGGGCCTCTGGTATTTTCGCCTCCATCGAAAATGCGACCGCCGCGGCCGGGATCGAACCCGCGTATTCTGGGTGGCAACCGAGCACCCTAACCACTACACCACCGAGGCGGACATTCCATCGGTTTCACGCTAGGAGACGCTGCCTGCGACAGCTTTGTCTCTCGCGGGCGAGGGCGCGTTCTCGTTCCTTGCGATCTGGTAAAGCGTTCATCGCAGAAAGAGCGTTTCCATAGACAACGCGCGCCGTTCGGAGAGCACAGGAGGATAGAGGGAGAGGCACGCATGCGCGCACCATCGCGCATCTGGCGTGGAGAGGAGATGATGATGATGATGATTGTGGTTCGGTTAGGAAAGGACGCTAATTTCTGCAGCCCATGTAGGGAGCACGGCTAAGCGTCCGTGGGGGAGGGGGAAAGGGAGTGAAAGAGATAGGAGAGAGAGAAAAGCCGTAGTGGAGGGCTCCGGAAATTTAGACCACCTGGGGTTCTTTAACGTGCACTGACAACGCACAGTACACGGGCCTCTGGCATTTTCGCCTCCATCGAAAATGCGACCGCCGCGGCCGGGATCGAACCCGCGTATTTTGGGTGGCAGCCGAGTACCGTAACCACTACACCACCGCGGCGGACCGTGGAGAGGAGGGCGGACTGAGAAGCGCATTGTCGCACAGCTGGCGTGGAGAGGGGGCTGAGAAGGAGCAGTGCGGACGCCAACGGACAACGGACATAGCCCCGAGCAAAAGATGCTTCGCTTCTAAAAACTGTCAACGTTCTGCCTTCGAGTAGGTGACAAAAGCGACATCTTTTTCATCAGCCTATTTTAGGTCCTTTTCTACTGCTTTCTCTATTTCTCTCGTGTTACGAGTGCTCCTACAAGCTAATCCACAACGTCCCGCTCAGATTACTCTCACAACGTACGATAAGCCCCGCAGAACTAGTAGTCGCCCAACGACTTCCATATGAGGAATTCCTTGGTTCTATACGTTTAGCGGCTCTCGTGCACCCGGGCTGAACTTGCCAAGGTTGGGCATCCTGCGCTAAGGATCTCGCTGTACACTCGCACAAACTATTGTCCTACGTACCGTCGTTTCTACCACGCATTTTGATACAAAAGGACTCTTGATCTGGCACGACCCTTCGGAACAGACTCGTATTCCTGATGGATGCCATAAGGGCCTGGCAAGTCCACTGGGCGCACTTTAACCCACCACAAGCTAGGTGAAAGAGCTGAGGTTCATGGCAATAAATGCGCAAACACACACTGGACGAGAGACGAAACACCAATGAGCGTAGACAAACTAAAGTTCGTTGAAGCAGTATATATGGACACATAAGGGGTAGAAGGGCAACTATGATGAGGTTGCGCCGGGACTGTGGGAAACGGAGAGGTGCCCTCAGCTGCCGCCTAGCACGTACCTGTAACAAAGGTACAGTCGCAGTTCTGACCAGGTTCTCCGCAGAGCGAGCTTCATAGACTTTTAGACATTTTGCGCCGGGTGAGCTCAATACCAGAGGGGATGTCTGTGAGGTATGGTTGTTTTTTTTTTCTGCATGTCCGCCGCCGCCGCCGCTGCGACGGAGAATGAGGCAGAGGAGGAAAGAGTACGCGGGAGGTTGTCTTAAACATATACAAAAGCAGGGTAAGAAATAACCCATAAAGGTATTGTTCGTGGCATAGAGTTCGCGTCCCGTGCGCGTGAGAATATAAACACGAACTTGGGTGGGTGTGTTCTTCTGCTCTCCACCCCCCCCCCCCTCCACCCTGAGGGATGAAGCCGATGTGACGAACGGATAGTTCAGCTCCAGTGGACGCGGCGAGCCGAAGGCATTTCACGTCTGTCGTAAATATCTGCTGGCGCTGTAACGGTAGGTGGTAGATGCTGGTAGATGGTAGATGCGATGACATGGCAGATGCTGAAATGCAAGAAAAAGGGCTGCCTACGTATGCCGGCTTGACTCTGACCATGAAGGTCCGCGATAAAAGTTGAGGACAGGCTTTCTAGTACGGGCAAATCTCCGAGTAAAGCGGTTGCAGGGGACCACGCACAGGGCCGTACCGCACGAATACATGCGACACTTTGTGTAGGTCTGGAGCCACGTACACAGTCCGTGAGTGGCTTGTTGGCGTTGGCTGAGGTTCGCGGCTGCGGAAAACATCACGGAGCTTGTCGATGTGTTCACTCGGTGCGAAAGGGGAGTCGGGTTCAGCGGCCTCGTGAAGTCTGCCGGTAAACGATGTGGGGCTCCATAAACGAGGTCGGCGCTGGTGCACGCGATGTCTTCGTTGAAAGCAGATAGTGTTCCGAGTAGCGTGAATGGAAGAGTATCATACCACTTGGCAGGGGGACCGTGCGCTGTAAGTGCTGCTTTCAGCTGGCCATGGAAACGCTCCACAAGGCCTTTTGTTTGTGGATTGTAAGAGGCAGTTCGCAGCCACGCCACTCCCAGAAGTCTGGAGTTCCTTAAAGAGCGATGGACTCAAACTGGCGACGACCACGGTCCGTCACAACTGCTCTGGGGGCACCCGAATCCTGCCACCCAAGCAGAAATGAAGGCATCGGCGACACTGGCTGCTGTGATGTCAGGGGTTGGCGTTGCCTCGGACCATCGGGTGCTTCGAAGCGGTCAGCACGGGTCATTAAATAGCGTTAGCCTTAACGAAGGAGAAGTGGGCCGGCGAGGTCGATGTGGATCACTGCGAAGCGTTTACCATTCTGCAGGAAACGCTGAAGTGGGGGGGGGGCTGTGACGAAGTACTTTTGCACGCTGACATGGTGCACACGCATAGACCCAGTCGCGAATGTCACGGGTGATTTACGGTAACACCGAACGATCCCCAGTGCATGGCCCACTCGCCATGATTCACTTCGTGGAGTTGCGTAGATTTTTCTCTCTTTTTTTTTTTGCAATGATGCGTTAAATATAATTTCCAGCGTACCTTCGCAAAGAAGTATTTGGAATTCCATCCGGACCCACAGACTGATTTGCCTTAATGTTTAGGAATAGCGATCATATTCCTTCGTAGCTCATTTGCAGCTCCGGCATATCTGATGCGTGTGAAAATGATGTTACTCTAGTTGGAGCAGTACAGTTAGAAACACTTGCAAATACAGACTGGAAGAACTTATAGCAGTTTTCCAACAGTCGGTTATGGTTTCGTCGTTAACGATGATGTGCTGGCTTTGAGCCGTTTGGAACAAGTGACGCCGAAAGCTTTGTAGAGAGTACACCTTAAAGTTCCTTATTGTTTCCTCGTAGTATTTCGTTTTCGCTTGTCTAATCTTTATTCGAAGCGGTGCAGGTAGGTTAGATTACTTTCCGCGATCATTTACTTGCCTTTGTGTTTCTATTTGCCGCCTCAGACGAACAATCTCTCGCTTTATCCAAGGATTACACTTATTTTTTCTCTTTGTCCTTAACGGTACGAGTCAGTTTACACCGTCCAATATAATTTCTGAATTGGATCCACAGAACATTGATCTCATCGTCAGCTGACGCTGTCTAGATGAAACGACAAATAATCATTGGTGCTCGTGTCATCTTTAGCGAAATTGCGGATATTCGCTATGTATTATATAACGTTTGTTGCAGGAACATTGGTATTAATTTGAACAAATACAAGCTCATGGTATAGTATACCATCTTCAACTGCTACTTGATAATTTTCAAACCACTCATCAAGAAATACAAAGTCCAGTACGGACTGCACTCTTCCCGTTTTTCAAGTGCTTTCCTGTTAAATACTTCGCGAAAGCAACGCAAAGCCGTACATCGGAGTTGGCTCGTTCCCCTGACGCTATGGTAATTGATTTTACTGCAGAGAATGGTCTAGCTGCTGATCTTGTTTTTTTTGTGTGTGTGTGGCAAAAAATAACGAGAAGCAGCGTCGCACCGGTGGCTCGTGACTTCAGCAAGGCGCCCGCTTCATGTTCCAGACATGCCCTTGTTCCTATCGAACCGCCGCTCTTCTCTTCATCGATGACGATGCTCCTACAATGCTAATCACAACTGTCCCGCTCAGATTACTATCACAACGTACGATAAGCCCGCAGAATAGTCGTCGCCCAACGACTTCATATGAGAATTCCTGTCTATACGTTAGCGGCTCTCGTGCACCGGCTGAACTTCGCAAGGTTGGGCATCCTGCGCTAAGGATCTCGCTGTACACTCGCACAAAATATTGTCCTACGTACCGTCGTTTCTACCACGCATTTTGATACAAAAGGACTCTTGATCTGGCACGACCCCTTCGGAACAGACTCGTATTCCTGATGGATGCCATAAGGGCCTGGCAAGTCCACTGGGCGCACTTTAACCCACCACAAGCTAGGTGAAAGAGCTGAGGTTCATGGCAATAAATGCGCAAACACACACTGGACGAGAGACGAAACACCAATGAGCGTAGACAAACTAAAGTTCGTTGAAGCAGTATATATGGACACATAAGGGGTAGAAGGGCAACTATGATGAGGTTGCGCCGGGACTGTGGGAAACGGAGAGGTGCCCTCAGCTGCCGCCTAGCACGTACCTGTAACAAAGGTACAGTCGCAGTTCTGACCAGGTTCTCCGCAGAGCGAGCTTCATAGACTTTTAGACATTTTGCGCCGGGTGAGCTCAATACCAGAGGGGATGTCTGTGAGGTATGGTTGTTTTTTTTTTTTTCTGCATGTCCGCCGCCGCTGCCGCTGCGACGGAGAATGAGGCAGAGGAGGAAAGAGTACGCGGGAGGTTGTCTTAAAACATACAAAAGCAGGGTAAGAAATAACCCATAAAGGTATTGTTCGTGGCATAGAGTTCGCGTCCCGTGCGCGTGAGAATATAAACACGAACTTGGGTGGGTGTGTTCTTCTGCTCTCCACACCCACCCCCCCCCCCCTCCACCCTGAGGGATGAAGCCGATGTGACGAACGGATAGTTCAGCTCCAGTGGACGCGGCGAGCCGAAGGCATTTCACGTCTGTCGTAAATATCTGCTGGCGCTGTAACGGTAGGTGGTAGATGCTGGTAGATGGTAGATGCGATGACATGGCAGATGCTGAAATGCAAGAAAAAGGGCTGCCTACGTATGCCGGCTTGACTCTGACCATGAAGGTCCGCGATAAAAGTTGAGGACAGGCTTTCTAGTACGGGCAAATCTCCGAGTAAAGCGGTTGCAGGGGACCACGCACAGGGCCGTACCGCACGAATACATGCGACACTTTGTGTAGGTCTGGAGCCACGTACACAGTCCGTGAGTGGCTTGTTGGCGTTGGCTGAGGTTCGCGGCTGCGGAAAACATCACGGAGCTTGTCGATGTGTTCACTCGGTGCGAAAGGGGAGTCGGGTTCAGCGGCCTCGTGAAGTCTGCCGGTAAACGATGCGGGGCTCCATAAACGAGGTCGGCGCTGGTGCACGCGATGTCTTCGTTGAAAGCAGATAGTGTTCCGAGTAGCGTGAATGGAAGAGTATCATACCACTTGGCAGGGGGACCGTGCGCTGTAAGTGCTGCTTTCAGCTGGCCATGGAAACGCTCCACAAGGCCTTTTGTTTGTGGATTGTAAGAGGCAGTTCGCAGCCCCGCCGCTCCCAGAAGTCTGGAGTTCCTTAAAGAGCGATGGACTCAAACTGGCGACCACGGTCCGTCACAACTGCTCTGGGGGCACCCGAATCCTGCCACCCAAGCAGAAATGAAGGCATCGGCGACACTGGCTGCTGTGATGTCAGGGGTTGGCGTTGCCTCGGACCATCGGGTGCTTCGAAGCGGTCAGCACGGGTCATTAAATAGCGTTAGCCTTAACGAAGGGAGAAGTGGGCCGGCGAGGTCGATGTGGATCACTGCGAAGCGTTTACCATTCTGCAGGAAACGCTGAAGTGGGGGGGGGGGGTGCTGTGACGAAGTACTTTTGCACGCTGACATGGTGCACACGCATAGACCCAGTCGCGAATGTCAGCGTTCATGCGGTTCCAGACGAAGCACTATTTGATCAGCTTTTGTGTTGCACGAACTCCTGGGTGTGAAAGGTTGTGCAATGAATGGAAATTTTGCTTTCGCAATGGGACAGGCAAAGATGGTCTTTGTAAACCTGTAGAAGTGTCGCAAATGATTGGCGCGCGCGTCTTCGACGTAGGCTGTCCCCAGCTTTAGCGACGTATACGTTTGCCGAAGATGAGATACCTCGGTGTCTTCTGCTTGCGCTGTTGCCAATTCTAGTATGTCAAGAGGATAGGAGGAGGAAATTGCTGTTTTTCAACGACTTATTCTGACGGCATCCACGCGACTGAGTGCGTCAGCAGGAGTGTTGTCAACGCCGCTGACTTGCCGGGCGTCCGTCGGGAATTCGGAGGAGACAACTAGTTGTCGTACTTCTCGTTCTGTATATAGCCATGCAGCACAATCGATCGAGTAGGTGAGCGGTATGTGATAGACGAAAAAAAATTACGCCATCTCCCGCTAAAGGGGACCATGAGGCGATGCGAAGGTGCGCGGGGGAGGGGGGGGGGTGCTCACCGCGTTTGCATCGGTTTGACTACGTGTCGCGTTTCCATCGGTTTGATGATGATGATTGTGGTTAGGTTAGGAAAGGACGCTAATTTCTGCAACCCATGTAGGGAGAACGGCTAAGCGTCCTCCATCGAAAATGCGACCGCCGCGGCCGGGATCGAACCCGCGTATTCTGGGTGGCAGCCGAGCACCCTAACCACTACACCACCGAGGCGGACATTCCATCGGTTTCACGCTAGGAGACGCTGCCTGCGACAGCTTTGTCTCTCGCGGGCGAGGGCGCGTTCTCGTTCCTTGCGAGCTGGTAAAGCGTTCATCGCAGAAAGAGCGTTTCCATAGTCAACGCGCGCCGTTCGGAGAGCACAGGAGGATAGAGGGAGAGGCACGCATGCGCGCACCATCGCGCATCTGGCGTGGAGAGGAGGGCGGACTGAGAAGCGCATTGTCGCACAGCTGGCGTGGAGAGGGGGCTGAGAAGGAGCAGTGCGGACGCCAACGGACAACGGACATAGCCCCGAGCAAAAGATGCTTCGCCTCTAAAAACTGTCAACGTTCTGCCTTCGAGTAGGTGACAAAAGCGACATCTTTTTCATCAGCCTATTTTAGGTCCTTTTCTACTGCTTTCTCTATTTCTCTCGTGTTAAAGTTTCTTACATCTCTTTGCCTGGCTTTACTGATTAATTTTGACAGTTCTGCGAATTCAATCTTATCTTTTGGAGAAGTTACTTTAATTTGTTGGAGTTCTTTATTAAGTCCTTGGTAGATTGGGACAACTTAGTTGCTGTTTGCTTTGTTGTTCTACCCCCGACTTCTATTGCTGTTTCAAGGATTGTTTTCGTTATGGTTTTGTTTATTTCTTCTACATCGTCATCGTTCTCGCCTAAGGCCTCGAGCTTGTTGCTTATGGCGACTTTAAATTCTTCTTTCTTCGCTCTGTTTACCTCTAGATTGCATTTTTTTTTCTAGTAAATAATTTAGTTCTTGTTTTCTTTAGGTTAAGTACAGTCTTTACCCTTACTAATCTCTGGTTGCTGCATTTTATCTTCCCCAGTACTTCTGTGTCTTGAATTATACCTGGTTGTTCGCACATTATAAAGTCGACTTCATTCTTTGTTTCCCCGTTAGGGCTTTTCCACGTCCACTTCCTGTTCTTGTGTTTCTTGAGGAAACGTGTTCATTATTCGGAGTCAGTTTCTTTCGGCAAATTGTACTAGCACTTCCCCACGGTTATTCCTACGGCCGACGCCGTAGTTGCCAATCGCCTGCTCTCCACTTTGTTTTGTCCCTACTTTTGCATTGAAATCCCCCATGACTACTGTGTATTGTATCCGTACTTTCCTTATTGCTAATTCGATATCCTCGTAGAACTGCTCTACTTGTTCGTCGTCGTAGCTCATTGTTGGCGCGTATCCCTGGATTATATTATGTTTTTACCGCTTATTTAGTTTTCTTACGACGCATGCTACCCTTTCGTTAATGCTGTAGAATTCATCTACGTTGCCCGCTATATCTTTGTGAATTAGGAACCCAACGCCATATTCTCTCTTTTCGGGTAATCGTCTATAGCAGAGGACATGTCCATTGTTTAAGACTATGTAATCTTCACCTGTCTCCTAACTTCGCTAAGGCCAATGACGTCCCAACTAACTCCCTCTAGTTCCTCGAGTAGTTCCGTTAATCTAGCTTCGCTGGAGAGGGATCTTGAGAGAAATAGAGAAAGCAGTAGAAAAGGGCACCAGCATTAAATCGGTCAAAAAGAAACTGCACTTAGGGCAAAACAAAATGCATGCACTAAAAGCTAAACAAGGTAACGCTTATTAACAGTTTCAACGAAATAGTAAAGGTAGCAGAAGATTTCTACTCTGAACTGTACAGTTCTCAGACAAACCATACAACCTTAATAGAAATAGAATCAGAGGAGGACACTGAAATTCCATGTATAACCGCTGACGAAGTCAAAAAAGCTGCCAAAGGCATGTCCCGCGGTAAAGCAGCTGGTGAAGATTGTACTTGAAAAACTTGCATCTCTCTAACGAAATGTGTCAAGAAATGTAGTGTACCGCGCAGTTGGAAAAATGCTAATATAATCCTAATCCACAAGAAAGGTGACATAAAGGAGTTGAAGAATTACAGACCAATTAGCCTACTCCCAGTAATATACAAGATTTTTACGAAAGTAATTTCTACGAGGATAAGAGAAACACTCGACTTTAACCAACCGAGAGAGCAAGCTGATTTTAGGAAAGGTTACTCGACAACGGACCACAGCCACGCTATCAACCTAGTAATTGAGAAGTACGCGGAATATAACAAACCTCTTTATATGGCGTTTATCGCCTACGAGAAAGCATTTGACTCCATAGAAATACAAGCAGTTTTAGAAGCTCTACGTCGACAAGGGGTACCTGGTGTATACGTGAAAACCATAAACAACATATATAAAGATTGCACAGCCACACTACTCCTACATGAGAGAACCAGAGAAATCCCGATCAGGAGAGGTGTGAGACAAGGAGATACAATATCCCCGATGCTGTTCACTGCATGTTTAGAGGAAGTCTTTAAAAGTCTAGACTGGGAAGAAAAGGGCATTCGAATAGACGGAGAATATCTAAACAATTTAAGATTTGCAGATGACATTGTGCTCTTTAGCAATGATGGTGATGAATTACAAAACATGATTGATGACCAAAACAGGGAAAGTGTTAAAATTGGATTAAAAATGAATAGGCAAAAGACCAAAGTTATGCTCAATAGCTTAGCTAAGGAACAGGAATTTAAAATCAACAATGAACCCTTACAATGTGTAAACGAATATGTATACCTGGGACAGTTAATAACAGGAACCCCTACCCAGGAAAAAGAAATTCTCCGCAGAATAAGGATGGGCTGGAGCGCATTCGGAAGGCAGTACGAAATCATGACTGGAAACTTACCGCTCTCACTAAAGCGAAAAGTATTCAATCACTGCATTCTCCCAGTACTAACGTAGGGTGCATAAACATGGAGAATAACGAAAAAACTAGAGATGAAACTAAGGAGCACGCAACGTGCAATGGAAAGAAAAATGATAGGGGTAACGCTAAGAGATAAAAAACGAGCGGAATGGATCAGAGAACAGAGATGAGCAGCCGATATTATTATATCAATTAAAAGAAAGAAGTGGACCTTGGCAGGACATGTCTTGAGGAGGAAAGATAACAGATGGACAGTAAGAGCGACGGAATGGTTACCAAGAGAGGGAAATATTATGTTCTGATATTATGTTCTCCTGCTACCATCTCCTCGACATAAACTTCGCGGGATACATGTAAGGCTCTCGTCTTAATGCAGGGGGGCAGGGAAGAAGCCAGTATTTCTGCAATCGTTACCAGGTCTCATACCTTTGTATGGCGCAAAATAATTGGACTGTAATGAAATAACGTTGTCAGTACTCCTTTCAAATGTTTCCTCTGCGCTGCAGTGCCCAAACTGCAATGTATGTGACCAAAACAATAGCCATTTATTCATCAATAAGCTTCAGTGTTACAGTACCATGAAGCATAATCTGCTATACTAAACGATGGCATTGTTCTCGCAGGTGCTCGTGAAATCCGTAGACGCGGTGGGCAAGATAGCGGCGTTCACGCACGTCCGCAATCTCCTTGTGGCACTTGGTCCTCCGGTCGTCTACGCCAACGTGCATCCGCAACTAGAGCGGCTCCTCAGTAACATGCCGCTCCTCGAAAAGCTCACCCTGGAGTTTTGGGGCGGTGTGCGGCTCTCGGCCATTGCCAGGTTGTGTCCGGGAGTCAAAAGCCTGCGTCTCGCCTACTGCCGTTGGTCCACATACGACTTTCCCGTAGCCGTGGACGAGTTCCCAGAGCTCGAAGGCATTGAGTTAGCTATCAATATTGGCGATGGCGCCTTCGACGCGCTGTTCATGGCCATCTGTGGCAGGCTTCGGACGGCGGAGTTGTATGACGACGGAAGTTGTCGCCAATTTCTGCACTTTTGTGCACGCAAACTTGGGCGTTTCCCGCGTCTCGAACAACTGCAGCTGGCCACGAAGTTGTCCGTGCGAACCTTAGGACTGAAGCCGGAGATGCTTCACGACGCATTGTGGGCCCTTCCGTCTCTTCGTCACCTGGCGACGGACAGCTACGACCTGAAGCTGTTTTTCGAGAACTACTATATTCCGTACTCCCAGCTGTCCTTGTCTTGGGCGGCATGTGTCCTCTGTGCTGTCTATGGCAAAGATGTATCGAGCCGCGAAAAAGCGGCGAGTTCAATGGTGGGCGCGCTGACTGGGGTCGTGGCTCGGGTCCTGAATAGCGTGCTGGGTGCTGAGAACATCTTGTGCGGCCTATTTTAGGCACTCTATTGCGCAATTGTTGTAAACAACCCCATGAAATCCTCTTTCGATCATTCTCTGGAGCACCGCGTTGTCCTTGTGTTTCCCCAAACTCCTAGCAAAACGAGAACGTGAAGGCCTTTGTGAATAGAACTTTGCAGCAGCACCTCAGGCACAATGATCACGAATCCATTTTGCTTCATTGCGCAGGTTCTAGCCATCCTGCTGCCTGCGCAGCCGTATCTCTGTGTGGAACTCAGCCGGTCGCCTATTATTCAAGCACGCGATGTTGGCTTCGAGATGGCAGCGCGGAGCGATCCTTGCCTGATCTACGACCTCATCATGCCTTCAGTCATCATGTCTGCGACTGCGTCATCAACGGCTGATCCTTGCCTGATGTACGACCTCATCGTGCCTTCAATCATCATGTCTGCGACTGTGTCATCAAGGGCAACGTCACGCCCGACGACACCACAGCCTTTATAAGAAGCTTGCCATCACCACCTGCGACCAGTGGGCTTTGCAGCAGCACCTCAGGCACAATGCTCAGGAATCTTTTTTGTTTCATTGCGCAGGTCAGCGACCACTTACCTGCCTACTGCTGGCGTAGTGACGACCGCTTTTTGTTGTTGCTGCTTTGCCCATTGCGTATAGGGAATGTCTTCGCGTATGTTTTTTCTTCCCAGGACGATCTTTTTGAAATGTGGGGATATTGAATCAAATCCTGGCCCGAACATGGCCAAAAATGAAATGCTTCAGCAGGTCCTATTGGGTCTAAATACCCTGAAATCGAAAGTGAGTGATATTCTTGCAAAGCAAGTGCACTTGAGAAGAAGATAGACGGTTTGGCCGAGAGAGTCAGGAGTAGATCATATGAAGTCAACTTTTCAAAAGGTTGCAGCTACTGTATCGCATCTGTTAATCAAAACTGATGATTTAGAAAACGGAAGCCGTAGGAGTAACTTCGTTATTTCGGGCATAAAAGATGATGAAAAGGAAACAAAGGCTGAGCTTACGGACAAAATACAGGATATTTTTAGCGAAACGCTTGCATTTACGATAACCAGTATCCAAAGGTGCCACCGAATAGGTAAGAAGTCTGGCGGGTGTCGTCCTGCCGTCATAAAATTGCTGGACGAAAGAGAGAAGACCTTAATACTGAAAGCATGCCCGGAACTGAAAGGTTTAGAATTATCGGTCAGTGAGGACTACTCGAAAAGAATTCGTGACGTCAGGAAGAAATTGTGGGAAAGCGCATCACAGGAAGAGAGCAACGGTGGTAATGTTAAGCTGGTTTTTGATAAGTTAAGCATTAACGGCGTTATGTTTGAGTGGGATAGTGCAACAAACAAGCGATATAAGCTTTCTAGGGTCTTTCGTGGCCATTGAACCATTGATCTACGCTGACACTCTAGAACATTACAAAGCCGACGTTATTTCCCCCCACCACACCATTCCCTTACCCGGGAGGAAACTGTCGCGTGGCGGCAACTACAGACTAATTCCTTCCCATGTCTCTTCACCCTACACCTCTTTCATCCCACACAATATCCCTCATACTGTCCCTACTGTGGAGCGCAGCCAACAGTATATCACTGCACGTGGGAATGCCCATGTCCACCGGGCTGTTCCCCTATCCCATCACCATCACATTCCTCCTGGGAGACTGCGCTTACCAGCTCAGCGCCGCAGGAGCAGCGTCGGCTGATCCAGCGAGCACGTGGAGTGGCGCGAGCCAATGGGGCCCTGAACTAAGGGCTCCACCCTACGAGGAAGATCCCTCTTTTCATTCAAATAAATGTTTGCTCTCTCTCTCTCTCTCTTTTTCCTGGCGACCGCGACAGAAAAGGGGGGGGAGGGGGCATGCAGGAGTGGCCATTTTGTTTAAATCGTCAATTCAACTTTTTAGAATGCCCGATGCACAAGACATTGCGCCTATCTTCTGTAAAGCATACATCAAAAAAGTCCGCTTTGTCCTTTGCGTTTTTTGTAGGCCTCCAAGCTCTTCTGCAGCGGTCCTTATAACTTAAGGAAATACTTACAATATCACGTATGAACAGGCGATCGTATAATATTGGCAGGGCACTTTAATTTACCTAACGTTGATTGGTCGAACTTCTCATTGCATACTTCCAACGCTGGCGGCAACACAATGTTAGACATCGTGTACGCGTTTACTTGTTGCAAATGGAAGATAAATTCACAAGAATGCAGGGGTCCGTAGGAACAATTTTAGACTTATTTTTTGTAAGTGGTCGCATTTGAAATCAGATAACTTGTGAAGTCACTCACGACATTTCAGATCATAACGCTGCGCTGTTGTGTTTATCAAATGTCTGTCCTTTTTTTTTTTCGCGAGAGCACTATACATTAATTTCCCAATTTTTCTCGTGCTCATGACGGATCTATTATCGATATGCTCGCTTTCTACTTCGATGATTTCAAAGGCAGTACTTGTACTGTAAATGAATTATGGCATTCTTTAAGTATATTGACGTTGAGTGTGTACAGCGTTTTGTGCCCAAAATAGTGAAAAGATCCGTGCACCATAGCCCATGGATTTCTAGGCGGGCGTTTCGCTTGCAGCGAAGGCTCAGAAGGCTGAAAATGAAATTAAGAACAAATATAGCCTTAAAATCTCTCGTTGATGAAACGAACAACTAAAGAAGAGCATAATTTTTCACAAAGAAAAGTATTACGGAACCCTCCTGCCTTCGTTCATTCAAACGTCTCCAGAACGATTGTGGCGCCAAATCACACCTACATCTTCTGCCACTAATGAGTGCATGATAGGTGTCAAATCTGTAAAAGATAAGAGTGTCGTATGTTCTGCGTTTAATAAATTTTTTCAATCGGTATTCACAAAAGACAATAGTCGCATTCCCAATTTTTCTGTATAGCTCCCTGCCAATATCTGACGTTATTTGTGAGAGTGGCGTGTGATTTGCTCTTAAACCTTGATATTAAAAGTCGCCGGGACCCGACGGTAATACCAGAAAGCGTTTTTGAAGCGTTATGCGGAATGGTATAGCTAAGTATTTGTATGTTGTGTTCATCAGATCTTTAAGTAACGGTTCCTTACCGGATGGCTGGAGGATGGCCGAAATCAAACAGGCACCTGACAAGGTGTCGCACAATAAATGAATTCATACATTAAGGTATTACATAAAAATGATCAGATACTTCGTTGGATTACGGCCTACCTTTCGAATAGACGTCTATTCGTAACCTTAATCAATGCTTAATCAGCCGAGGTTGTTTCTGGCGTCGTGAAGGGGTCCGTTTTGGGACCACTTTTATATTTACTATTGACGACATTGTGGCAGAATTTTCAGTTCGTCTGAAACTTTATGTAGATGACTGTATTTTATATGAAACAGTTTCTTCAGTTGATGATCAGGTGCGTCTAAATAATGAGCTGGCAAAGGTCATTGCATGGTTCAAAAATGGCAAATGTCAATTAATTTTGATAAAACTGTTTATATGCGACTTACCAACAAAAAAAAGGCGTCTTCAATATACATATGGTGTGGATAGTATATCACTATTAGGTTAACAAAGTACAAATATTTAGGCCTATGGATAACTAATAATCTGTCTTGGAATAAGCACATGGATACTGTTGTTTCTAATTCCTTGCGCGAACTGTTTTTCTTGAGACGCTCATTGAAGTCATCTACATCTACTGTTCGCTTATTAACATACAATTGCTATATTCGACCGTTGCTGGAATACGCAGTGGTTATTTTGGACCCATTCGCCTTAACTAATGTTAAAAAACTAGAACGCATACAGCATAAAGTGGTTCGGTTCATTTTCAGTTGCTACGGCCGCACATCTGAGATTGAGCTAATTAGACGCAGTGGACTACCCCAGGTGACGGTGCGCAATCTTGTCTGCCGATTAGAGTTTCTTTTTCAGCTCGTAAATGGCCATTATAACGTTGGCACTTCCAAATCTTTTGCTTACTCCTCAGGTTACCAAACAGGACAAAGGCATGCTCTAACCATGGTTCCCTTTAACACAACTGTTTTAAATATTCTTTTTTTCCCAGAGCAGTAATAGATTGGAATAACCTGAACACCGAAATTGTTACCCGAAAGTCCTTAGCAATGTTTAAAAAATATCTGAATATGTTAAATTTGTGTTTTCGTATTTTATGTGTTCGTTAGCAGTGTTTATCGAATACTTTACAAATGCTTGAAGAATACCTGCAATCGCTATGAACTTGTATGTACTAATATGCCTATGACTTTCATGTATACCCACCTGCTAAGATCTGGTACCAGATCGCAGTACCTATAAATAAATAAATAAATAAATAAATAAATAAATAAATAAATAAATAAATAAAATAGATGTTTTGGAAGATGTCGAGAAGGGCGGCGAATAGTGACACCCACACTTGAAGTGCATAGGTTACTGCCGTACAAAACGCCACAGGTTACCGCCATTCTCCGCAAGTAGCTTCAACGGAGTACTGCCACGAAAATTTTCAGTTGGCGTTTTTTTTTTTTTGCATCAAATGAAAGGCCAAGACGTGCAGAGCCCAGAAAACGTACTGGTAAGCGCGAACACGCCATGAAAATTTATTTAGAGCGTGTCTGTAAAAGCTGCTTTTAGTTCCTACTGTAGCCTGACGTCATGACACAGTATATGTGCATAGCAATGAGCCCCTCGTGACGTGCTCCCGCAAGAAATCGTGATGCTTTCGCCCAGTGGTCTCGCGCGCAGCGCCTGTAGAAAATGCGGGGTTAGCGATGTATAAAATTTTCTATAGCGACTCCGCGACGACAGCAGATACTGAGCACAGCAAGGTGTCACGTACGGCACACACGGTGGGTGCCGGCGTGGCTCCGGAGCCGGCGACAAGCTAAGGTGGCCTCCGAGACCTCCGCCAAATCTCGGAGGTCTACTATTTTCGCGTTGCTTCTGCTTCTTCGCCAGACGATGCACCCCGACTTTTGCTGCTGCTCTTTTGCTCGAAGCTGCTCGGCAGTGAGCACGAGAAGGCGGAGCTGTGGCTATTGCAAGCGAGAGTCTCTGTGGCGCCGATGCGGCGCACTACTGTAGCCGTACTCGACGGAGTGCGGTCGGCAAGGGTCAATGCGCGACTTGCGGTCTGCTTGTGCAAGTTTTCTGGGGCAAAATGCCGGCACCGGGGCGACAAAACCTTGCCTTATTATACGCGGACACAAACGACGATAGAGGGTAATTCGACTTCGCTCGCTCGCTTCACGGGCACTCTCAAGCGGCGACTGAAAGGCGAGAGCGACGCGCGAGCGGCCATTTTGCATATTTTTGTACCTGACGTCATCATAACTTGTCGTACTGCTGCGTGAGGTCACCAAAATTTGTAGCCTGACGTCACTCTAGTGTCGATGTCGGTAGGCACACCATGTGAAAATTGACTTTGACGTGAAATTAAAATATCTTATCAGCATTTCTTGAGCTTAACATTTGCTCAGAGCTGTCTACACATATAGGAGAGCTGTATGGTGGAGTAAACTCAGCTTCGAAAATTGGTGTCAGTACTTGTCGGGCGTGGCGTTGCCCCCCCCCTGAGAACGCGCAAACGCATCGTACAGACGGCTGGGGCTGGCGACTCCCATAAACAAAACCGACTTGTCGGAGGAATGCGGGTGGGCGGCACGGTCTGGAGGTAGGCCCCGAGCTCTAGTGGCAACGGTGGCCGGGACATTTCCGTCGACAGCACGTACATACGTGCGGCGGGAGTGGACGGCTTCGACAACACGGACGGCGGCGGCGGATGCCTCCCCCACGAGTAGCGGGCGAACAACCCTCGGTGGCCTGCAACGGCGACGGTGGTGCGTGTGAATGAACTCTGGCTCGAGGCATCCCTGGCCGAACCTGGGCAGACCTCGTACATCGGTGTTTTTAGGAGAGGCTGTAGGGGAGGGCGGGGAGACGACCGAGAGTACGCGCCGAGTGCGCATCGTGAATAAACGCACTGCATTTACTCCGGTCCGAGTCTCTTCTCATCAGTGACATTAGACGAGTCGGCTTTCTCAGTTGCGGTCAGCACTGGAGGAAGGGGCTCGCGAACCTCAGTGTACTCCTTTAACCTTGCCGTGGTCGGTTGAGAATTTTGTTTTACAGAGAAGGTGCTATTTGCGATCGTTAGAGCACATAATTCCAACCTTTAGAAAGCCCCAAAACTCCAACGATTGCAATTATCTCAACTGAGCCATGCTGAAAACAGTTATGAGAGGACTCCTACTGCGGTGTTGGTGAGCGATGACGCGGACCGGTGATTTGCAAATAGCTGTTAAGACCAGCATCATGGCGAAGCTACGAACACCAGTGTTATATCGTGTAAATGGTGTTCGATAAGGCTATATAGTTCGTGGCATCATTTAGTTTTCCGCGCTGTGCTGTTGCAAGGGGCCGAAAAATGCGAATGTCGAAATGTGCGTATATCTGCGTGGTCATCGCGTGTGTGTTTTCGTCCCTTTGCTACAGCATAGCACAGGAAACAAAAGTAAGTCATGTTGCCAAGGGGGGTCGCTTGCAAAAGACGGATGTGTTGTACAGGCTTCTCCAAAACAGGAACAAAAGATCCTTCCTCGTTCCTTCCCAATTTTGCAACGACTTCCCGTTACAAGTTCCTTTGATGCGAAAGAAATGCTTTCAAGTTAAAATTCGAAAATTGAAACGTGTCGTTGCACCAACGTTGCATTCAATTTTTAGAAATGAAAACAGTGTCGAATAATCCCTAGGCGATATTGGGTGCACATATTAAAATTATCTTTGAACTACGTACATTGTGCGAATTTGAACCTGGCCGGCAGCATATTATCTGGAGATAAAGGGCATCCATACACATACAAAGAACTTTATTGTGAGACCAGAGGGACTAGTTTATAAGGAGGTCCTAGGACCCGCACAACCAGTCGGTGGCTCCACCCAGGTCGGCGCCGGCAGATGAATATCCTCCGCGATGGCCCGGGCCCTCCGGACAGGCAGTATAGTTGCATACCCAGGTCCTTGCTTTGTAAACTCCGCCGCCACGAGTCCTCGTCACATAAATCAGCCCCTACATTCGCGGGGCACTGCCAGAGCATGTGTGTTAGCGAGCAACTCTCGAGGCCACCACGAGGACACTCTTCTGGAAAATCCGGCGCTCTCCTGCTATACTTACGCGGGCAGAGATACGTATCCGTCTGTAGGAGCCTAAAAGTGATTCCTTGGGCTCTGTTGAGCGTAGCATTAGGAAGGGGAAAGCGCCTCCTACTCAGCTTGTAGCTAGACGTAATCTCATTGAATGTTCTCAGAGGATCTTTTCTGAGGTCGATGTCCCCCCCCAGACGCCTCACCAAAAGGGCATCCAAAGAAACGTTTCTAGGTGTATTTTCAGGGAACACCGAAAGGTGCAATACATAATGAGTCTTCAAATGCGAGTGAGAATAATGCGCTTAAAACGTGAAAATACAAAGTTACTCACATGCACCAATGCATGTGAGTAGCAAGCACACTTTTAACACTAAGCGCTGAAAATAGACCTTTGGTTTCAGCATATAATAACTTGTGCAAATATCGGAGACATGCCATCGGCATTTCTGGTTGTAAATTTCTCACTTGGTATTAGTAGCCGTTTTAGTGCTTTAATAATCTAGTTGACAGTACCGGATATATTACTCTGAGTTCTCATAATTTTCAACCGCTTGTGATACTCTTCTCTTGCTGTTAGTTATAGCGGCATGCAATGTGTAACGGTGAGAAGCAGTCGAACTACATGGCCATTTGCTGAGCTTACCGACGAATTACATAACGTGGGACCATTTCCATAACTTCTTCGTGGTATATAAGGAATACGCTTTAATTCTCTATTCAATTTGTACGGAAGCACCACGCCCATGTAATGTGGAAATGACATAGCCGTGTGGCAAATAAATAAATAAATAAATAAATAAATAAATAAATAAATAAATAAATAAATAAATAAAGCGTCTTACATGCAGTGTACACACTGTGGTACCCTGGTTTTTTACAACGAATAACATTTTTTGTATCGCTCTACGAACAATAAATTTCAAACTTGAAACATGCATCATTTCATCGCACGCCAACCAGAAATGACGCATCCCACACAGGAAAGGTCGGAAGTAGCAGAACAACGCTACCCCAGTGTGAAAAACGTGCACGCATGCTTATGAGCGTAGGAGACGAAACATGGTGAAAGCAACACGTGTACTGATCTATGCTTAGAATACAAAACTCCTTTTCCACGGGCGAATAAAAAGCAATAAATAAACCATACCTGCACGTGCTTCTTCAACATTTCTGCCGATATCTTGGATACACTAATCGCATTGTTTGATGGAGCACAAGTTGCACGTTAATTGGACTAAACATAGATGTGTGATGTTTCCAGTTTCCTTGCAGTAAGTCGACTTAAACATCGGGGGCTCCCCGATTGGGCTCCCCGATTGTCCGCCTTCCTTCGGCGGCGCTGGAATCGGGGCGCCCTAAGGATACAGAAAGCTAGCGCTGACCGTGTGCACGGAGTAAAACGCTCTCGAATTCGTGTCGCATCCACGTTTCTCTGCATTTGTGTTTTTACATGAAAACTCTAATTTCTGGTTTGTGGTATGCGGTGTCCGCGGACGAAACGACGCGCAAAACAACAATTTCACAGCGGTTGGCCGATCCCAGGGGCAGCGCAGGCCGCGGAGGAGTACACTGTAAAAGAAAAATACTCCCAGGTGGGAGTAAAATGCCTGTCCTCTAGCGACCCCCCTATTGGGAGTTTTTTTATACTCCGGCCCTCCGGAGTAAAGCTTTTACTCCGGCTGGCCGGAGTTATTGCGTGGTGCCTCCGGACTACTTTTTGCTACTTTTCACTCCGGATCGCCGGAGTTATTGCGTGGTGCTTCCGGACTACTTTTAGCTGTTTTTCACTCCGGCGGGCCGGAGTTCTTGCGTGGCGCCTCCGGACTAATTTTCGCTGTTTTTCACTCAGGCTAGCCGGAGTTCTTGCGTGGCGCCTCCGGACTAATTTTCGCTGTGTGCTACTCCGACGCGCCGGAGTTTTTACGTGACGCCTCCGGACTAATTATTGCTGTTTTTTCACTCCGGCTGACCGGAGTCATTGTGTGGTGCCTCCGGATTACTTTTTATTATTTCAGTCCGGCGGGACAGGAATTCTGCGTGACGCACGAGGAGTACCTCTGTGTATTTTTCTTCCCGCTCCGGCTGGCTAGTCTCTGCATGCCTCTTTTCAGACATTTAAATGGTATTTATTAATCGGCCAGGTTGGAGATGTGTGGTGCATTGCGGGTAATCGTTTTACCCCATCATCAACATAAAACATTGAGAAACAAATGCTGTATAAAAGTTTATTGCATGTTTCGCACAGCGTGCAAACAGGGCACACAAACAAATAAAGCACCAAAAATGGCAAGAAATAGTACAATAATTGCAGTACAATGCAGTAATATGCACAACCATAAGCACTTTTTTACACTGTACAGTTATTTAGGCTGCAATGAACAAACGGTTTTGCTGGAGTAAAGGAAAGGCAAAATAACGAAACAAGGAAGAGAAGATTTCGCACTGAACACAATATTTATATATATAATCTGCAGTAACGTGTCAGAAACACAACGCTAGCTATTGTCGCCAAAGCTTGAAAAGAGGCAGTGGAACTGTTTACGAAGGATAATGCAGCGAGTCGCCCGCGTATATGCACTCTGGTTTGCATTCCACTGTGTCCAGGCCTGCTGGCGCATATTATCAGCACGCCAACCATGTGTTCTTTGGCCGCAGTATTGTGGTGTGGGCCATTCGAACTAACGTATCTCTGCACCGCAAACATGGCTCTAATGCAACGTTGCGTTATACTTGTTGAGAATGCAGGCGCGCGCCCTTCCTTTTCCTTTTTATATATATGTTTGCGTTTCTTGAAAACCACGGAAAGACCATTAGCCGGGGCTTTGCCGTTTCCAACAATGCTTCGAAGTACTGCACCACGACTGTCACTCAAACTAGTGAGAGAGGGACACACGGGGGGGAGCTAACAAAGGGATTGTAGAAGCGGGACCGTGAGAACGAACGACAAGAACGACTCGGAGAGCGGACGAGAAGGGACCCAAGGACGACCGCTCCGAAGAGATTTGTTTGGTGCACCTGGAATTACGTTTGTTTAAAACTGCAGATGCATGTAAATAAATAACGTGAAAATATCGAAGCGTTTCTTCCACTCAACGAGGATCAAGCAACCATCTACACTGAATAATTAGATCGAACAATACTGTTTACTTGCTATTTCCTCTATCATTCTGCGTGTGCGTTAACATCAATAATAATAATAATAATAATAATAATAATAATATAGCACAAGTGAAAATACTGACATAAGACAATTTTAACGTTTAATTTGCTCCTGAAGTCCGCTTCTACGCCAACGGCCGCACCGTAGGCAGTATTTGGCAGAGGAAGCTGGGCCTTGAGGCACGCGACTGATGCGGTTTGTATTGACTGATTGGGCAGGATATAAAGACTGAGTGTACGCCACTATGCTGTACGTTTACCGCGTAGAGCACCAAGATTCAAGACAAGCTCTACACTTTTCAAAGCTATAAAGCGGACAAATTTGTGCAGTAGTGGGAGTGCGCTTGCAACAGCCACTAGGTGCGACACCCGTCGGTTTAGCTCAACAGTGCGAACCTAGGCATTTGAATGTGACATGTGAGTGCAATGTCACCATCTCTAGCACAAACAAGAGGTGAAAAGAACGTAGCAAAAGCACACACCTTTCTGGTTATGCTCCCTCTCTATGCCCTTATTTTGAAGCACTACATTTAAAATCACAAAAGCGGGTCCAACTCGATAAAAGCCCACAGGGCACGCTCAAAGAACTAACTGCTTGATCTAAGTGCTTGCACTGAAGTTGAATAATTTCTATTTGGCAGTGGCAATTTATGCAGTCTTTTTTAGCGTTTACCTCAAGAAAACAAAAACAAAAACTTCTGATTCATATGTTTGGTGAAATATTAACAAGGCCACTGAAGAAGTTTATTACAAAGGCTCTTTCAGTTAATTTGCCTCAAACTGTAAAAAAAAAAAAAGTTCCGCAGGTGCGTTACAAGGATGCAATCATATTAGTATTTACTGTCGTATAGACCATCTGACATTTTTTTTTCAGTGAACTCAGGCAAATAACTCTTGCTTATTGTTTGCCCTACATTTAGCCTGTGCTTTTAAACGAAAAATATTCATTCGAGAAGTTGAAACCATTCGAACTATAGTCGGGTACAACTTTAGAAGGCAGGAGAGGCTCCGCCCAGATGACCGAAGCACAGCAGCCAATTGCCTCCGCGACTAAAGAAATAGTCCCGCTCAAAAAATTGTGACTGCGTCTAAAACGCGTATTTGTCGGTATAAATAAGATTTGTGCATCTTTACGAGTGCTTTGGTAAAACTGTCATGATGGAAATGCTACAGCACATGCTGTAACGCGAGAGAAAAATAACTCCGTGCCTTCTATAACGCTGTGCGTCGTCTGCTACGGAGCAAGATCGACGGCACCAGCAGCACCGGACGTGCAATTATAAAGCAGTCACTGGCCTAATAGCATAAGATTCATGTATACTTTTTGTGTGTTTCCACAGGCTTATTTTTTTCAATGTGCTAGGTTTTTTATTTATTTATTTTTATTTTATTTTTTTTCTGCTGCGAACCTGCAATCTCGTGAGCTCGCCGCTCGCGCACGGCATTCCGTCCCAGTTTTCCGCCATGGAGCCCAGTGAGGTGACATCGGAACGCGATCCTTTGATGCCGAACGAGCCTTGTGTCGCCTCGACGGCCACACCACCAAGGAGCCTCGGCAAGAACAAGAGCGGCCACATCCTGAACAGCGATTCACGCAACATGATCCTCCACTGCTACACGTATTGGCGCAACAAGCAGCCTGAACGCAGCGTGGAGGACACGAGCAAGTTTGTCGCCGACATGCTGGGTGTCAGCGTAAGGACTGTGTTCAGGGTGAGGGAGGAAGTCAAAGCTTCGCATTTGTCGGGTGGCAAACTGACGACGCCCTCTCGAAAGCGCCCACGCAATGCGGAGAAGCGAAGACGCAGCGCGAAGTTTGACAGCTTCACGTTGTGCGCACTGAGGTCTTGTGTGCACGATTTCTTTCGCCGCAACGAGATACCGACGGTCGAGAAAATAACTACGGAGTTCTCGGAGCGTATGGAACTCCAATCACTAAGACGGTGTACTGTGCGTCGCCTGCTTGCCGAGATCGGCTTCAAGCACGAAAAGCGAAGCCGCAACTCGCTGCTTATTGACCGGGCTGATATCACTGATTGGCGGGATCGCTACCTCCGTGACGTGGAGCGCTACCGAGCGGAAGGCCGAAAGATCTTCTACCTGGACGAGACATGGGTGACGGCGGGACACACTCGGTCGATCGTGTGGACAGACACCGTGGTGCAGAAGCGCGGAAGCCTGTTCGCTCGAGCAAATGGCCTGACGACGGGCCTAAAACAACCTTCTGGGAAAGGTCAGCGCCTGATCGTGACGCACATCGGCAGCGAAGATGGCTTCGTGGACGGCTGCCTGGATGTATTCCGAGGCCAAAAGACAGGCGACTACCACGAGGAAATGGACGGCAATCGCTTTGAGGGATGGTTCAACGACGTTCTGCACAAGTTGCCAGCCGGTAGCGTGATTGTTTTGGACAATGCACCTTACCATAGCCGGCGAGAAGAGAAATTGCCGACGACGTCCTGGAAGAAGGAAGAGATACAGGAGTGGCTCACAAGCAAAAACATCACCTACGAGGAGAGGATGATAAAGAAGCAGCTGCTTGAGCTGGTGGCATCTGTAAAGTCACGCTTTCTGAGCTACATCGTAGACAACACAGCTGTAAGGGCCGGTTGCATTGTACTCAGGCTCCCGCCGTACCACTGCGAATTTAACCCCATTGAGCTTGTGTGGGCCAAGGTCAAAAATGGCATCGCTGCGGACAACAGGGACTTCAAACTGTCTGCGGTCGACGCCATCTTGAGGGAGAAAATTAAGCAGGTAACGGCGGAAGACTGGAGGAAGAGCATTCAGCACGTGATGGACTTGGAGGCAAAGTTCAGACTTGACACGTCTGGGAGTAAGCATATTCAACCCATCATCATCCAGCTGGATGAAGATGACACCGAAGAAAGCGACTCCGACTGTGAGCTGTCTGGCATTGAGCCACTCGAGGAAGCATAGCGGCTACTTGTTATTGAAGAACAGCCCTTATTAGGGTTACCATATCTTTGCCGGTGCGTTTGCAACAGCCAGCCATCCATTCCGTGACCTCTCAAATAAATGAGCAGTTCATTTATGGCGTTGTGGCGGCAGCCAAGCCAAGCCAAGCCGCCAGGCAGTGCCACCCTCCGCTGCTCTCCGGAACCACCAGAGAGAACCCGAATAAAGTCAGTTGATGTTTGGGATTCACGCCGCACGGTTGTGGCTGCTTCCACTGTGCGTACACGCGTCCCAACAGTGGTGACCAGGACGAGGCTTACCGCCTTTTTCAAGCGATCGACGCCATGGAGACCACCCCTGACGCACCGGCCATCTCTGCCGTCGAAATCAGGCTCCCGCCGTTTTGGACAGCGGTCCTGCAGGTAGAGTCCCAATTCACCGCTCGTCGTATTACCGCTGAGCTAACAAAGTACCACCACATGGTCGCTAGCCTCCCACCGGCAATAGCGAGCGAAATACGCGATCTGCTGGTCGCTCCACCTGCAGAGAACGCGTACACAACGCTCAAACAGCTGCTCATCAGCCGCCTCACGCCGTCGGAGCCTCAGCGACTGCAGGAGCTACTGCACGACACCGAGCTCGGGGACCGGACGCCCATCCAATTGTTGCGCCACATGAGGCAGCTGTTGCACACGGCCGGCGCAACTACCACCGATGCCGACAGCAGACTGCTTCGCGAGCTGTTCCTACAGCGACTCCCGGACAACGTGCGCATGATCCTCGCCTCGGCTGCCGACAAACGCCTGTCTCAACTCGCCGAGCTCACGGACTCGGTCCGTCGCGGCGCTACAGCCAGACATTGCCGGCCACGCGCCTACGACCGCACTGCATGACATCTGGGAGCAGATATCCCGCCTCGCCGACACCGTCGCAGCGATGCAGGCCCGCAGCACTCCCGAGGAGCGCCAGCGTCCAGCAGCGCAACAGAAAACCTGCTGGTATCACAGGAAGTATGGCAACGCTGCTCGCAAATGCATCCCTCCTTGCGACCATGCGGGAAACGGGAGCGGCCGGCACTGAGGACGACCATGTGTCCCAGATGGCCCGAACGTCGTCCATCACTGTTTTTCCTCACCGACCGCGACAGTGGCCTTCGATTCCTCGTGGACACCGGCGCTGAGGTGAGCGTGTTGCCGGTTGGGTCCACCCATCGCCGTGTCCCCAGCGCGTCCCCCCTTGAGGCGGTCAACAACACGACCATCGCCACCTACGGACATCGCTTAACTCAATTTAGGCTTGAACAGAACGTTCCGGTGGATTTTCATCGTGGCAGCAGTGAAGTTCGCCATCTTGGGTGCGGACTTTCTTCGGCATTTCGGCCTTCTCGTCGATGTGCGCAACCGGCGCCTTCACGATCCCGTGTAGCAGGCAACTGTGCAAGGCAATCCCTCGAAACACCCTCCGCTGAGCCCCACTCTGTTCGGGCCGTCCGGTGCAGAACGTTTTACTCGCATTCTGCATGAGTTTCCAGAGTTGACGAGGCAGTCGCCAGCCAGCGCCGCGGCGAAGCACGAGGTACGCCACTACATCGCCACCAGCGGCCCACCCGTGCACGCGCGGCCTCGCCGTTTGTCTCCAGAGAAGTTGAAGGTCGCCCGGCAAGAATTTGAACACACGCTGGAACTAGGGATCATCAGACCCTCGTCGAGCGCCTGGGCATCTCCACTCCATATGGTGCCCAAGTCAACACCGGGAGACTGGCGACCATGCGGGGACTACAGGGCGCTGAACCGGGTAACGACCCCAGACAGGTACCCGGTACCGCACATACACGATGTCACGACGAGGCTTCACGGTGCCACTATCTTCTCGAAGATCGACCTGGTGCTGGCATACCATGAGATTCCCGTTGCCCCGGAGGACGTCCCAAAGACCGCCATCGCAACGCCTTTCGGACTTTTCGAATTTCTCCGAGTGCCATTCGGACTCCGAAACGCGGGTCAGACATTCCAGCGTTTCATGGACGGTGCTAAACGCGGTCTCAACTTCTGCCATGCCTATCTTGACGACTTGCTAGTCGCCAGCAGCACTCCGGAACAGCACGTGAATCATCTGCGCATCGTCTTCCAGCGCTTAGTGGAGCATGGCGTGGTCGTGAACATGGCCAAATGCGAGCTCGGCGTGCGACAGCTCTCGTTTCTTGGACACGTCATCTCTGCCTCAGGAGTTCTTCCTCAACCCAACAAGGTTGAAGCCGTGCAAGGATTTCCGCAGCCGACCGCCAAGCGCCAGCTTCGGTAATTTCTGGGTTTGGTAAACTTCTACCACCATTTCATTCCCCGCTGCGCCCAGATCCTTCAACCTCTCCACGACCTGCTGGCCACTTCACGAAATGGCTCAGACACCCTCTCCTGGTCTCAAGAAGCAAAAGAAGCCTTCTGCGCGAGGTCAAGGACGCCTTGGCAAACGCCGCACTGCTTGAATACCCCAGGTCCGGTGTCCCGCAGAGTGTAATGGTGGATGCCTCCGATACAGCCGATGGGGCTGTATTACAGCAACTCGTTGGGGGAATCTGGCGCCTGATTTCCTTCTTTCCGAAGAAGCTAACGGCTACCGAGCGCCGCTACAGTACCTTCGGGAGAGAACTGCTGGCCGTGTACGCTGCCATACGACATTTTCGCCATTTCCTGGAAGGTGTAGAGTTTTTCGTCCTCACCGACCACAAGCCGCTTACTTATGCATTGCGCTCGCTAAGCTCCGACGGTGGAACGCACACAGCACGTGAACGGCGCCAAATGTCCTATATATCAGAGTTCACGACTGACATCCGTCACGTCAAAGGCGGCGACAACGAGGTAGCGGACGCCGTCTCTCGGAATCCTGTCAACGCCATCATGCCCACACTACAAGTTGATTTTCCCGCTTTGGCAGCCGCTCAACGTGAAGATGACGAACTGAAACACCTGTTGACCACGACCACTGCCCTGAACCTTGAGTGGATCCCAATTCCCGGATCCGATCGAGGACAAGGTTTGCTGTGACACAAGCGTCAGTAGAACTCGCCCGTTCGTGCCTGCAAGCCTCCGTCGCTATGTGTTCGAGACCTTGCACAGACTGTCTCATCCGGGGATTAGAGCCACCCAAAGACTGGTGACGGCAAGATTTGTCTGGCCAGGCATAAATCTGGACGTCCGACGCTGGGCACGTGAATGTGTAGCTTGCCAGCGCTCTAAGATACAACTCCATACGTCGACAGCACTGGGAACACTCCCCACTCCGGATTCTCGCTTTGATCATGTCCACCTGGCCATCGTCAGCCCACTGCCACCCTGCCACGGAAAGGTTTACCTGCTGACCTGTGTCGACAGGTTCACCTGCTGGGTGGAGGCCATCCCTATCGCGGACATCACTGCCGAGACGGTTGCGAATGCTTTCCTGTACCACTGGGTAGCCCGTTTCGGGGTGCCCTCCACGATAACAATAGACTGCGGCCGACAGTTCGAATCAGCCCTTTTCACTGCCATCAGTCAGCTCATGGGCACCTCACGCATACGTACGACGGCGTACCACCCCATGAGCAATGGCATGGTGGAGCGCTTTCACCGCCAGCTGAAGGCTGTGCTCATGGCAACCGAGGAACACAACTGGTTGGAGGCCCTCCCACTCGTTCTTTTGGGTATAAGGTCCACCTTGAAAGAGGACATTGGCTGCAGCGCCACTGAGTTGGTCTACAGCAAGACACTCAGGCTGCCGGGGGAGTTCTTTGCGCGCGGCTCAGAGGAGGCATCCATAGCTTGCAGTGAGTATGCACTTCGTCTACGCAACGTCATGAGAAAACTGCGCGCGGTACCTCCACGGCCCCCAGGGTCGCGTGTGGTGCACGTCGACCCGCAGCTCACATCATGCCCATATGTGTTTGTACGACACGACGCGGTTCGGCGACCTCTTCAGCCACCCTACGATGGGCCGTTTAAAGTCTTCCGCCGTGGCAACAAACAATTCACCATCAAGAGAAGCGGTCGTGAGGAGGTTGTGTCGCTGGACCGCATCAAGCCAGCACACATGGACCGTGACGACGCCGTGTTGCCTCCGCTAAGGGAATCATCGCCAGGACCCCCAGCTTCAATGCCAGCCCAAGCCCACGAGGTGCCCTCCCGGCTGACGCACAGCGGACGGCTATCAAGAGCACCCACTCGCCTGGACCTTTAACTCCGTTCGGCAACTCACTAAGGGGGGAGTGATGTGGCGGCAGCCAAGCCAAGCCAGGCCGCCAGGCAGCGCCACCCTCCGCTGCTCTCCAGAACCACCAGAGAGAACCCGAATAAAGTCAGTTGATGTTTGGGATTCACGCCGTGCGGTTGTGGCTGCTTCTACTGCGCGTACACACGTCCCAACAGCGTATTCCTTATAATAGAAGCTCAATTCTGATAGACAACGTCCTGCACACATCGTGCTCGATTTAAGAAGTGGCATAGAAACACATTTAAATGCTGGAATATCTGAATTGAAACACTACTGTTAACCCTGATTATCGTTGGCGAGCTCAAAATGCTCATTCTGGCAACCACCGTCGAGCTTGACGCGCCCCATAGTGAAATAGCAGTAGTCCGAGCACGCTTTAAGGCTCCGTTAGCAGTCTGCACTGGAAATCACAGTCCTGTCATAGGCAGTGCTGGTGAAATGGCAGTAGTCAACACGAAACTGACAGCCACTGTTAGCACCTTGCACGCCAAAGCACATTCATGTGGTTGCATTGTTTATTTTGGTTATCTGGCTCACACAAGTAATGCGAATAAGGGAACAAATATAAAACAACATTAGCTTAGTGAGGCCCAAAATGCTCATTTGGGCAGCCACCGTTGAGCTTGACGCACCCCATGGTGAAATAGGTGTAGTCGGAGCACGCTTTATGGCTCTGTTAGTAGTCTGCACTGAAAAAAATTAAAGTGCTGTCAATTTTTAATTTATTAATCTGACTCAGGCAGGTAACATGAACATTAACATGATTAAGTTTGCTAGCATTTTTTGTCATATTTACATACAGGAAAATTGCTTAGCAAAGTTGAACGTGTTTGAGTCGCTTTGTTCATTACAAGCCGTAGGCAAAGTGACGGACAGATTCAGACAGTGATATTGGTGAAGGTAATAAATGGTGAAAGTTGCAAAAGCTCTCGTAGTACTGCATTGCTGGGCTCCATTCACTAGAAAACTGCGTTTGTAATGATAAAAGCATCAAGACAGGAAATGATACCCCACTGCATAATGTTATATATGTGTACCACCACATGTGATGGGCAGCGAAACCATCTGTTTATTAAGACTGAATGCAACAACATAGCAATGTGCTGTTTCACAATATGGCACCCTTTCATGTGCGCTTCAGGCAAGTTGCCGTATACATTGATGCATAAACATATTAACAGGGGTAAGAGACGACGTAACTGTGCAAGCCACGTGATGCTTATAACATTTTGTATCTGTCAATGTTTCTCTTGTCCCAGCTGACAGAACTTTCTTTAGTGCAAGTTGGTTCATCACGTTGCGGCAACAGCACAAGAAGCAAGGTCATAATAGTAGGAGAAAACAAAGCAAGATGGCAGACTGAGGAGGCAAGGTAGACGAGGGAGAAAGGCTTTAATGACATCGATGAGGCCAGCCCAGCTATTCACAGGACTTGGTGCTTTGAATGAGACAAGTTAATGAAATTGTAAAGAAAGATGTGGCTGCAGCATGCTTACAAGAACAGACACAAAAATAAAAGGACAGAAATGGGAATAAACATATACACGCACGGGAGCACTCACATATTCACACACATGCACACAAACGCTAGTGTGAAAACTGAGATCTAAAATGCAAAAAAAGGGTAAAATAAACATATACAAACACGCAAGAAAACACGCGCACACATTTAACTCAGACGCGAGTAGAACTATTAGGAGTCGGTTCACAAGCAGCTGTGCCTACTTTGTCGTACTTCTTTTAATGTACATTTGTCTCTGTTGCCCTCACTGTCATAGGATTTTTTTAGTAGCGACATGTCACGACAATCGAAAAGCAGAGCAAAGCTGTGTTGTGGGAAAGCAAGTCGAGCGCTGGCAGCAGAACTTATGTGCGATTATGTCACATCAGGCATTCCACAGCGGGCGCGTGCAGTGAGCGAAGAGTTCTAAGCCACACAGCAGCGCGAATTCATGCCAAGATCCCTTGCAGTGGCACCAGTGTATCAGTCATAATTTTATATTAGCACTGAGGCTGACATTAAACAAGCGCGGCTCCGTTAATAATCTAATGACATTCGCTCAAGCAGCGCGTGTTAGTCACTGATTGTTAGCATTGGTGGAAACCTATCAATCGACAGTGCTTCACAACACTCGAACGACGCTCGGTTATCTTATCACACTGCTGCCAATGATCGGTCGTTTGCGCGCTGAGCTGGCAGCAACGAATCTTTGCGTTGGAGGTTGCTTTCGCAAATCTCTAACGTTGAAAAACTCGTAGGTTGTGTTCGTCCGTGCACGCTTTTCTCATTCATCCTGGTAATGGTTTTCGCCAAGTTCACGTCCATCACTTCGCGACGTCCGACGAGAAACGCAGGGGCACAGCACACAAACACACCCGCCGCTCACAGTAGGTACCAAACTTTGGCAAACTCTCCTCCATCGTAACTTCACTTACGAGCAAAACAAAACACCATAGAACAAACACGCACGATGTTTGTTTGCAGCGGTACGTTGACGCGGGATCCTGTTTCCAGACGAAGCGCAGCGTCGATGATGTTCGCTGCACTCTCTCATCGCCGGCTCACGGCTCAGAACAAACGCACGCGGCATAAATTGTGCATCGTAAGCTCACAATAATATTTCCGGCATGACAGACAACCACGAAAAATTCGAATTCACTCTGACGAAGAGAAGGGAGAAGCACACAGCTGACGCGACTCGGCCCAGTTCGACGCGACGGCGGCCATGTTGTTCTCCGACGGCGGCGACTCAGGTGTTCCGGCTTTCCGGCTCATGACGTCACCTGAGGTGCGCGCCTATTGGTGGAGGCTCGTGTTCATCCGCCTTTGAGTGGAAAATGCCGCTGCCTTCTTAAGTTGTACCCCGACTATAGTGTACGGGCAACGTACTTTAATAGTGCATCGGTTTAAAATTTTACGGGATTTAAAAGGGACCTTTGAATATAGTCAAAAGACTTTTGAATATAGTCAGAGAACGGTGCAGGTCTATGGAGGATGCTCCTGTGAGCATGTCAGGAAAATATTAATGCACTGCACGCACCAATGAATTCGCAATTTGGTTTTAAACACAGCTGGAAAGCGCCTGCTCTTAATTTCAGTTAGTGACGTCACCGAGGCTACGACTATGTTGTTTTGTGGGGTTTTACGTCCCAAAACCAGTTCTGATTATGAGAGACGCCGTAGTGGAGGGCTCCGGAAATTTCGACCACCTGGGGTTCTTTAACGTGCACTGACATCGCACAGCACACGGGCCTCAACATTTCGCCTCCATCGAAATGCAGCCGCCGCGGCCGGGATTCGATCCCGCGACCCTCGGATCAGCAGCCGAGTACCTTAGCCACTAGACCACCATGGCGCCTTAGCCACTAGACCACCACTTGCTTTTTTCAGTACTTTAAGAGATACACGCCCATTTCCTTCATTTGTTGAATTCAAAACGAACAAATAAAGCATAGCACATCATCTTCCGCTCTCATGAAATCAGCCAACGCTGTTTCTTCTTTTTTTTTTTTTTCAAGCGAATTAGCCGGCGCCTCCAGTGATGTCATTTGTTGAAAGAAGAGCGGGCGCTTTCCAGCTGTGTTCGAAACAATATCTTGGATTCCCTGGAGCGTTCAGTGTAATAACATTTGGCTCACATGTTCACAGCAGCCTTCACGACTGATCGGCACCTCTTTCTGACTCTACCCAGAAAAAAAAAGAAAAATAATAGAGGGCTTCAAGCTTGCACTAAGCCGCGAAAAGCTCATGCACAGCGAAGCTGAACGGTGACATGCTTATTACTGTGACGAGGTTGAACTTGACCACGCATTCCTGATCTGCTCCGCGCCGTCGATTTCGTTCTCGCGTAGCGGCAAGCCTTCGATTTTCGGATCGTGGTCTCTTCCTCGCGAGTGCGATTTAGCTTCGGGCTACCCATGGCTGCATGCGTTTGTGCATAGCCTCGCGCCGTGAGAGGACGCATGCTCTCGCAGTGCGAAGCAATGCACAAACGCAGAGCTTCGCGAGACACTGTGCACCAGGCATATCAACGCATACCGGATTTTTCTTTCTCCTGCTTGCGGCCGCCAGCCGCCGTTTTGCCAGTGTATAGTAGTGGGCTTTGGCCATGTGCGCAGGAGAAGAAAGAATCGCGCGTGTGGTAGCGTCGTATGTGTTCGGGAACATCATCATCATCAACTCTGCGCATTCGGCATTGCATAGTTCGCCCGCTCTTTAGGAGACATGAACTAAAGGTGATTATATATATATATATATATATATATATATATATATATATATATATATATATATATATATATATATATATATATATATATATATATATATATTGGTTCTCCGGACAAGGAACGATTTGTTAAAAAAAGCTTTGCTGTTTAAAGTGCTGTCGGACTCCTTTAAGAAAGTGCGCAAGGTTCGAATATACGACGTGACTGGGCACTTGCGTGCAGTGACATCAGCTCCTTCGAACATATACCAACAAGCAATCGATGATGCACATAGACCGTACGCATCGAGAAGCCGAGAGGGCGTAAAGTGTGGCCACGTCTTATCAATACTCTTGTGGCGTGTCCAGTGCTGTATGTCTTCGCGCATCACCGATCATCCTGTTGTAGCATGTTTGAGAGTGCTGATGACAAGTCTTGGAAACGCTTCGTCACGTGGTACTTTTTCGAATCTCCCAGACCTTTTTAGGAGCCCAAAAACGTAAAGCCACTGAACCTATTACCATGATTTTACATTATCAGGACAATAATTTACATGCTGAAAAATTCCCAATTGAGCAATTTGTTTAACGCAACTGCTTGAAACTTGGGTAACTATAATGTTAATTACCTCAGTTCATTGAAACAATAGCCTGAGATGGACAAGACAACAGTCAACAATACCAATATGGTTGCGTCCTTGAAGTGCACTCGTGAATTTTATAAACCCTGGCGTAATTGTTAACTGACGCACCCCGCGTGTTACCATGTTTTCGACAACCCCTTTCTGCTTCCGGTCGACAAATCACGAAGCTAACAAAGCTACCTGCTTCATTTAACAGTTAAAGGGCTGTTCACCCTACTGGAGCTGTTGTAATGAAACTCCTTTTTTAAAACACAACACCGGCTGGCTGTGCGATATATTTTCTGCGCACACATTAAAACATTCAGTAGACCTTTAGCAATAGCGAAATAACAAGCGATATACAGGGCGTCCCACTTACAGGTAATGTATTTTTTAAACGTAATGTTAGTTCTTAAAAATGACGGAGCGTGCTAGCGAGTTGCAATACAAACTCGGCCGTGTTAAGGATCAAGTCTCCTAGTGTTACGAGTTCTTTTCATTCTTCATGATCAATTAATTAGAATAAACTAATTACCGAACTCTTTATTTGTTCGCTTCAGCAAGAAATTGTCGATACAACAAATTCATATTTGCGTGCGCCCAATTCCTTCACAATGCCAATGCCCCGAAAGTTGTAGATCAAATAAAAAAAAAATCCCCTTAAGCAGCATTGATGGGTATTTTGATATGTACCGTTAAAGAAAGCCCACGAAACGTAAAAGTAACCACGTGACAGCGCCACTAATTCGGCGCAAAAAAAAAAAATCTATACATGCGCTTGTACCTGCAGCGCTGTAGCAATCAGACGCACAGTGCGAGTGACGACGAAAGTGCATTATTACGCTCCCTAGTGACGCTGCATAAAGATGTGTTTCTTATTAAATGTGGGAACATGAGAATGTAGGCTGCATAAAGATATTATTCTCTTCGATTCATCGAATGAAGCCCGCGCACGCACGAACACGCATTTTGTGGCCACCGCAAACGCCAAGCATGTCTCGGACAGCGCTGCAGAGACAAGCGGACGTTGTTCCCTGATCGGCTGCCTGGAAGCGCTAATTTAGTGGCGCTATCACCCGGTTATTTTTACATATCGCGGGCTTTCTTTGACGGCGCATACAAGCAGACCATTTCACATTTCAATTTGATCTACAAGTTTCTCAGCGACAATTTCTTTCTGAAGCGAATAATTAAACAAGTTATCTCATTAGTTTAGGCCAATTTACTGATTTTGGAAAACGAAAAAAAAATCGTAACACTAGGGCACTTTATCCTCAACATGTATGAGTTTCTCGCAAACCACTAAGACGCTCCATCATTTTTGAAAACATGGTTACACTTAGGTGGGACATCCTGTATGTGTCGGGGCAACCAAAAAGAGAAAAATGTATGGTGCTCAGCTCGTCAGACAGAACTATATCTGGCATACTCATGCCACACCAAATACAACAAGGAGATTTAAAGCACGTAACAAAATAACACACTGCAATGAAAGTTCGGCAGCAATAAAGGTATCACAGTACACCTTTGCTTTTGTTTGATTATGACAATGTGCAAATAAAGGGCGACTAGGGTCGCTATCGGCCGCTACACGAGAAAAGCAACTTTGCACTGCTGGCAAGTAGCAATTTCAGATTAGCTTATACCACGACATAAGCCGCCTTTGATTGCTACATAACCAGCCAAAAGCGAAAATAGACATTTTTCTTCTTACTTAACTTCGCACTTCATGACTGTGCGAGAAACATTCCTGAAACCTTATACAAAGAGTGAAGGGAGACTCATAACAAGGTAAACTACGTCCCAAAGCATTTAAACGGCGAAAGTAAATGTGTTATGCACGACAAAAGAACAAGAAATGAGCAAGTTGTAATAAGTCAGAGTCGCATATGCATGTCACAGTTCCTAGAATGCGCGAAACTTCCTTACAGAACATGTTGAGGCAAGAGAAATTCTTTTATCAGGATGACACTACAACAGCCATGTCTGCCTTAAAAATAAAAAATAAAAGCTTCACAATTTAATCCGAAAACGTACTTAACAGTTGCCGTATGCAACAAGCCGTATTCCCGGAACACACGCGTAGGCCAAGGATCGGGAGCGCGGTCGAAGCTTGCACTTGGATAGAAGAGGGGAGAAGAAAGTCCCAAACCAACTTCTCGAAGCAAAATACGTCAGCTGGCTTGGTGGCAGTGCTCTTTCCTTCTTTTTCTTTGCAGAGGCCCTCCTGTCGTGTCCGTCTTCTCCTCGGATATACAAAAGAAAGAAGGGCACCGTACCATGAGAAAAAAAAAATAGAATAGACGGAGAGGACTGTAAATTCTTACACTTGTAGGTACACCGATTGTTAGCTATCAGGATGGCAGTAAACGAAAGAAAAATAAAAGCACAGTTCAAGGGAGCAAAGATGAAAACTATTTACTAGGGTAATTAAACAGTCTGAATAAAGTATAACCACACACTTCGCACAGCCGCCGGCTTCGCTCGCATGACGGACATCGCGCTCCCTTTCGCGGCCAGTCAGGTGACTACCGGGTTTTCCCTCGCTTTTTTTGTTTTGCTCTTTTTTTATTTTTGCATGTGACGACTTCTCCGGCAGCTCCGAGCACTTGCGCTCATGCGCATTGTCACGAACGCACAAACACCTGCGCCCACGAACACTGCTCAACGGGTTTTTCAACGAGGCAGACTGGCCCCCAGACCAAGAAGGCTTCACGCAGGAGAAGAGGGGATGGGGGGGGAGAGTGACAGGAAAAAGAATAAATATAAAATAACTAAAAGGGTTTGCCAGAGGTCGCGTACACGGTTCTGAAAAATGCTTAAGTAGCATATCCTGCAGTGTCAGTGAGCCAGAACGGACGACAGGCCGAGAAAAAAAAAAGAAAGACTATGCAAGATTTTTACATTCTGCACGGCCGTGACAAAGCGAAGAGATCGCGGTACAGCCATGGCTGCCTGAACAGCTCGCGGTGCTCCAGCCGAGCCCGCAGTGGCGCCAGCGGTGTTCATTGTTCGCGTCGACCAGCGAGGTTGCTTTGCAGGCTCCCATTCCTGAAATGCACTGAGTGGACACAGTCCTCGGTTGGAGCGCAAGTGCTGTCAAGAGCATTCGATGCACAACAGCGTGGAGGGAGGAATCTAGCCGCGAGCACCGGGACAAAAAAGGTCTACGCGAATGTCGCGGCTCGTTAAGTGTGTCAACCTTCGAACCAGCAGAAGAAAAATGCGGTTTTCGACGGGGGGTGGATAGCCGAAGTATATTCTGGAAAGTTCACTTTCCATACGGCCTCCTCTAGCGAGTCTCTCGGCCCTGTTCGTTGCCACAAGAAGTTTGTAAAGCTTTTCTGAGCTACCAGCTGATGGGACTGTTCTAGGAAAATGTTCGACACTCGCTCCTCTTTTCCCATGCATTCTTTCCTACAGGAGCGCTAAGATTGACGTCACTGCCACGGCGGTGCTGTTTGGGAGTCACGCATATTTACATGCAGAGGAGATTGTGGCTACATCACGGGACGTCTGGAATGGCCACTACCGCTGTATCGACGACGTTCAACACCTCCCCCCCCCCCCCCCCCCCTTCTTGCTTTGCCCGCCTCGTGCCACCCTCTGCCTGGTCACTGCGCTTGCTCAGAAACGTGAATGTACCTGCAGCTACACTCTGTTTCAGTAGTTCCGTGCAGCGCAGCCAAGGCCATGCCACCATGACCGCAGTAGCGGCTGGAAATAAACGTTGCAGGAAGGCCTACTTACAATATTTTTTTAATCGGTCGACTGATATCTCCACTTCTACATACCCTGTTTAAACACGTCACTAGACTAAGCGCATAGATGCATTCTCAAAGGCAATACAAAAAGAATTGTATAGCTCGTTTCGTTACATTTTAAAAAGGCATATCATCGATTTTAGTTGTTATTAGGCCAGTTTACAAGATAGATCCAAATAAATTGCAGGTGATAATATACAATGACGCAGCGTTTATTATACTCATTGTAGAGAAAGATAAATTGATAGATACGTGACATATAACATAACAACACATTTTAATTTTAATATCTTTATAACGTCGTTATGAATATAGCTACGGCCATAGTTTTGCGAGATAGCACGGATTTTCCATGCAGACATTCTACGCGCTAAATCTCACACTCCTACGTGCAAATTTGTAGAAGCTATTCCCATTTATATAGCTTTAAAAACACGTGTTTCAAACAATGGCAATTCGGCCGAATTTCTTACGCCTATATTTTTCTGTAACATACCCGATACTTCTAGTACTACTCAATTCTACATTACCGATATTGTTATTTGTTAAACTGCACCAAACTTTACTTGATTTTGACAAAAATAACGCACGTACTTCAAAAAGTATACTGGCTCACTCACCGACGCAGTCGTTGTGCCTGCTCTCCGTGGCTGACATTCGATCACTCCACAACACCAGCACGACGTAGGTTCCGGCGACGCTTTGCTGCTGTCGGCCACAGTGTCCCTTGGTGCTCATCGCTGCTTGTAACGTTCACTAGATGCACGAAACGATTTCATTTTTTCCTAACGCGGCCGAAGGCCTGCCATTTCGCCTAAGCATCGCATCGGTTCGACTGTGTAGCTAGGACCGGCGCCATGTTAGGTTTGAGAGGCCTTGTCGGGCTGCGACGTCACTCCTCCAGCAGCCAATGAGAGCTGCCGGGCGCGGTAGTAGTAGTAGTGGTTTATTGGGAAGGAAGGGACGCTAATTTCTGTCTCCCATACTGGGGACACGGCTAAGCGCCTTAGGGGAAGGGAGAAATGGGAGGAAAAGAGAAGATAGATAGAAGTTTTAAAAAATGCAGAAACCCGGACGTCGCATTGCGGTCAGCAGGGCGCGGTCAGGCGGTGGTACCGGAGGATTTGCGGGCAGATACCGGAGGGAAATACGAGCTCCGGTCATTGTTCGCCGGAGGATAATCATGGAAGGCGCCCCGTTTCCCTCCGTGCTTCACGCGCCGGATTGAAAGCGCGGCGAGGCCTCGCACGTACTCCGGCACATCCCGACGCGTCGGGTATATGGTGACGTCACCGGAGGTTAGCGGGAGTATTATCCTGCAAGACCTCCCAGCTGGGCATATTTTCGTTTACAGTGTAGCTCGTGCGCAGATTAGTACACATATTAAGTGAACCAAGTGGTAATTAAGGTGCATTGAAGACGCATTGAGTACACTACATTCTAAGCCAAAATGGACAAAAAGGGGGGCATGCTGTTTGTCCTTTCGGGGACTAAGTGGGCTGCCAGATTTTGAACCAATTTTGGAGTAACTGCGAGACTAACAGCAGCGGTTCAAGTTTTCAGTCCCCTGCAGTTCCCACTCGATGGCAGACTAACTGTTGAACCAGTTCCGACCAACCGGAAAAAAAGAGGCTACCCATTGCGATCACATTCTCACTCGCTTGATCAGCATTTGTATCACACATACGCGCTTTATCAGCATTTAATATTGCATATGCAGACTCCCATGAATTCAAATGAACATCACACACGTACACACGTACACTTATCTTGTTCCGAGGCAACCCAGCAACGTCAGATCAAGCAATCAATTTTTGTACGCGGTTCCAAAACCCTATCTTGATGTGTACGCGTACTCCTTTTTTCCGCGAACAATAAAAGAGTGGAACGATTTACCAGTATCTGTACTGAGTTCAACGATCATTGGAAGTTTTGAAGAGTGCATTAAAAATCTATTGTAAAATTGGTTATTGCTAGTGTTGTATGTACACTCTCACGATGTTCGAAAGTTCATCCTTTAGTTACTCATATTTCATATCATAGCACCGTGAAAATGTCTGTATGTATGTTGTTTTTTTCTTTTCTTCTACAGATTCGTATTTTGTATTTCAAATATGTATTTTTTTGCTGTTTTGTTTTCACTATATTGTACTTTATACATGTGTAAATTCACTGTACACATGAATGTAAATTCATGTGTAAATTCTCTGTTACGGCCATGAAGGCCAACAGTATTTGGAAATAAATAAATAAATAAATAAATAAATAAATAAATAAATACACGCAAGCATATCAAAGTAATGCACCACATAGACCACTCACCTCACGCAACCGCACATCGACGATCGGGTATATATACCCACACACAATAGGGAGTTTTCGAATAGGGGCCCCAAAGAAATAGCGTCGACACCACTGCGCATGCGCGAGACCCACACTGCCTTTGAGTTTTCGGTTGGGCACGCTATTTCTGGAATTTAGGGTGAGCCCCAGAGCCCCAAAGCTGCCCCAAACTTTTTAGCGTAAACAAACATGGCGGCGCCCATCGAAGCGGCGGGTCTCGCCTAGGACAAAACTGAGCTGATTTCTGGTTAAGTGACGACTTTATCAATCAATAAATGGTGGCGTAGGTCATCGCTTTCTTCCATCTCACGCATGCAACAAAAACTGGCCGTGAAATAGCCCGCGTTTTTATGATCGGTTGTCGAATTGAGAGCTCGTAGGCTTAACGCGACCGGTAGCTCGAAGCTGGATTGCCTTGGCTCATGATACCAAATTCTTAAGACTCGCAGAACGATGGGGATCACAAGTAAATTCATTGCCACTGCACGCTTTAAACAGCCGTTTTAAAGGGTACGCTTATGAAAGGCAAATGCGTTTATTAATCTTCAATATTTACTTGTCATAGCCTGCCTTCTTGGCCACTTTGGCGCTGCAAGCGCAAGACGCAAGGAGCGAGCGCAAAACCCAATTCGAGAACTCCTACTTCCTACGTGATCCCAAGTTAGCGCACGCTAAGCACTTTGGGGCCCCAAATTTTTGGGGCCCCTATTCGAAAACTCCCTGTTGACCTGACATGTAGTACCAGTGGTAAGTTCCAGTTCAGCGCAATTACAAAATAAATATTCGCAGAACAGCTGTGCGGTTAGCGTGGGCTCTTAGATAGACCTGCACCACACGGATCTGTTAAACTAAACCCGCCATATATACAGCGCCCTTTTAATTAGCGAATTCCAATTAGCAGCTAGCGCCTCGTCGATTGAAGCGAACGCGCGTTCGCAATGCCATGCGCGAGCTCATAAAGCGCCCCTGAGCACACACAAACACACTGCAGTAACGGCAAACATTCAACCACGGCGGCGAAGAAATGCGACACATGCATAGTTGCCCTGCCGGTATACCTTCTTGCCGAAGTCGTCCCTAGGCCTTTTTCCGTAGCGCATGGCTGTATACAACAAACGATGATGATAATAATAATAATAATAATCTTTATTGCACTGGGAAAAACGAAGGGAACGCGGTTGGAGAACTACAAAGAAAGAGGAACCACCCTGGGTGACGTGCTAGGCGTGGCAGATAGGTGCAAACCCGTACGCGGAGCGCCCCAGTCATCCACCCAGGACGATCAGCGGCGCTCACAAAATACGCAATCCTGTATTATTAGATGCGAAGGAGCTCTTTGACTAGCCTGTGCAACGCCCTTTGTGCGTCCGTACGGCGAGGGCGAGGGCAACGCGCTGCCCTCGCCGCAGGTGTTGGAGCGGTGCCAATTTAGGTCACGCCACAGCTGCGCGTTGACGTCACGCTCCCCTCGCAGTGCGCACTGACGTCACTCTCTCCCTCGCCTGCCGCGCGCTCGCCGCAGCTGCCGCATCGTCCGTTCGCCCGCAACACCTATCGCTACCGCCGCTCGCTCCGCTACCGCGACCGACAAAAAATTACCACCATCTTCCCAAAGGGACCCTGATGGGATGCGAAGCACCCGCGTTAGCGCCGTTCAACCCGTGACGCCACCCGTGCGCAACGCTGCTGCTTAGCATCCCATCAGGGTTCCCTTTGGAAAGATGGTGTTAATGTTTTTTACGGTCGTTATTCCATGCACAAATGAAGAGCAGGTCACATCGTCAGTGTCGCGGCTAAGATGTGGTGTACTTACCCAACTCAGTATACGAACGAGACGGCTCGTGGTCACGGTACAACGTAGTCGCAGCAGTGCGTCGGCGGCACCACGTCAGTTCTCTCTGCCACGTATCGGCGCTCGCCTTCGCGCTAGCTGCTTGACAGCGGTCGTCGCAGGAGGCGAAAGACACTATTTTAACTGCACTTTATTCCACTATGCAGACAGCATTTCCTGCAAAGCAAGGCGACGTACGTTCCTTTTTCTTGCGCGGGCGAGAGCTCACACCGGGTGTCGACGGCCTCTATGCCGACGGCACATAGCCAGCTTCTTTTCGCGTACAACATGCAGCCAGTGACTCTTCGGGCATTTGGCAACCAACCGCTGCCGATCAAAACAACTTTTGCTATCGCTGCAAATATTCCTTTTAATTCGGTGCGGTCAAGCAATGTACCCACAGCGTGTAGGCTCGGAGGCTCTCACTCGGGCGCCCACGCTACCGGTAAACCCGGCGTGACGGTACACCGGCCACAGGAGGCCTGAGACCGCAGCCGAGCCAGTGGTATCCAAATACATGGCCGGTCCTGCCAGTGCCGCGAACCACGTGACGCTATGCAGCCTCGCGCAATCGATGTACGATCGTGTGACGGCGATGGTTCGCGCACTTTGCGTTTTCTACATGTGAAAGAAGCACCTAAATTCTTCCTGAACCACACCAACAACATGGCGCGGCCAGGCAGCGCCGAAGCTGACGATCCAACACAGACTAATGGGAGCTTTTGAGTCCCCCCATTGGTATTTTTCATACACAGCTTTTGCACACAACACGCACTGGCGCAATATTTGGTCCTTTGGGATGAACCGTTTCAACCGGTGGTCTAAATGTATACAGTTAGTCCACTTTTGCCCAATTCTGGTTTAGAGTGTAAATGTCACTTGACGTTAATGAAGGGTGAATCAAACCAACGGAATGTTAATCAAAGTGATTGAAGGCAGCTCTAACTAAATGAAAGGTACAATGCGTTAAACTCAGCTATGGCTAGGTTCCCACCAAATGTGCGTCTCTCCGACGAGTCGCGTCGGGGAAGAATTTTACAGCGCGGTGGGCCGATCCCAGTACTATATACAGCCCCGCTGGTGATCCTGCGTCAGCCGTTCCGTCTGCAAAAGGCCGCGATACAGTTCATTTCGCTTCCGAGTGGTTACACGCGTTAAACTTCACCCGACTGAGTTAAAAAAACAAAGGTGGCGCGCGCCTGGTTTTTGTATTGCCAGCGTCCCATTTCTACTCTGTAAGGAATTGGTCTTTTCATGTTCCGTTCTATTAAACGGATGAATACATGTAAGTTTATGCAATTGCATTGTTATTTATGTCATTGGTGCTTTATTTTGTCAAAGGGATGTTCGAAATGCGAACTATTTGCAGCCACGCGGACAAAAAGTGGCTAACGGTTATCAGGAACGGCAGGGTTTCACTGCAGACTTGAGTTCTACCCTACACGCTAAAAACAAAGAGAGTGCTGGGCGCTCACTTTTGGGGGAGTACTTCCGTGTCCCAAATTTATCTCCCTTCTTCAGAGTAAATCAACCCCATTGGAGGGTACCGGTACTCTCGCCAAAACAGAGTAGTAGGACGCCTCCGAAGGGGATTCGAACACTCTTTTGAAGAGAGCTCTACTACGCCACCAAGTGGGGTGCTTGTACTCACCAGAGGGAGTAGCAGAGAAAAAAAAATTCACAGCATATCCACGTAGTGAATGATGATGAGTGGGCGAAGCTCCGGATGTTCATCGTAGATCGTGCCAAGTTCCAGATTAATTTAGTTAACGCGCACGCTACTAATCCTTATGGTTCAACTACGCACAAGTGAAATCTCCCACCGGCACTTCATTGCAAGTCAAGATCCAGTGCATATATATATATATATATATATATATATATATATATATATATATATATATATATATATATATATATATATATATACCGGGTGTTCAAAGTTAAGCTTTATGATTTTTTTAAAATTAGGCGCTCGAAGGCAGGTGAGAACCACTTGCGCAAATAAGTTGAGCGGCTAGGGGGACAGAAAGTTAGATGATAATTATCGCTGTCAGCAGCCCAATTAACTAAAATTTAATAATTAACTTTTTACTGGCTGCGGTAAGTTGGCATGTTTATATTGAAAAAATGTAGGCAGTGGTGTTTGTACACAGTTTCAGTTGGAATATTTTTTCTAGCACGCCTGTGCTCCGAGATATCCGGCTCCGAAGTTGTCTTTCGCATGATTACGCATGCAAGAGGGTGAGGGTCCGCGCAAAGCTCCTCCCTAAAGTGACGCATCTGTTGTGTGCGCTGTTTAGTGTGTGAAGAGGGTGGAAGCGTAGGCATAGGTGATAACAGTTACCCTTGCCCTCTCGGCCGTCGAAATCAAAATGTGACAGCGCACTGGCATCCAGATTCTCCGCTCGCACCATTATCTCGGCATAGTATCTGCCACTATCGTTAGAGGCTCTGCAGTTGCGTGTTACGACACTGGTTGCAAGGGTTCTTCGATTTTTGATTTCGACGGCCGAGAGGGCAAGGGTAACTGTTATCACCTATGCCTACGCTTCCACCCTCTTCACACACTAAACAGCGCACACAACAGATGCGTCACTTTAGGGAGGAGCTTTGCGCGGACCCTCACCCTCTTGCATGCGTAATCATGCGAAAGACAATTAAACTTTGGAGCCGGATATCTCGGAGCACAGGCGTGCTAGAAAAAATATTCCAACTGAAACTGCGTACAAACACCACTGCCTACATTTTTTCAATATAAACATACCAACTTACCGCAGCCAGTACAAAGTTAATTAAATTTTAGTTAATTGGGCTGCTGACAGCGATAATTATCATCTAACTTTCTGTCCCCCTGGCCGCTCAACTTATTTGCGCAAGTGGTTCTCACGTGCCTTCGAGCGCCTAATTTTAAAAAAATCATAAAGCTTAACTTTGAACACCCGGTATATATTGTCGGGCCGATGGGCCCTTATCTGCAGCACGCACGTTGGAGGCAGGGCGAGGAGGACACACGCGCATTGCCCACGCGCGTGACGAGCGGCAGCGTCGAAAGGCCACAGGGGGCGTGAAGGTGGCCGGCCGATAAGAAGGGAGGTAAGACGAGCCCGGGGGCTTTTTTGGTGGGCGGCAGGACGATGGGATGTAGTGATGGTCGCGCTATAGGCGCTATGGTTTCCTCCGTGAGTGCTGCAGAGCAGAGGCCACGCCGGTTTGGGGCGCCCGCTAAGGCGAGTCGTTGGCTCGTCCTCCACTGCGAGTTGTGCATGAGTTTGCTTTCGAGCCGTTATGTTTTACACCTACTTTCATGCCGTTAAGTTTTGCGCCGTAGGTTCCATTGGACCGCCAGTCTGCGGGAGTTGTTCGTTCTGGCCTTGTGGCCCTCCTGTATACGTTAGTGCCGTGTTGTGCCGGGCTGGAAGGTGGTTGTGATTCTTTTGGAGTCTTGAATTAAAAGCGGTTCTTGTTCCCAGCGTTGCTGGCTCGTGTCATGCGAATTGCGGCTCACTGACCCCCCCTGAGCGGAGACGGGGCCCACACCTGGCGCCCAACGTGGTTTTTCGCACGTAGTCGAGCTTCGTTTGAGAACCGCACGCATAAGGCACCCGACCTGTCGGCCCATCGCACTCGCGATATGCCTTGCGCATATTCCAATGCTCTTGCGTTCCGGTACAGTTACAGCTCGCGAAGGTAAAACCCCTACGGACCTTAAGTCTAATATAATGCCTGACAATTTGAAACACGACGCGTCCGCGCCAGATACTCCTCGTATCGTCGAGCAGCTGACCGCGTTGCTAGAACGCCAGGCTACATGCACCAGCCGACAGCTTTCGCTTACCGCTGGCCGTGCCTACGTACGAGGGCCACACAGACAAGAAATCGGTCGCAGACTTTTTGCAAGAGTTACAAGATTATCGCGACGCGCAGACCCTCCCAGATGAGACTCTTCTGCTACGCGTCCTGCCCGTCGCCCTGTCTGGCTCTGCCGCACGTTGGCGTCGTCGTCAGTCTTTCCAAAGTTGGTCTCACTTTGAGCAGCTATTCCGTGCCGAATTTCTGCCCCCTGACTACGTCGTTCACATGAAAGATGAACTTCGCAGCCGTACACAGGCTGAGGAAGAAAGCCTCCAAGAATACATACGGTCCTTACAGGAGCTTTACGACCGCGCGGACCCTTCGGCATCTGAAGCGGAAAGAGTGACTCGGGCAGTTAAGCAGTCGCATCCGCGTTTTCAGGCGTACTTGAGGGGTCGTTCATTCCCTTCACTCGACGCCCTCGCTACAGCAGCGGGTGATATTAGGGAGTTTGAGAATTGGGGCCCCAAGGAGCTTGGGGACCCAAGAAGCTTGCGACCCGCCAGGGCGCATGCGCAGAACCCAAGCCAATCTTGGGCTCTTGCGTTCGTGTTGACCCAAGGCGTGTTGCGTCACCTCGTGCGCGACTAGAAAGCCAAAAAAGAAAGAGCCGTACGAGCCGCAGTCATCCAAATCCATTGGCTATCCGTCTGCTCAGATGCTAGAGACGCGCGGGAAGAATACGCAATCTGTAATAGTACAAAGATTTCGTTCAGTATATTTTATTTTTTTCTCCTCCTTAGACTACACTTCGGTTTCTTTCTTTTCGTTTGTTTAAAACGTTTCTGTTGTTTTCACCTTTCAAGCAGACTTTTTTTTTGTCACTTGTGGCGTTCCGTGCGTTTTACCCAACGCAGCCTGCGTTTGACCCAATTCTCAAACTCTGCTGATCCTCCGAACGCAAGAGCAACCTACGCAACGCAGCTTGGGGACCCAGCGTCTTGGGCCCCCAATTCTCAAACTCCCTATTCAGGCCGCGATGTTGGCGGAGCTCACGTATATATATATATATATATATATATATATATATATATATATATATATAGGTGGTGAACTGTTGGCCGTATATATATATATATATATATATATATATATATATATATATATATATATATATATATATATATATGGGTGGCCGGTGAACGGTTCTCCAGCGCGAGCAGTCGGTATTTTTCAATCAAGAAATTCGCTAGAAGACGCTGCCTGCGTCAAGCTTGTCTCTCGCGGGTGAGGGCGCGTTCTCCTTTGCGAGCTGGTAGCGCGTGCATCGAAGTAGTAGCGCGTTCCTAGTAGGTAACGCGCTGCAACGGACGGACAGACCCAAACCTTAAGGAGCTTCGCCCCTAAAAAGCAACCGCTGCGTTTTTCGAGCACGCTGAACTCAGCAGGCATTTAATTACTTCACACTGAACATATAACATACAGGTTGACATGACACAAACGCACATACACGCCAATAACACAACCACAGCAAAGCACAAAGCCCACAACACACTCGCGATACACAGTCTTACACTGAAGTCCCGTATATATAACCCCTATACTTGACCTGCTATGTAGCGCCAGTGGTAAAATACTGTTCTGTATAATTAAACAAAAAAGTATGCAGATAATAGGTGTATATTTAGCGTTGGCTCATAGGTAGCCGCTCGCCACACAGGTCTGTTAATCTAAACGCGTGGAACATACAATGTCCTGTAGATTAACGCATTCCTATCATGAGCTGGCATTCTATTTTATGGGCAAACGCGCGTTCCCAGTGCTGGTTCGCGAAGATATAAAATGCACTTGAGGAAGCGAGTACGAACATAATAGCGGCTGAATTTCATCAATGCCAGCGAAGAAAAGCGGCACCCGGGTGCTCCGCTAGCACCAGCTTCATTCCGACGGCGTCCCCTTTCGAGTCCGTCGAGCACGTCTGTACGGCGAACATCCTCTGGCGATCACAAAATACGCACTGCTCGTTCTTCGTTATTCTGCACACTAGATGAAATATAGTCTCTGTCATCAGAAGTGTTTAGGGTACTATGCTGTACTTACCAGACTTGCGAACGGGACGGATCGCAGTCACGGTATTTTCACCGTCGACGCGCTCATGGCCGTCATACGGCTCGGTGCCGAAGTCGTAGCGAAGCCTTTTTTTTTACATGTATGAGTTATATCCAGTCAGTCTTCGGAAACCAGCTTTCAACGATCACAACAGCTTACTGTATCGGTGAAAGTGTACTCCTCTTCGTTTCGCATATGTAAGCGAAGATTCCGAGGCGTGTAGGCTGGCGAGTTTCACTAGCACGGGTACGGCCGTTCGATCGGGGAAAAACACAGGAGAGGCTGCTCGCTATGACTCACGTCAATTGAGGCTAGTAGTCGAGAAGGCACCGTTCATTAACGTACACTGCACGCGTTTGTACGCGAAAGCTTGTACGTGGAAGTCGTAGGAAGGCCGCTGCTATAGTTATATCGAAAAACACTTCACAAAGCGACTGTTGTCTTCTTCAATCGTCCGCTCCCACCCCAGCCACCATGTTTGTGGCTGCGAATGCGAGGATCACGTGGGTGGAGCAGGAGTGAAATTGCATTTTACTCTCTCATGCCGCAAGAGGTATGGACATTCCACTCCATCCGATGTTTTGCTAGAGTAGAACGATGCCCTAAAGAGCAGCTCGGTCGTTTCACTCCTGCGAAACCGGCTCCAGTTTTTAGAGTGTACGATATAGCGGCGTTTGGTAGTCTTGGGAACCGATGGTATGATATGACGCTACCTCTCCATTGGTCTGAGGCGCATTTAGGCACGCAGCAAGAGCCCTTTGATATAACTTCATTTTCCGGCTGATGCGCGGCGGCATGGCGAATAATGAACTGTACTGTTGTTTTTCACCACGCGGTAATGTGACTACGTGTTGCGTTTCATGTACGGTGAATGGATCGTCTGTTTCCGGGCGCGGCCGCTAGGCGGTGAGCAATAACTCGAATTGCGATCAGACCATATCAGACCAGATCACACCATATCAGACCAACGATCAGACCATATCAATACAGGGTGAGGAGATACCCAAAGTAGGAGTACAAGTACCTCGGGATATGGATAAATGATGGAAATAGATACATTGAAGTACAAGAAAAAGCTATGATAGCTAAAGGAAAGAGGAACTCCGAAATAATGAAGCATAGAGCGCTGTGGGGTTACAACAGGTACGAGGTAAGTCGAGGTTTGTGGAAAGGTGTAATGGTGCCAGCACTTACATTCGGAAACTCAGTGGTGTGCATGAGGTCAGAGGTACAATCAGGGCTGGACGTGAATCAGAGGACGGTCGGACGTCTCGCATTGGACGCCCATGGGAAGACCACAAATGAGGCTGTTAAGGGGGATATGGGATGGTCTGACTTTGAGGGAAGGGAAGCTCAGAGTAAAATCAGGAACGAATATAGGTTAAGGAATATGAAAGAAAGTAGGTGGGCAGCGAATGTATTCAGGTATTTGTATAGGAAAGAACGTTGACTCACAATAGAGGAAGAGAACTTGGAGGCTTACCAGAGAGTATACAGCCAGTAACGAAACGTATGGGACGAAAAAGAGCGTTAAGAGCATGGTCAGAGCGGCGGAGAACTCGGATTGAATAGCAGGAATGGAGAAGAAGCCGGCATTGAACAACTACAGAAAAGGGAAAGAAGAAATCAAGAGAGAAAAATTTTACGATAATTCGAAAGGAAGCGCTTTACTGTTTGAGGCAAGGTCCGGTTGCCTGAGAACCCGAAGTTACAGAGCGAAAGTCAATAAAGAAGGGGACACATGTACGTGCTGTGGAAAAGCTAGGGAAACGACAGATCATATTTTGATTGAATGTACAGATGTCCACCCAGGTGTAGCTGTGGACACTACCCTACAGGAGGCCATGGGTTCCAGGAGTAACACGGGAAAGCTGGACATGTCGGCTATAGAGATAAGTAAAAGGCGCTTAGAGTATTGGTGGCGCAAAAGTATGGAGCAAACAAAAGCGCAAGGTAGTTCGGGTAAGATTGTTACATCACAGCGGAACGATAATAGATAAAATAGGTAGACGAGGAGAAAAAAATTAGTTGTGAAAATATGTGTGATTCGTGAAAAGAAATGTTTGTAGGGGAAAAAGAAATAAAGCTAGAGCTTGGTGGCCCTGCTACCGCCCCCGTTATAAAGGGGACGCTCCTAATATCCATCCATCCATCCATCCATCCATGCGAATAGTGGGGACTAACCTCGGCCCTATTGTCCCTCCAGCATGCTGATGGTAAAGAAATTGCTTCTAGAGTTTCTACAATTCTAGAAAACTCCAGGAAAAGATCTGAGTTTGTGGTTCCATCGGCTAAACGTACATCCTCTCGGTGGTGGACTGATGAGTGTACGCGCGATTACAGAAGAAAAGCCGCTTGGAAAAAGCTTCTACAGAATCAGTGTCCAACCAATTGGAAAAACTATCAATTTCTTGCTGGTGTATTTAAGCGCACTGTTAACCGAGCGAAAGATGAGTATGACAGCAAGCATTATGATTACCTCTCAAAATCAACAACAAGCGTGCATTGTTCGCGTATCTTCAGACACGAAAGGTACTGCCGATGCCGTTGACATTAGAGTCATGTGTCTTGACGCCGCAAGAAATGAGTGCCTCTCTTGAACTGATAGCGAAAGGCTTAGAAGATCGCTTTACCGCACATCTGCCGGCAACTCAGTGCAAGTTTACGTCATCCCATGAATTCGCTGAGATATATTTATCTGAATTAGCCGAGACTGTGCTATGTTTGCCTAACTCAGCTCCTGGACCAGATGGCATCACGAATGCTATGCTAAAACTTTTATTTCAGCAATCGGCTAATGTTCTTTTAGAGCTAGTAAATTATTCATTAAAGAACGCATGGGTACCACCGGACTGGAGACTTGCCAAAATAGTGCTGTTGCTCAAGAAACAAGAGGAAGGGTATACTTTAGAGAACATACGACCAATTGCTCTGACATCCAGTGTAGTAAAACTTATTGAGAGGTTTCTTCATCGCCGCATAAACGTCATTATTGATCAAAGGTAAATTCTAAGCCCCTGTCAAATTGGGTTTAGGGCTGGCTGCTCCATCTGGAATGCGCACGTCGATTTAGAAAGCCGTATTCACTTAGCAAGGTGCCATAACCAATACGCTGCCCTGGTGACTCTAGACTTTGCTAAAGCATATGATACAGTAGAACATCCGATCTTGATAGACAGATTAAATTCGCTTGGTTTCCCGGTGTATATAGTTGCGTGGATTAGCAGATTTCTCTTGGACAGAAAATTTTATTGTTATAAAGGTGGCTTCTCTTCGTCTACATACACACAAACAAGAGGAGTACCGCAAGGATCAGTTCTTTCTCCTGTGCTGTTTAATATATTAATGAGCTCCATTCCACGACACCAGGATGTAACTACTTATGTTTATGCGGATGATATCGCATTTTTTCCATACCTTATATAAACGTCTGCAGGACTATCTCAACACCTTAGAGAGCTGGCTAACTAGCAATCATTTTTCACTTAATACCAGTAAATGTGCCGTCCTTGTCTTTCCTGTTCATTACCCTGTGCACATTTCGCTCTGCTACCAGCTGGAAGACATACCACAGTTAGAATCTGTTAAATACCTTGGGGTAATTTATGATGCCTCTCTTGAATGGCAACTACACATTGATTACATAGCCGCCAAAGGTGCACGTGCAATTGGCTTATTGCGCAGGATCAGCAACCACCGTGTAGGTATGAGAAGAGACACACTTATAATGATTTACTGCATGTACGTTCGCCCTATTCTAGAATTCGGCTGCGTACTTTTCTCTGGTGCCCCAGCGTACATGGTCAAACCCTTAATGGTTTTGGAAAGAAAACCATTGCGCTTATGCCTTGGCCTTCCAAAAACACTTGCAAATGTGGTGTTGTATCTGGAATCGCGACTTCCATCTCTATCATGCAGATTTTGCCTTTTGAGTGTAAATACATTTTTAAGAATTTATGAATCCCCATTAAGGCAGTCTGAAACTGTTTTTATTTCTCATTCGGCAATGTTTTTCGGTACTAATTGGCCAGGGTTTCACACTCCGCAAGTTATATTTGTGCAACGATTACTCGACCCCTTAAACGTGCGTCTATGCGATGTACGTCCGGTCATTGACATAGCTTGTTCAGTTGAAATTGAATTCGATGACATTTTCCCGAATAATGCAAAATTACTTCCACGTCGCATCTTGGATGGCATATTACAAGACCATCTTCAGAGAATCGGAACAAATGTCGTTATTGCCACCGATGCATCACAGCGCGAGGAAAAGTCAGGTGTTGGAATTTTTAGCCCGAATCTTGATTGGTCTTATTCCGTGCGGCTTCCTGACTTCGTGCCTATTTTCGTGGCTGAATTTTAGGCAGTCGTACTTGCGCCGCGCAATTTAAATTCTCCATTTCTCTCAGCCGTGGTTCTCACAGATTCTCTATCCCTCTGTTCCTCACTCACCGTGAGCATGGACACGCACGTGATAAAGGCATTTCAGGTATTAGTACCGCCGCATTTGAGAACAGTCCGTTTAATATGGGTCCCCGGCCATAAAGCATTGCTCCTCGACGAAGTTGCTGATTCTTTAGCAGAGGCTGCTCTAGACGGACCGATTCTACCCTACTTGCCTGCGTCCGCTTATGTCACGGCTGCTAGGTTTCGTAGGCGAGTCATAAGGGAAGCGTTGAAAGACTCCGCGTTGACAAACTCCACAGATTATTGTCACCTTCTATACCCCTGGCGGAGAATAGTATGTCAAACACGTCAACTGGAAGTGTCCCTTACGAGGCTACGCTGCCGTGTACCGAGCCTAAATTTCTATGAACACAGGTCCGGTCGTGTTCCTTCACCACTGTGTGCATTCTGCGGAGAGCCAGAGACGATAGATAATTTCCCTTTGAGCTGTCGACGACTTACCGTGGCCAGGAAAACATGCTTAGAAAACCCTTTGCGAGCTCTTGGAATAGACCTGTCTACGCCTGTGGTTCTGTCTTTTGGTGCCTCCATCTCTGGATATTGCATTACGAATGTTTGCTTGGCCATGCAAAATTACATTAATGAAACTGATCGTTTTTATTTAGGCCTGAAATATCGTTATATTTATTCAAATACACAACTGACGTTCAATACAAATTTTAGTCTTTTTCTATTATTCAATTATTTCATTATGTAAATTATTAGGGTCCCCCCCCATATTACATCATTTTCCTCAATACCACTTCGCCACTTCTCTGCGTAGATTGCTGCATTCCTGAACTGCAGCACCCAATTGCAGCACCCAATTCTTGGGCAATCCCCCACAGTGGGCGTGAGCCATATATTGTCACGTCAACAAGAACAAGAGCTGGTGCGCGTGCCGCAGCTCCGAGCAGCAGCTTGTGTACCTGCAGCTTCACTGGTTCTGCAAACTGTTCTTCGACTTAGGCTCCCCATACGACGGCAGATATAGATCCTCGACATCATGGAACGCGATGACGATGAGGGTCGCTATTCACAAGAAGCATCATCTGCAGCTCCCACAAGCCATCCGAACGTTTACGATCAGTCAGTAGTTCATTCACACGCTGAATCTCGGTCGCCGATATCCGAGAAGTCGCCTCCACTAGCAGGTGTTCCACAACGACATGAAAGTTCACCAGCAAGCGCTGAAGCCGAACATCTACCACCGACACCAGCCGCCACCTCAATGACCACGGCCGATCTGCATTCCGACACTCAACAGCAGCCACCGCCTGCTGTTCTCGAGGCAGCCTCTGCCTTCATGGCTTTGAGAGGCGCACACATAGCAAGCAGGTCTAGCAAACTCTCGCCCATGAGTGCGTCGTCACCTGATCTGTCTCTGTCTTCGTGCTCGGACACCGAGGAAGAGATCGCCGAAGGGCCCGTAGATCCAATCCAGCTCATGCCTGCACCGGACGCCGTCGTCCGCCAGGCGAACAAGGGCTCCGGAGCGGCACCGTTCATGCTGTGCTTTGCCGTCCTCGTCCTGCTGGCTCTCGCCGCAGTGCTGGTCGTCAAGGAGGTCCTACATTTCAGTAACCTGGACAGAAATGGCGGCAGCTGGCACTTCTGCTGCCCCGAGGGAGTCCAGGCACTCGCCAAATACGTCAACGCGACGCTAGACCCTTGTGACAGCTTCTTCGAATTCGTCTGTTCCAATGTCGTTGAGCGGAGCCCTGGCAAGAACTTTTTGCCGCATCTTCCCTTACGCACGGAGTTTGAGCTTCACGCCATCGGGCGTTCCAACGTGTCGCGCAGTAAGGCTGGGGCCTTCCTGAGGTCTTTGTTTGATTCGTGTCAGAGTTCTGGCTCGGACGAACATGCTATGATAGGCAAGCTGGCAACGTTTCTCATCAGCGCGGGCGGAGCTTACCTGCGGCACGTGGGAACGACGAATGCACTTGCGTTTCTTCTACTTAGCAACCTGAAGTATGGAATTTCGTCCGTTGTGTCCGTTAAACTGAAGGCGCAGGATGCTATCTCGATCGCTGTCAACACTCACCATGATCTGAACGATACAAAGTTCCAACAGTGCCTAAAACACTCCCTTGCGAAGTACAACAACTATGCCGAGAACAATGTCAGCGTAGCAGAGGTAACCGCCTTCGCGAGGACCTTGCGCGCTCGTTTCTCGGCGGATTTCACAACCGAGCGCTTCTCAGGAGCCAATATCTCTGCGCTCTTTCAGAAATTGAATCTCATGGCGGCTCTGAATATTATATCCATAGGCCTGGACCACCTTACGGAGGTAGACCTGAGCGGCAGAGTTCAGATGGACGCGCTTTTCGGCGCCTTTGGATCTACCGAAAATAGGCACGGCAACGTCGGTGGAGCTTACATCCTTGCGAGTAGCGTCTACCACGGCCTTGTGGAGCTTGCTTGGCCCTCCGTGCACACCAAGTCAGGCCGACTCTCCTTCTGCACACGCCAGATTGACCTGCTGCCGAGAGTTCGCGACGCCATGTACTCGGACGAGTTCGTCACACCTGCTAGAAAGCTACAAATGACTCGCGCCATCAACGCCGTAATCGAGACCATCGCCTCAGACTGTGCTTCCAGCTCCCTTTTCGATTCTAGTGACACCGTGCGGCTGAAGTCCTTGTTCGAAAGCATGTCGCTAATTGTACCCGGGGAAACGGCTCGCCCAGACATCGCGGTGGCAAGCGGAAAGGAAAGTTTCTTTGAGAGACTTTTGCAGGGACGTGTCTACGAATTCGAGGCGCAGCTTGCCATGGCACGGTTGGGTTTCCCTGTGACGAATACCAGCGGAAGAGAACACAGATACTTGTTGTTGCACAACGGAGTAAGCATCCTGGTCTTCCCGGCAGCCTTCGCGCTATTACGCGACGACACCACGCACACCGATGCCTTCAATACACCCGTTATCCCTTGGGCATTGGCTGAATCCACCTGGCGATTCATTTTGGCAGAGACTTCTGGGTGGTCTCAAGGAGCGAATTATCGGATAGCGAAGCTAGTGAACTGCTTTCGGAATCACTACGCAATGAACGTGTCGAGTATTGGACAGAGTACGCTCAAGATCGTTGACGTGGTGGCAGCTTCATTGGGCCTTTCTTCGGTGCTCCGAAGCTTCTCCGAGCGCCTCTGGTACAAGGTCGAAGCGGCAGGACGTTTCTGGAGCTTATCGCACAGTCAATTCTTCTACATGCGCGAGACCTTCTACCGTTGTCCGTCCGCTTCTGATCCCGTTAGCAGAAGATATGTGGACGTGCCGCTGAGGAATGACAAGGACTTTTCCAGGACGTTCCAGTGCGAAAGTTACAAACTTATGGCTATGGCGCACGTTTGCAAGATCTCTTGAAGGGACTTTTTTATAAGGTCTGAAAATGGCAGACCACGCCGCGTATAACTCTTTATATTGCCCATGATGCAATGAAAGGCTCTATAATTATTGCTTAAACAACTTCTAAGAAACCAGTGGTCGTAGTCTTTGTTTCGCGAATAATGAGTCACGCGCACTATATGTAACACCTTCATGTAAAATGCAGTTTTACTAACCGCGATAGCCCCGCACTTAGTTCTAACAATCGTTTCATTGTCGTCTGCACCCATTGTCGCTCTATTTAATGCCCTGATAGTGTGCGGAGCATGTAGAATAAAGTGCAGTATACTAAACAACAATTATATGCATCTGGAAATAGAATGATCTTGTTTGAATATTACGGTAAACATATAAGTAAATGAAGATGTGTGCAGTCTGAGCGAGTTTCCGGGCCAGCGCTTCAGCGGACGAGCAGTGTGCGCTTGCGTTGGGACGGCAAGCGTAGCCATAGAGTATATTAACTCTATGAGCGTAGCGAACCTCTAGCATGCGGATTTTATTGTATAATTGCAGCTGAGGTCGGAAGTGTACGCCTGCGACCAAGCGCCTACTTGAGGTTCTCGATCCAAATGTTTTGATACGGCGACATGTGCTCGTTGATGCCGGCCATGTTGGTCGCTGAGCAACACTGTACGATAACGGATTACGCCAGCGTGTGACTCAGACGTCTCTGAGCTGCTATTTTGATCCTCGGTTTATTAACATCTGAGCTATTTATGGTCGAGATAAATGCGCATTTAGTGGCGTTCGCAGTTAACAGCCGAGCTGTCACACACACACACAAAAAAAAACGTCTGCCTGCTCCTCCCCTTGAAAGCTACGCACACATGCTGCATGATAGGTTATGCCAAGGAAATTGTAGAATATAAAGAAAGAAAGAATCAAAAATGAGAGAAAGGAAGAAAAGTCTCAGTTGGCGCAGAAGAAAAAAGCTGACCCCTGCTTTCCGTAGACCCACTACGCACATCCTTACCACTACCCACATCATGTAGCAGCTTGCTGCTACATGACAGTCGTGTGATAGGGCCACGTGGTGGTGATAATGAACTTGGCACCATTGCCCGAGCTATGCTGTTTACTCAGATTTCACTGGCGTGGAACAGGATTTATTTATTTATTTATTTATTTATTTATTTATTTATTTATTTATTTATTTATTTCATTGATTTCCTAGCGCTATGTTCTTTAAAGAATATCCAAGGCATTCCTATGCTTCATATGTGCTAGCATAATAATAATTTATGGGGTTTTACGTGCCAAAACCACCTATGTTTATGCGACACATCCCGTTGGGGAGGCCTCAGGAGTAATTTTGACTTCCTCGAGTTCTAAGTAATGTGCGCTTAAATCTAACTACAGGGGTGTTTCTTGCATTTCACCCCATCGAAATACGGCCTCTGTGGCCGCGATTCCATCCCGTCACCGGGAGCTTCGCTGGCCAACACTCAAAAGCTAGCTATACCACGGTCGATTCTGGTCACATCCCGCAAGAGTGTGTGTACGGTCTAGTGGTTCAGACAATTCCCTTAGAAAGGGGCAGACTCGGGGCGATGCTCCAGCCACAAGCAACAATAATTTGCCTCACAACCGGAAGCAAACATCACAAAAAATCGAACCTATTGCAAGGCTTCCCGGGTGGTTCCGAATGGTCTACTCACTCGCGCTCCTGGTTGAACTCTTCATTTTCTTCCAGTGAACAGTATTCTGTTTATCTATTCGCAACTCCAGAAAAAGTGGTTCATCTGCCAACATTGCTGAGAAAAACAAAGATGGCTTCTATATCCAGGGTGACGGCCGCGCTTCCGCTTAGAGCTGTGCTAAAGTTTCTTGATTGCGGGTTCTAATCACGATGCTTCGTCGAATGCGAAGGGGTTCTTGCTGCCGAACATCTGATATTAATCGGTCTAAATGATTTAAGCGGCGAAACAGCGGAAATAATTGCGCTGTGCGTTCAAACGTCGCACTTGTTCGGAGACCCGCATCAGATATTATTAATGATAAAGAGCCAGTTATGTTTTTCTTGTTCGTTTTCTCCTTGATGTGGACTGAAGTCCCGTCAAGAAGATGATCGACGTCGATGAAGCAGGAGGCAGGTTGGAGGTAATGAACTTGAAGGTATATTGTAGCAAAATATTTACAGTCATATGTACATCTTGCCGAAGCACACTGATGATAACATAGACATCAACAGCGTCTTACTCTTCTACTTAACTTTTCTCAAGTTAGAGCCTAGAACACTGTTACTACATACAACGAACCTAGTCTCACTGTTCGACCACCGAGTGGTTACGGCCCAGACAGAAGTTGCATCGTACGGAGTCTTACTGATCGATCAGTTAAATGATTACAGCCTAGACTGAAGGGAAACGAATCCCGTCCAGTCTTTAGTACCTTGCGGTAACAAAGAAAAGGGGAGGTGGCCACTGCTGGTCCGCCTCAACCTTCTGTCATCCAATCTGTTTACCCTCAGATTAAGCCACTCCCTAGTGGGCTGTCCCTAATCTTGACAGCAGCGTCTTTGCAGTTTAAACAGGCATTTTGGCATTCTTTCCCATCATGGCTCTCCCTCTCCTTATCCCACGCTCTCAGATATTCTCACAATCGAAATATCGGTATCGTAGCAGCCCTGCGGCATTCGGGCCATCTCCCACGCTCATCCAGTCGAACCCTGTCGTTCCAGGAAACACAGCGTGTCTTCGCCTTTCCCGCAGTTCGGACCGTGCACTGCTGCGACTCACCCCTTCGTTCCAGTCGGCGCGCCGAAAGCGCATGCTGGTCGTTAAAGAATTGGTTGGGCCAAGCGCACTGTCGCTTCAAGCGACGGCGCACTTCTCATGCATTCTTTTCCTACGCGTCCGAGCTGCTCTTCCCCGAAACGGCCACTGAGAGGACAAGTACGGTCGCGCAGCCGCGACCCCCCCGAGCGACGTTCAGCGAAAGGGAAGGGTCTCGTACCAGGAACCCCTGGGGGCCAGCGTGGGAGACCAGCCGCTCAATGGGAGCAGTTTGCTTTCCATTGATAATTGCTGTCAAAGACCATGCAGAGAGAGAGCCGAGAAAGAAGCTTTGTATAGCGTAAGGTGCTACGCCGTCCCTTCTGTACGATCGCCTTATGAGCGGCAACATAACAGAGCCTTTCCAGCGAGCCTGAAGTTGAAGAAGGCAGGTACGTGTCCATGCGTAGCAGGCCTCTCCGAAAGATGCAAGCACTTGTGCGCGGCGTTGCTCCATTGAGTACAAATGCGCCACTTATAAACGTGTTAAAAGAGTGCAGTTCTATGCGCGGTGCCGGAAGACAAACTTAGAGGCGCGGTGAACAGGTCGAGGGCTGAAAAGTTGGAACGAGCGCAATAAATCCTGAATTGTCACCAGATGAACTCGAAATGCAAACGCGCTACGTTAAACGATCACACGTTACCTCCGTAACCACCAAATTACGAGGCGCAGCGCGCGCATGGGACGAAGGCCGGCGAAAGAAGGCAAGCGCTAGCTTAATATCTACTTACTACAATGCATGCGGACAAAAGTACGTCAGCAATATTGTTACCGCGGTTCAAGTTGAGCATAGGCGCACTGAGAAAACGTTACCAGATATACACGTATAAACAATGTCGCTATTTTGCTCACGCGCTGGCCTAAACTACACTCCGGCTCTTCGAAAAGCGCGCACACACAATCGCGCGCACACACAAACACACAAACGCGCGCACACGCAATCTGTGTACTCACCGGGGAGGAAGAAATCGTCGGAGTGAAGTGCCTGGACCAAACTAGCATAGTTCCCGTCACCTTCTTGCCGATGCGCAAGCTCTTAATCCATGTTGCCCTGCACGAAGCGTCGTCTGCTTCTTTGGGGAACCGATGAAACGACGTGTCTCCTGTCTTTGCATCGCGATGACACGCACTGAGGCACGCAACAAAAATCTTTTGATGAGGATTCCTTCTTTTTCGGGCTGCTTCGAGGCGGTATTGCGTCGATTAAGGAACTATAGAGCTGTTTTACAGCCCGCGGTAATGCGATACCATGCCGCGTTTCGAGATCGACCTTGGATCGGCTGGTTACAGGAGCGTCCGCTAGGTGGCGAGCATTTAGATGGAATCGCGAATACTCCGATCGTATGGACAGCGCGAATAGCTGAGGGCAATATGGAAGTAATGGGAGCACAGATGACAATTATTCCTGCATTCTACAACGACTGACGCCATTGTTCAGTGACGCGAGTCACTGAAAAACGCAAGAACCTACTCGTTTCTCCTATAGTCAGCGTATTCTCGGCGACCAATATCACGGACGACGTCCTGATGGCGTCGCCGAAAGGCACTAATTCCCTCAAACTTGTGAGGAAAAAGAGAAGTTCGAGGCTACACTAGGTTACTTTTTTTTAATTCTTTGTTTATCTTTGTTGTGCCATTCTGTGTACCTTGTCAAGAACTTCAGCGTGGGGTTCCTTCCTATGAGCCTCGCTTTCAGGCGACAACAGCGGCCTGTTCTTCACTGATGGATGCGTGTAATGATCACCATCGGCATAACCACTCCAGAACGTGCCGCTCGTGGATGAAGAAGAACGAAAAGACGGTCATGATGCCTCGCCTTTGGTCCACGGCAAGTAAACTTAGAAGGAACAACTGGTTCACGAGGGTATTTTCGGCTTGAGACATGTAGAGTTCCCGTTCACCGTGGTGCTGTACGACGTCCCTCGATGCAGGTTCTCATGAGCGGGCTATTGGCCCCGGCTGCGTGCCTCCTGCAGCCTCCGAGCACGAAGCCAACTTTCGCCGATGCCACGTAAGCTGTTTCTTACGCGAAGTGTGCGGGAGGGTGGCCCTTTCATTAGTGCGAGCTGCGAACGTCGTCACCTCGGGGCAACAGCAATATTAGCTTCACTACTGTTGCTGCGTATGTCCACCTCAATCGTAATTCGCGACCTATCTGGGTCCCCACCTTTTTCAGGAAAAGAGAAAATTACTTGGGACACAATTACGTATTTAGATGAGGCGAAATGTGAAAATTTTCTCAAGCTGGCCACATACAAGTGCGTAACGTCAACTTGGACACAAGCAAACATTGTTTCTGGCTCCATTTTTCTTTCATTGTTTCGATGGGAAATGCGTGGCTCATATAAGCACCTTCCATTCTTAGGAAGCTTCTGCTATTGATGGTGATATATGGGCTTTTTTTCATAATGGCTAGGTATATCCTATTTCTTTAACACGAAAGTGTTCGATGCCAGGGTCCACCAAGAAACCACTGATGTATTTCGGTAACGGAAGTAGATGTCTAGAAACACGCACTTAAGATAGAAAAATTACCGCTCTCTGGGACTCGAACCCAGAACCAGCCAGGGTTCGACAGTATGAACTAGAAGCGCTACCACCACACCACCGACAGACTTCAAGTATGGGGGAAAAAAACGGGCCTTATATCTTTACCACTTTGTAATTTGCATCTGATTGATGCCCGATTAAAGTAAAAGCATTTAGAAATCAAGATTGTTTATAAAATAACATCGCCTCCCTTTCACTGCACTCTTGGTTCTCAACGGTCGTAAGTCGCAAATTGTCGTGTTCATATGCGCACCGGCAGTTAGCGCTTCAGGAGCTCGACGCCTATCTCGCCGCGCAATCTTCGGCATCCTGCCGGCGCATTGCTTCAGCCACGGCCGGTACGTGCACAATTTGTCTTGCGCGATGTCTATGATAGCCAGTTTCGTTGCGACACGCTCTACTCCAGGAACGATGGTGGTGGTAAAAAACATTTTTATTTCACAAACAAAAATTACTAGAGTGCCGGCGTGATGCTTCGGCGCGTTTGGGTGGCCCGACCCTATTCCGGGACGCCAGTGGAGCTGGCAGCTGCCCGAGCGCGCGCCACCAAAGAGCGTTGCGCAGCCAAGGTAGAGCAGCCGAGCAGGTGCTCCTCCCAAGCCTCTCTAGTTGGGATAGGGAAAGGGGATGAGAAAGGGAGAGGATTAGCTGGGCACGAGGCTACGACGTGATATGTGTCGGCGAGGATCCGACAGGTCGAGCAGGTGCCATTTATTTCCGGCAAGAAGTGCCTGGCGACCGCCGGACTGACAAAGGTGTTCGTCTGCAGGCGGCGTAGCAGTCGTTCGTCCGCTTTCTCCAGACCGCGTGCGGGGTCCGGGTAGAGGCGGCGCGAAGCCCGGTAATAAGCCAAAATTTCGCGAAAGCATGCCAGGTTGGCGTTGCCAGATTCCGTCTCGGGACATGGAGGGGCATCGGCCCGGATAGGAGAAGCGCAGGCAGCGTCATTCGCCGCCTCGTTGCCGGGCTTGCCCAAGTGGCCTGGGATCCGACTACACGAATGGAATGAAGGTTAAAGCGCCAAGAGGCTGCCCGAAGAAGGCCAGCCGCCAGAGGGGCAATGGAACCCTGAAGGTACTGAGAACAGGCCGAGCGCGAGTCTGTCAGGATGGTTCGTGAAGAGGGGTGAGAGGGGGCAAAGCTATGGCAACCTCTTCAGCATGCGTTACCGTGTCTGCTCGAAGGGAGAGGCCATCGACGTGTTTGTCAGTAATCACGGCCGCCGTGAAGTGACCCGAGGGGGAGGGACCCGAGACGTCCACGCAAAAAACAAAGACGGCCGCCGAGAAGCAAATGATGCGCCTTTCGCACCGCGAAGTGTGCGTTCACAAAAAGAAAATCCACTTACAAGCAGTTCGGTTTCGCTTGCAAAGTTTGAGTATTTGCGGACGCTCCTGGTTTATGCAAGTTTACGGAGGACGCTTGCGCGTTCAGGGTGGTGTGTCTGAAGAAATGTGAGTAGTTCGAGAGCCCTCGCTTGCGTCCGACTGCCGAGGATACCTGTGCAGCGTCGAGGTGCATCTGATGTGTACATGCAAGGTGTTCACGTGTCCACAGTGCCCAACCCATCTCGCACACCTGCTGCTTCTGTGCGAAGACAGGTTTCACTTTCTTGATATACCGATTCCAATGACATAGACGGATGAACAACTTTTAGGGGCGAAGCTCCTTAGGGCATAGGCTAGTCCGGCGTCGTTGTCGTAGCCACCTCTAGGTCTCAGAATGATCACGAGATGGCGCTACGGTGCTGCGATCGCATGCGGCGCGCCGGGAGGCTCGCGCTCGCCCTCGGCGCGTGCCTCCCGGCGCGCGAGCTCTCACTCTTCCATCTGCTGTCTTGTGTGAGAGAGAGAGCGAAAGGCGCGCGTTGACTATGGAAACGCTTTTTCTTCGATGAACGCTCTACCAGCTCGCAAAGGAGAACGCGCCCTCACCTGCGAGAGACATGGTTGACGCAGGGAGCATCTTCTAGTGAGTTCCTTGATTGAAAAATGCCTACTGCTCGCGCTGGAGAACCGTTCACCGGCCACCCATATATATATATATATATATATATTGTGAGGCGACGTCCAGTACAGCGGTAGAACCGTTTTATTAGCACAATGGCGTGCGAGACAGCTTCCCAGCTGGCAGCGGCCAAACTCAGCGATGATGATGATTGGCGTGATGGGTATATACAGATGAAGACGATGAACTGCATACTTAGCGCTCACACTATTTTCCCCCCTTCGCGAAAGCGGTCACCAACGCGGCAAATCAACACAGCAATTCAACACAGCAAGTTAGCAAGGGAACGAACGGCGGATGTACGGCTTCAGGCGAGAGACGTGGACGATTTCGACGCTGCGGCGACGACGGTCAGTAGGCGAGTTCATAGGAGCGATTCGATAGTTTACGGGAGACGTCCTTTGAAGTACAGTGTAGGGGCCTAGGTATCTGTGAATAAATTTTTCGCATAGTCCTAAAGCTCGAACAGGTGTCCACAGGAGGACTTCGTCTCCAGGGCGGAACGAAGTAACGCGGCGCGTGGCATCATAACGAATTTTTCTTCTGTGCTGCATAGTGGCGGTGTTGGCACGTGCAATTGCACGACATCGGGTGATGCGGGCAGCGAATTCTTCGGGAAGGGACGCGGAGGGAACAGAGGGCGGAGATAGAAACGTAGTGTCCAAGATATAAGAGGGGGTACGGCCGTACACGAGGAAGAAGGGGCTGTAATTCGTTGTGCGTTGAACGGCGGTGTTGTAGGCGAAGGTTACGAAAGGAAGGATAGTGTCCCAGTTTTTGTGATCGGGCTGTACATACATGGATATCATGTCTGACAGGGTTCGATGAAAGCGCTCGGTAAGGCCATTTGTTTGCGGATGATAAGCTGACGTGGTCTTGTGGACGGTGTTGGAGGCACGCAACACTTCAGCCAAAACATGTGAAAGGAACATCTTGCCACGGTCACTGAGGAGAACCCGAGGCGCGCCGTGGCGTAATATGATAGCGCGCAGGACGAACTCCGCAATTTCTGAGGCAGCGCCAGAAGGAAGAGCTGCCGTCTCAGCGTAGCGTGTTAGGTGGTCGACGGCGGTGACAATCCAGCGGTGACCAGCAGGCGTTAGCGGTAGGGGCCCGTACAAGTCTATGCCCACGACTTCGAAGGGGGCGGATGGGCACGGCATAGGTTGCATAGGGCCGGCGGGAACAGACGTAGAACGTTTGCGGTGTTGGCATGACGGGCAGGAACTGACGTACTTGGCGACACTCGATGAGAGACCAGGCCAATAGCAGCGAGTCTTGATGCGCTCGTAAGTCTTGTGAAACCCTAAATGGCCAGCCGACGCGTCGTCGTGGAGAGCCTGTAAGACCTGTAATCGGAGGGAACAAGGCACGACCGGGACCCATAGGTTGCCGGTAGAATGATAAATTTGCCGGTATAAGGCCCCATCTTGCAGTCTGAAGCGTGATAGTTGCCGTCTCAAGCGGCCGTTTGGAGGATTTGACAAGCCATTAAGGCGGTCGATGATGGTGCGGCAGTACGTATCAGCCCGTTGAAGTGAGGCGAGATCATCGGAGGAAAGAACGTCTGTCGAGGCTAGAAGGTGTATCGGAGCTATGGGCATGTGCGTATCCGGGTGGTTTGATAGCGCCGTGCAAACCGGAGACGCTGCATGGGCATCGGGCGGCAGCGGACAACGCGACAAGGCGTCGGCATCCTGATGTTGGCTGCCGGACCGGTAGGCGACAGTGTAGTCGTATTCCTGTAAACGGAGCACCCAGCGGCCGAGACGTCCGGACAAGTTCTTCAGAGAGGACAGCCAACAGAGAGCGTGATGGTCAGTCACGATGGTGAAATGGCGGCCGTATAAATAGGGGCGAAACTTTTGTATTGACCATACGATGGCGAGGCATTCTTGTTCTGTAATCGTATAATTTCGTTCTGCTGGAGAAAGTGTACGGCTCGTGTAGGCGACGACATGCTCTTCAGACAAATGATTGCGTTGTAGTAGCACAGCGCCGATTCCATGTCCACTGGCGTCGGTGTGCAAGACTGTAGGCGCTGTTGGGTCGAAGTGACGAAGGAGTGGTCGCGACGTGAGACACCGCTTTAGGGTCTCGAAGGCGGCGTCACATTCATCTGTCCATACTAAAGATGTACCTGTGCTGAGAAGTTTATGAAGAGGGGCTGCGATTGTGGCGAAGTTGCGAACAAAGCGGCGGAAGTATGACGCTAATCCCAGAAAGCTGCGAAGGTCTTTAATTGTGGTCGGCTGAGGGAAGTGCAACACAGCAGCAATCTTGTCGGGATCCGGCTCAATGCCGTCCTTACTGACAACGTGACCCAGTACTTTGATGCTGCGGCTTGCAAATCGACACTTTTTAGTGTTTAGCTGGAGGCCGGCATTGGCGAGACACGTGAGAACTTCGTCTAAGCGTTCGAGGTGTTGCGAGAAATTGGTCGAAAAGATGACGATGTCGTCCAGGTAACACAGGCAGGTCCTCCATTTTAAGCCACGCAGCACCGTATCCATCATTCGTTCGAATGTGGCTGGGGCATTGCAGAGTCCAAACGGCATGACATTGAACTCAAATAGGCCATCAGGAGTGGCAAAGGCAGTCTTCTCTTTATCGGACTCATGCATCGGAATCTGCCAGTAGCCTGAGCGTAAGTCGAGGCTGGAAAAGTATTCGGCACCTTGCAAAGTGTCCAGGGCGTCATCAATACGAGGCATAGGATAGACATCCTTGCGTGTAATTTTGTTCAGTTCCCTGTAGTCGACACAGAACCGGACCGAGCCGTCCTTCTTCTTCACCAGCACGACAGGGGACGACCAAGGGCTGGATGAAGGCCTTATAACGTTCCGTGCAAGCATGTCGTTGACCTGTTCGTCTATAACTGTACGTTCGGACGATGATACGCGGTATGGACGTCGGCGAATTATGCGCGAGCCGTCTGTTTCGATGCGATGAGCGGCTACTGATGTCTGACCCAATCCATCCGAATAAACGTCAAAACACGTCTGATGCTTCATTAGTAGAGACAGCAAGGCTTCACTTTGGGTTGGGTTAAGGTCTGTGCTTAAAGTGGGTTTGAGAGCATTGGAAGAACCTGCCTCGGGTGTTCGCCGAGAGACGGATGTGGCGGCTGAAGCGGTAACGACACATTCCAGGGTGCACTCAGTGATGCTGGCAACGGTAGATCCTTTCGGCAAAAGCAGGGGCTCTGGAGTTATGTTGTAGGCGGTAAGCTTGGCATAACCACGTGAGAACCGCACCAGACAAGTGTCGATGACAATTCCTCGAAGAATGCACCGCTGATAAGGGATAACCATTGCGTCCCCGTCTATTGATCTTCGTGCCGTAATCGTAAGAACGTGGCCTTCGCCCGGAGGCAGGACGAAATCTGCAGCTGTTACAAGGGGCAGAGGCGAGAAGTGGTCGACATTAGAGAGCTCGGTGTCGGTAATGTGGATAAGAGGCTGGCCGCATGAGATGACTGCAGAAGCCGAGGAGAGAAAGTCCCAGCCTAATATGAGGTTATGAGCGCATGAAGAAAGCACAGCGAGCTGTATATGGTGGCGAACTCCGTCAATGGTAACACGAGCGGTGCATTGCCCAGTAGGATAAATCGCATTGTCATTAGCACCACATAAGACGGGACCAGAGTACGGGGTTTGCACTTTTCGGAGACGAAAGCAGAGTTCGTGGTGAATGACCGAAATTGAGGCTCCAGTATCGACAAGGGCATGAACAGAAATACCTTCCACACTTACAGTCAATAAATTTGCAGGGCGAGGGGAGGAATTGTAACGTTTCGATGACGAGCAGTTTCCCCTCCAAAAACTGCAGCGCTTAGTTTTCCGAGCGATTGTCGAGGGTGTTAGGAGTAGCGCGCAATGGCGATGTCGTACGGCGGAACGGCGACGGAGAACGACGGCGGGGCGAGCGGGAAGGTCGAGGCATGGTCTCAGATAGCGGAGGTGAAGGAGAACGACGTGGTGATGGCGTATACGGTGCAGGAGCATATGCGTCTGTTCTAGGAATGAAGTCTCGCTCGTAGTAGGAATACCCCCGTCTTTCATCTTGCTGGCGTCGGCGGCAGAAACGGGAGATGTGGCCACGAATGCCGCAGTAGTAGCAGACTGGGCGCGGTGGACGCCACGTAGAATAGTGCGCTTGAGCCGGCGTCTTTACTGCAACAGAGGCTACGTGGTCGTAGGCACCGACGCAATGGTTGTGGTCTGGAGGTACCGAGGCAATGGGCGCCGGCGGCCGCGAGGCAACGTCGGCATACGAAGGGACGCAGGCGGCCACAGGTGACTGGAGACATGCAGCATTTCTCATGGACGCCAGCTCCTCTTTAATAACGTCGCGCAGGTTTGGAGCCGGACGAGCAGGCACCACGGGAATGTTACCGGAAGCGTAGCCGTGCAGCTCCTCTCTGACAATGTTGCGAATAAGCGCTCGCAATTCGTCATTTACAGTAATGCCAACGTCACCGGAGGCGCGTGGAAGGCGAATTGAAGAGAGCGCGTCGAGGCGCTGGCAGGTGGTGATAATGTCGCGAACTGTGTTTGGACTTTGCAGGAGGAATGCGTTGAAGGCAACGAAGTTGATGCCTTTCAGTATATGGCGTATGCGATCGGCCTCCGGCATATCACTTTGAGCTCGGCGACATAGGGCCAGAACGTCTTCAATGTAAGATGTGTATGATTCTTCAGCTCCCTGGACACGGGTAGCGAGTTTCTGTTTCGCTACCTCGGAGCGTCCGGCCGATGTGCCGAATACCTGACGCAGTTGCTCAGTGAATGCGGACCAGTTAGGGAAGTCGCCTTCGTGATTGTAAAACCACGTCTTAGCGACCTCTCTAAGGTAGAAAGGAACGTTGCGTAGTTTATGGGGCTCGTCCCAACGGTTGTAATCGCTGACCCTGTCATAATTGTCGAGCCACTCTTCTACGTCTTCGCCACGAAGGCCAGAAAATACCTGAGGGTCGCGTTGCGGGGCGTAGACAGTCCTAGTAGGCCCAGCTGGCTGAGCTGGGGCGGCGTCGTTTTGTGCCATCGTTGGTGCTGACGAGCACAATCGTCGACCAGAGCGGAGCTCCAGGGGTGACCGGTAGAGCAGGAGGACTTGGAAACGAACGCACGCTCCACCACTTGTGAGGCGACGTCCAGTACAGCGGTAGAACCGTTTTATTAGCACAATGGCGTGCGAGACAGCTTCCCAGCTGGCAGCGGCCAAACTCAGCGATGATGATGATTGGCGTGATGGGTATATACAGATGAAGACGATGAACTGCATACTTAGCGCTCACACTATATATATATATATATATAGATATATATATATATATATATAAATCTATATATATATATATATATATAGGCATGGATCTGTATTGCAATGAGTGCCGGTGGGAGATTTCACTTGTGCGTAGTGAACCATAAGGATTCGTTAGCGTGCGCGTTAACTAAAGTAGTCCGGAACTCGGCCCGATTTGAAGTGTGCGCGCAGGAATCTCATGAAGACCAGGAGATAAATGACATCGCGTTGTGTGCCATGCATGAGTGGAGCTGTCAAGGTTGAATTACGGAACACAGAACGATCCCAGATGAGCCCACCGCATGGTTCACGTCGTGGAGGTGCGTGGCATGATCAATAGATGGCGCGGAGCGCTCACTCGTGCTCTAGTTGTGATAGGAGAGCGCTAGATGGAGGCCGCGGAATTCACAGCATATCCACGAGGAGTGAATGATGATGAGTGGGGCGAAGCTCCCGTCCATCTGTCTGTCTGTCTGTCTGTCTGTCCGTCCGGACAGATGAAGGGGCAACGGAAGCCACGGCTTATGTAAACGGTAACCACCACGGCTCACGACCAACGAAGCAAACACGGCTCCAGTACGAAAACGAAATATCACCGCTCACGAATAAAAAATTTCTTGTATATGTACACACACAGTGTTTGTCACGTCTTTGATGATGCACTGGGCAAGATTCGCGGAAGATTCACGGTTTTTACCGATGAACCTCCGGAGCTTCGCCAACTCATCATCATTCACTCCGTGGATATGCTTCGATTTTTTTTTCTCTCTTACGTGCTTACTCGAGATACTGCGATGTGCCGTGTACACGAGGTGGAGCAGAAACACTGCATATGACGAACAGCGAGACACTATATGTTCAAACGAGACGCTGTAGGCGAAATGTATGGTACCTCCTGCATGTGAGCGAGTTGCTTGTTTGCAACAGAGTGATAGACTGGTGGCTAGAGTGTTGGCTTGCTAAGCCTTAGGTAGCGATTGAATTCCCTGCCAGGCCGCCACGGCACCCATGTTTCGATGGGGGCGAACTGCAATAAAAAGAAGAAAAAAAAGAAAAAAGAACGGCCGTATGCTTAAATTATGCGCGCGCTGAAGAACCCCAGGCAGTCAACATTACTCCGTAGCCCTCCGCTATACGGCGTGCCTCACACTCTAATTATCTTTTTTTTCTATGTGCAACCGCAGCAATTATCATTCATGGGATGTAGCGACCGCTTACCTATCTGGTTCCGACGCAGGTCTCCGTTTGAATACGATGCTCCCACAACCGAAATCCCGGCTGCACTCGCCTCGAGGAAGAACGTGACAACCACGGCGACCACCGACGGGCAAGGTGAAAGCTTCCTACACGCCACCTAGCTCGTTACTCCGCAGAGATATAAGAAAGTAAAACCACGTGGTTTTTATAGGAAACACTGAATTGTGTTGATTCAAGGCCGCGGGAGGATGACCAGACAACTATAATAGAATAATAATAGAATAGAACGGAACAAAGGTTTATTTCTCCTGAATTCTTACATGGAGAGGGGGCAGAGCATGCGTAGCCTAACAAATGGTCTCTAAACGTAACTACATGTCTTTATTCAACTGCATTTTTTTCATATGCTTAGTATATGCTGTATAGTTATGTGCTTATATCTTAGATGCTTTGAATATGCTTAGTATAGTATAGCTTTTAGTTCAGTAGCAAGTCACCGATAAGTACCGCACATTTCCCGCAGAAACCAGCGCAGCTCCTCCAGGCCTGGGCCTTCCGTGCACCCACGATAGCGACTGCATTGCGACACGCGGCCTCACGTGCCAGGAGTGGTTGTGCGCATGCTCACCCCTCACGCCAGTCAGGGTCGAGGTCCAAGGAATGGATACCTGTCTTACAGGCATGTTGCCAGTCAATATCGAATGAAAGTCGCTCATCTGCGAATGGAAATAATGTTTGACGAGGTTTGCTGTATAATGTTGTTCGAAGAAATTTCATGTGAGGTGGCCAGTCTGTGTCTTGCTGCCAATGCCCGCATGTACAGATGTTGGCGACAAACTAACGGCGAACGTGCGCGCGTGTTCAGACACCACACGGTGCTAAGAGGGCGTAATGCATCTTTTATCGCGTTGCAGCCAAGTCGCTGTACGAGTCGTGCCGCTTCCACCAGGAGTGCAGCCACCGAGACGCCAACATGCGCTGTGTCGACTTCCTCTGCTACTGCCCAGCACCCGTCGTGCTCCGAGGGAATGGCAGATGCCTCGAGCGTGAGTGCGCAACAAAACTTGTTTTACAGCGAAGCTGTACACCTCACGATAGTCGGGAATTTTCGTGGCGTAAACAAAAAACGCCAGGTTTACAATTGAAGGCAAACGGCATATCTCTCTTTGCAAGGCGTACTGCATAGAGTTATGTATTCACTAATAATAACCCTGCGCAAAAGAGGGCGTTTCGGTAAAAGGTCATGTGTTAGTTGCAGAAACTACTATTAGAGGTTGAAAGAATGTAAACATGTGTGCATCTTACACGACCAAACCAAAAATATCTTGGTAAGGATACTTGTGCCACTTCTGCGCAAAAAGAAAAGCCGAAGAACCACAAAGAAAGAAAACCAAAAAAAAAGCATCAAGACCGCATGGTGGATGATAAGTGCCTTTGAACAATGGAGCGCCCTCCCTCACGTTCCCATTAATATTAGGTTGCAGCTGCTCCAGAAAGGGTCGTCTGACGTCATTCGAAGCCCTCGTGGGAAGTGCAAACCGCATGTGTGGTGTTTGATACAGCTTCGCTCGACATTCAGGTTTGCATAGCGGGATGGCGGCAAATTTTTGCTTCGTTATTCTTACTTATGTAACCATTCTCAAGAACCGCACGGTCCAAGCATGAAGGGCATACGAGTAATAGTCCCAACGATCAAGGGATTATTCTAGAAAGAAGAAAACTCGAACAAAGAAACATACAGAATGCAAGATCTCATACACTAACCGCATGGATGAAACAAGCGTGCATGTTGCCATAAAAGTTCCTTTGCATTAAGAACACCGGAAAGTAAATTATTACTCTCTTTTTCGGAATGTCATTTTACGGTAAAGCGGCGTATTCACTTCAGTTCCTTAAAAATATTGGGGCAAGTGCCTTGCGGTTTGCATGTCTAGTTCCCAATTTGAATGACGGCGTACAGAATTTGGTTTAGTTACTTTTATATGTCTCCGCAAGGTAGGTATGACGATGAACCTGCCCACAGACCCTTCTGCGAGCGCTAGAAAGCTGATATGTTACGGGAAACTGGACTCGTCCTGCCGGCCTGTCTGTGTTCTTGTATTCCCACTGCTATCTGCAGATGCTAGATCGATGTCGTTCCAATATATAGAGCAAGGTTATGAAGTCATTCTGTCCTTATTAAACGTAAAGCGCCTTGCTTCTTAGTGGACATGCTATATCCCTCCAATATCATTCTTCCCTGCCCTTTTTTCCTAAAAAAAAGAGAGAGGGGGGGGGGCGTGGATGCCATACAGTCGGAGCATGTACAACATAGCCCTGGGGAAGTGCAAAATTGCAAGGAGCTCAACGCTCGGCGCTACGTTCGATGGTTCCTTTTAGAGAGAGCGGAGTTTGTGCTGTAGTGGTGGAACATCTCGTGTCATAGCTTCAAAACTGGGCGTACTCTGGCATTATGTTCAATTTATGTCTCACTTTTATCACGACACCATTTCGTTCGTGCTGTAGAATCCATCGATATTTCAATGTCTGTGTGAAGTACCGATCCCGTGCCGTAATCTTTCTTTTTTTTCGGAGGTTCTGGCATCCTCCGTAACAGAATCTGTCTGTTAGTGAAAAGAAAAAGATGCTTGACCCGTTCTTCTAACTACGCTAAGCCCTGCCACAGTGGTATAGCAGCTGTTGCACTCGGCTTCTGCTCCAAAAGTCGCGTGATCAAATCCCGGCCGTGGCGGCTTTATTATGATTCAGGCGAACTGTTGATGCGAACTGTTGAACTGTGCAATACCAGTGCAGGTTAAAGGATCCCAGGTAGTCGGAATTTCTGGTGCCCTCCACTACGACGTCTCTGATAATAATATCGTAGATATGGGACGTAAAACCCTAGAAATTATTATTACCTAGCTTGACTGAGGCCTCTCACATCGCAGTGCGTGCCCTCTACTTCTTCGAGGAATTCTGCTAGTCTAGATACACCGGATGGGGACCTTAAATATTCTGGAATGCAGATTCCAATGGCAGCCTGTTCGGATCGAAGTCCGAACGTCGCCGTAATGAAACGCTCCGCATTTGCTGGAACCTAAGGGCCATGGTTGAGTAGCACATTTCATTAGGGAGGCAGTGGCCAGTGACCGCACCATGAAGTCCAGTTGCTATTCCGGTGAGGGAGGGAGCAGTAGGGCGGTAGCTTCTGGAGAATGACATGGCCGTGCGAAGGCTTCACATAGTGCGGAGGCTTGTCCAGCACATCGTAGAAGTTGTACACAAAAAAATATATGAGGGCAAGGGATTTGAATCTCTGATTCTCTTGCCTTAGCACGAGGGCAGCTTCGCGTTGCCTATATGGCCGCACCATAGACGTGTCCGCGACCTATTACTTCCGGCGGCTGTAGCGCCTTGCACTGCCAATCATTTTTTCATTAGAACTGTCCTCGAAAAATATGATGCCCTATCGACGTCCGCCTTTCACCTAGTTTATTTAGTTCAACAAAGGGCAGGCTAAACGAATCGTTTACAAACGAGAAACGCCTGATAATCTCCGTAGACGAGGAACGGCTTCGTGCAAGAGAGCGACATGTGTGTGAAAGGCGAAATAACAGAACGGATACTGTGCGGGGAGCGCGCGAACACCACAGGGTATAAGTTCTTGGCTCTGAATGCAGAACAACGTGAATTCAAAAGAAAGAATTTGCCTTTCCAGCGTTTTTCCTTTCTTGTTTAAGTGGGGGCGTGGGGCTCAATGATTGGCTGTTGCATTGACGCTTGGAGGTTCTCAAAACTCGTCCTGCTCATTGCAGCTTTGTGGCGTTTTAATAAGATATAGCAGTAGTATTCAGCGCCGTCCAAGTCATACGCACGTTATGCCGGCACCCCACGACTTTGGCAAGAACTTCTTCCTTTGTTTGTTGAGAACATGCGCAATGTCTTGGCTGTTTTTTGCTTCCTCTTGATGAGAAGCTGTCAAGTTTGTGTATACTTCGCTGTGCCTTCTTGCAGCTTTGTCGTCAATAAGCACTAGCACACACACCATAACACGTTGCAAATGAGCCCCCCCCCCCCCCCCCCCCTAAAAAAAGCACTATCACAGAATGTGTGGTCGTAACCAGGCAGACAAAATCGGTTTTCAAGAATTTCATGCTGTTTCTAAAATCATAATGCTGCTACTATACCGCAACCTTTTATTCGCAGCTCCATAGAGGCTTTTAACTAGAGGTGCAGAATTTCGAATGCTTCAACCGAATAACATCGCATTCAGTTCGAACATCGAGTGGAAATGCACATAGATCCAGGCATCTTCCAATAGTTCACGAACATTTAAAAACGTTAAATGCACCGAAATAAGCATAATGTGGGCACCTTAAAAGGCCTCTTCGTCATCTGTACATAATCACCATCACAAAGGCTTCTTCATCGGGTGTGGGTAATCTGTAGTCTGTTCGGCGCTTTGGGCGCGGCCGGTTCGCTGTATCATCGAGGCCTAATAAATACACCGTGAAAACCGCATCGTCACAAGTGGTGGAGAGTGCTTTTCGGTCCCAGGACCTCTACCATCCCAATCTCACTCCTGGAGCTCCGATCAGGTCACCGATTGTGCCATTTCTCCGCTGTCATGTCCCCGACGCGCCGGCCGATCCTTCTACTTCAGCCCTCTCGGCCCCGACTGCTGCATCCCCTCCCTATATGATTGTCAACGGGCACCAGCTCGAACCCCACCTGTTCGCTAGACTCCGCGGAGAGGACGTTCAGGATTGGCTAGACAACTATGACCGGGTGAGCGCAGCCAATCGTTGGGACGAGCCGCTCAGGCTAAGCCACGTGTCCTTTTACTTTACGGGAGTAGCCAAACTTGGTTTTTCAACTATTGAATCGATTTTCCAGACTGGCAGAGCTTCAAGCAAAAGCTTGGACAAGTCTTCAGGTACACCGGCCGTTCGATCTGCGCTCGCTAACAAGACGCTCGACACTCGTCGACAGTAACTCGGCGAGTCCTACACCTCCTACATCGAGGATGGCCTCGCCCTTGTCGACGTGTGAACGCGGCCATGACCGAATCCGAAAAAGTTCGACACATACACAAGGGCATCAGTGCTGTCGCGTTCAATGCGTTGGCCACGTGCAATCCCAAAAGCGTCGCCGATATTATAGCTACGTGCCAGCGTCTTCACGAACTTGAATCTGTTCGTTTGCAACCGGACACAAGTGATAACATTACCGCCGCTGACCCCTCACTGCGTACGATGATCCGCTCAATCATACGGGAAGAACTCCATTTTCTTGGCTTCGCCGTAAGCCCTCTGCCTCAGCACGCCTCCAGTGCCACTTTGCGAGACGTCGTAAAGGAGGAGCTGGCGTCTATGGCTGGCACCTGCTACACGGAACCTGTGCACCCTTAGGCCCTAGTCAACGCACGCTCAAGTTGCCGGAGTTTCGCCAGCCGTTGTACAACCGATGCCTCCTACGCCGACGCAGAACCACGTGGTTTCTATTTCTATCGGCGCACCTCGCCTACAATCTTACCCGCAGTGGCACCCGACACGTCCCATATGTTATTACTGCGGATATCGGGGCCACATTTCACGCTTTTGCCGTAAGCGTCAGCAGGACGAGCGTCGCGGATACGACGTAACCTAACGGGACGATTTTTCTGTGCGAACCTCCTTGCAACGTCGTCCCTCCCCCTCCCGCCCGCTCTGGTTCGCGAAATGCAGTGTCTGACACGGGCCCTAACTACCGTCCTGCCAGATGTCGTTCTCCGTCACAACTTCGTCGTTCTACGTCGTCACTGCGACCATTCTCCCACTTCTCCAATCGCCGTCAGGAAAACTAAGTCATGCAGCTTTTGGCGGAAAAGCTGCATCTAACGACACGACAGAAATTACTCCAGCGAGCCCGTGCAGTGTGATTTTGGTTGTCGTCGAAGGTATTAGATTGGAAGCTTTGATCGACACGGGTGCTTCTGTATCGGTTATCCACGGTGATTTGTGTACAATTCCGCGAAAAGTTACGACCCCTTGTGACAGTCCTGCACTCAGGTCTGCTCAAGGGGGCGCCATTCGCCCTTCCGCTATGTGCACTGCTCGGGTTTACATCGACGGAATACTGCATTACATGCAATTCGCAGTGCTGTGTTCGTGTGCCCACCAAGTTATATTAGGCTGGGATTTCCTTTCTGCAGCATCTCCCTCCATCTGCTGCCGGCAGCGCGTTCTTCACATGGACGACACCGACTAGTCGCTTCATGCAGATGATGCACCACTTCGTTTGCTTGCTGCCGAAGATACCGACATACCTTCGGGCCATCAGCGGAATATTACAATCACGTCTGATGTCATCGACAGGGGCGACGCGCCCGCACTTCCATCCGAACGCTAGGCTCACACGAGGCATTGCTTTCGCCACAGGCCTAGTTCGGTTTGCCGGTGGATCCACCCATCTTTGCGTATCCTCACAATAGAATTGGTGCGAACCTGATAATTGCACCCTCGCTTTCATATTATAGGCATTAAAAATTAGAATGGGTGTAAATCTGAAGGCTACGCCGCCCGCAGAGCGGAACTTTACCGGTCATGGAACGATGATTCGAGCTTTCTGGACAGTTCTACGGACACGAAGTGCCCGCTTCTTTATAGACCGCTTTCTTTCTTTGTGCTTTTGTGCCAAATGTCTCACTGCTAGAATGTGAACATTGCTTTACGCTGCTTGTTACTGCGGCAGTTCAGTATACGAGAATTCCTCGAAAGGCGTGCAATCTTCCAATCGCCTCCGCCACTGTTCAGCTCGTATTTGGTTCTGTGTCAAAATTCACCATCATAACACCGCTACAAAAGTTTTAAACGTGCAGTTTCTTAACCATAATTATTTGATTATACTTGTGGCAGACTTTTTCGCTTGTTATTTTCTTTCGTGCTGTAGAAACAAAAATTGCTAAAACTGCAATTTCCTTTTATTTTTTTTTATTTCAGCCCTACCGTCGTCAGGCAAGGTGATTGCTTCGGCTGCACCAGCCGCCGTTTTACTGGTTGTCACATTGGTCATCGCACTCGCCTTCCTCTCTCGAAGGTATTTTTCGATCATCATCCGATGCTATCTGTGCATGAAACTGTGTCTGCGATGCTATGTCTTTTCTCTTTCTCCAATTGACATTAGGCTGAAATAATGTCACATAGTTTGCTGCAAATATTCCTGCAAGCAACTTTGGTACTAATGTCTACAGAGGCTCCAAGAATGGACGTTTAACGAGCATGCATGCGATTAACTTGGTATGTGTACGTGTAGATTTGATATAACTTTCCATCCTGCCTAGAAAACGACATAACGGCGTGGAAAACTTTATATCTTGAACGAGAATCAATTTCACATCCTTTGCTCGCCATGCATATGTGAACGCACCGCTATAACTCAATTGGGCTAAGAAAAATTGTAAAACACCCTCTCACCCGCCAGTAGGTTTACGCAATTCTTTTAACATCTCAATTTAGCTAACAGAATAGAAAAGATTAGACGTGCGTTAATGTATGTGTTTGCTATCACTTACATTAAAGTCGTAGTGCTGCAGTTACATCTAGCCATTTTTGTAGATAATTCCGCGAGAACTCCGCGATCTCTTGCAGAAGAAGCATGTGCGAACATTTGCGCTCATTGCAATTCTGAAGTCCTTAGATATTTTTGGAAGATCTAAGGACTTGAGGCAATCTGAGTTTAGGCAAGTTTCTTGCATCATATAAACCTATATGACCATTTTGTTCAGGATCATGTTCACAAAACGCACTCCACTTCTGTTGAAGATGTGCTCACAAAAATAAAAGAACGCACGGATCATTGCTAAACTGAATCCACCTAATCTAGGCACGTTTCAAAACGAGAGCGCTTTTGCAGACACTTAAGTGCTTAATTAGTACTGAATACTCCTATAAAAAATCTATTCCTTTCATTCGCACTGTTCCTTATTACGATCAATTCCCGAAGTTCGGTGCACGATCTCCACATAAATAAGGACTATCCTCTTTGAGTAAACGACGTAGAAGAAAAGTAGAGCGTACTTTATTGTAAGGTCAGCGACACCATCCATGCGTGGGCATATCCATTGTAGAAAGCGAGCACAAATACAGGTAATCGTAAATCCGACTACTATGATCACCTTCGACAGTTGCTCCGTCATTACTGAGTACAATGCATGTAAGGTCTGGCTCCCGGATGACATAGGTACGGCAACTACGCAGTTGTAACCGCGGTGGAAACACTGTATTTCACTGTCTGGTTCGTTTTCGTGTTATTTAGGCTAGCGCTCCTAGGAAGCCGATGTGGACTTGTACCTCTTTCTGTTCATGGGAGCTCAGCAAATTAACTGCTGCACAAAGAAAAGCCTCGCTTAGCGAAAGAAGTGCGTTATGGACAAAAAAAATGCTTTACATCTTTTCTCTTGCCGTAGGCAGGGAACAACGCACACAGCAAGACCGGAAGGCCATATTTTGCTCATCTCATCACAATTCGTTATGATAAGGCGTTTTTATATCACTGAGTCACTAGTTCCAGTTTCAGCGCAGAAAAAAGCGGCACCAGAGTGGGGAACGTAAACAAAGCTAGCCACGTGGCCACACAGTACTGTAACACGCTCGCAGCGTGCGGCAATAAGTCAGCGTTAGGGGCCCGGAGCGCCAAGGACAAGGCATTCGTAAGTTCTTTTGTTGTCTCCCTCTCTTCTGTGCTGGAGACGCCCGCGAGAAGGGTGTAAGAACGAGAGAGCGTCCATATCCAAAACCGCTGGGGTACCCAGTGCTTAAGCTCTCTCACGTGAGCTTCACGTCGATAGTATGTCTGCTACGCCTTCGCGCGTTTTGCAATTACCTCGCCACCGTCGCAGTCGTGAAACTTGCCAATCGGGAAGACAAGTAAAGCTCCTTCAGTGGCACGAAGAGCTAACACAAAAGGAGAGCACACACAGGGAGCATGCCTGTTAACCCTTTCTCGTGTTGTAGTTGCTTGTTGATTGTTTACTTGAGACCCGAGTTGACGTTGATGTCGCGATGTGCTTTGTTTCGCCGAACGATCCATGTTTGGACAACTTGATAATGGCTCAACAACTTGACAGGCCAACACAAACGAGAAAACAAATGAAACATGCAGAGAAACCAATAGGACGGATCACCGTTTTGAACTCAGTTGCAAGGCATACACTTTATATCTGATAAGTTGATTATAGTCTCACCATTATTTGCATTTCGAAGACGTGCGCGTATCCACAAAAATTTATCTTGCAAGTGATTCGGCCTTCACAATATTAACTCAGTTTTCATTTCACCGATGAATCGGAAGCTCAATCAATCAGCATCCCCGCGTTACTTATAGTCCTTGCTTCGACAGCCTGAGTACGTTCCTATCCACGAAAAGCTACCGTGATTAAAGGGATCATTGTGATACCGCAGTACCATGCGAAAACAAAATTCAGGAAAAAAGAGTAAACTATGACTTATACAGTCGAGTACGTACTTCCCACAGGAGTAAAGACATTTTCCTGTTTCTTTCTCCTCCTTGGTAGGGTTGTTCATAAGTTCCCTCCTTACACACAGCATGAAAACACCAAAAATTAGAACTACGTATGGTCAACAACACATTAGCTATCAGATACCGAATCTCTTTAACAAAGTGCATCACATTGTTGACCTAAATAAGAAAACTTCGAAAAACAAGCTTAAAGAAATTCTCTTGAATAATTCCATTTAATATGAATAATACTTGTGTTTTAGATGAGTCAGGTTTTGTGTGTTCATGTTTCAGCGCGTTCAAATTGGTGTGATTGCAATTTTATGTTTTGTGTTTTTTTTATCTTGTTCTCGCTGCCTTGGGAACATCTTTACAGATTCGTTCCTTACTTCACCTTTTGACATGTATTGCTCTAATGACCCCTTTGTGTTATATTACTGATCTCTGTCTATTTGTATTTCATATATATGTGATTGCATTCAAGTATTGTTTCAGCTTAGCTGACTGAGTCAAAGTACAAAGTGTTCTTCGTTAATGGTATGTTAATATTGTGCGAAATGTGTCTGTTGACAAACTGTATTTCAGAGCAAAAGCCTATGTCAGGCTCTGTAGCCTTTTGCTTTTGTTTCGATTTCTGTAAATACAGGAAGAAATCAAATCAAATCAAAATCAAGTCAAATCTGCAAGTACGCTGCTGGACCGAGGATTCTCACAATCGTTCCTGCATTTCAGCGTGCGATCAATTCCATGTTTTTTTTCTGTATCTTTCTAACGCCGTCATAACTCCCCTATATGCGAGTACGACGTTCTTGCGCAGGCTGTTCTCTTCTGGCAAAGACAATGAAGAAGAACGCTATGTAGAAAGACCGTGGGGCCGCAATTCGCCCGAAGACCGCAACTATGTCTAGGTCACGACCTCCCTCCGCCGCAAGGGGACGACGGACCGTGTCCAGGGAGTGTCGAGAGGAACCGCAGGGTCACTCCTCCCCTTCCCCGCATCATCCGCATACCGCCGGACCGCTGGAAGGAGAACTATGCTAGTCCTAGCAAAGCAGACTCTCCTATACCGTCATCAAGCGCAAATGCTAGCGCAACAGCGCAGGCTTCTGGCAGTGACAAGCCACCAGCAATGACGTCCTTCCGGAAATCACCCCTCGTGCAGAGTTCCACGCCACAAGACCCGCCTCCGCTGTCTGCCGCGTGGCTCGCGCAGAAACTTCTCGCTTCGAACCAGAACAACGCGACCGACGACTACGACGACGACGATGGCATCATCATTCGCGTCCAGCGGGAGTACAAGAACGTGTCAGCGATGGCAACCACGCAGTCGAAGCCCCCGCAAGTACGTCCAGACCGCTGGCTCCTTCCAGCCTCAAGGGGCAGTTCCAAATCGTGCGAGACGCGTCGAGAACGTGAAGGTCGCGACAATGGAAATGGCGGCGATAGAAGCTTGTCGCTGCCCATAGAGTGGGGTGCCACGTCGGATACCCGTCGTGGAAGTTTTCTCGAAGGAAATCTGCCCGTGGTGTTAGCCGCTGACCAGGCCATCAAAGACGCTGACGAAACCGGGGATGAGGTCTCCTTGGGTAGTTATCCCTTCGTCGTTGCCTGTTGGTTCGTCCGGCGACATGGAGAAGGCTTCTTCGCTGGCACTACCCTCGTGTGATGCGCAGGACTCCCTGCTGCCAACAGAGTCTGTAGTGGCACCGGAGGACATCGGTGCCAACAGCGCCCCCTCGAATACGGGCTACGTCAGGTTGGGGTCGCTCAAAGCAGAGACACGATGGCTTTCGCAGAGCGTCGAGCCGCCGTTCCCTCGTGTGCGTTTGGTTTCGACAAAGCGACAGCAACGGCAGAAGTCAGCGCCACCGATCGGGTCAATGAACCCGCCCGCGGTGGCAATGGGTAACAGCGACAGCTCCGGGCAAAAAAGGTAAGTCGTATATGCACGAACAATGTTCTCATATTTTAGTAGACGCTGCTAGAGTAGAACTGATAATAAGAGCAAGTTCTTTTCTTTTTAGCCACGCAGTCAGGGTGTCAGTAGTATTGAGAAAAAGACTACAGAACGGCAAGCAAAGGAAAAGCTCCAGTTTTTATTGATTGACGTACTTTAAATCGCCTGCGCTCAGCGATTCGAAACTATAAAAATTGTTTACGCCAGAGCGGGCGGGGCTGGCTCAGCGCAGTTAAAGCATGTTAGAGTCACTGTACGTGCTTCCAAACAGCGGTGAGTCTGCACGGAATATCTTCTGCGCGACTCCTGGTACGCGGTTTGGTGCAGTCAGCTCTTGTAGCTGCTGCGCCGTAGCCGTCAGCGCTCGCAGCACCCATAGGTATAGGTAGGCTGGCGGTGAAGGGTTCTGTCATTGGATCAGGGCAACACAAAGCACAATACAGGAGTGATCGGTCATGACCGATGCGGAAGCCACCGGACGACGGCGCCATGCAGCCAAGGTATGATAGGCGCTGGCGGCTCGTGATTTTGTGCTCCATACTTGCTGCAACATCAATAAACCTGATTAAGGAACCTTAGTGTATTAGCGTATTAGTGTATTTTTTCCACAGAAATGGCGCAAGCTGGTAATATTGAGCAGTGATGTTAATGTCGCCAGCAACCGTTCTTAGCGGTAGTCATATTTCTGCTTCCGATGGACATCACGAAAGGTGCATTACAAATCGCCTTATGGTTAAAGTGCGCATGCAACAGGCAGATAGCTTACGACGCATTAGGCGCTATTTTTCACCTACGAAGTTCGATATAAAAACGTGTGCTACAGTCTCCATCGACAGCAGTTTGTCAGAACTTAGACGTCCATTCAGTGATATTGGACGAGTGAACGAATGCACCATACTTAGTAAAACAGCAGGTTAGCTCAGGCATTGATAGAATATTTCTGCATTTCTTTCTAGTCGAAGTGAAATTATACCTGTAGGTCTCACGCCATGCCTTGAAGTAATGCGTACAGAAGTAATGTATTACTTCTACATTACTCCTGCTTCAAGGCATTGCTTCTGTTTGCTTGATTAGTATACACGAGACATTTTGGTCTTAATAGAACTTGGCGTTGGGCGAGTTGGTTCATGCTTCAAACGGAAAAATGGAGCGGCAGAAAATAACAGACAAAGAAGGAGGCTACACACTGGACTGGCGCTGAACTTTCAGCTAGTTTATTGAGGCAACACCAAATTTATACACACAGCCACCATAGATAATCTCGGTCATGATAGAGTCCTCTGATAAGAAACGGCCACGCCATCCCCAGAATCACCGCATCATGTCCACGTGCTCAAGCAGAAACAAGTAGCAATGCCACTGAAGGCATCGCTAATTGCAATGGTCTGCCGTAGCAATTCCTTATAATCACTGCATTTCCCACAGCCTAAAGAAAGTGATAACAAAATACAATGGGAATATCGTGTTTTCTGACCCTTGTAATTTATCAAAAATTTGTCACCTCACTACAAAAAGGAACCACAAGTAGTGAAACAAGAAACATGACAGCACCGTTACTGACTGCGCCAAGAACTTCGTGTACAAGATCCCACTTAGTTGGGATAAAGTGTATATAGGGCAGACAGGAAGATGTTAGTAGGGCGAATGAGCATTCCTTGGCAGTCAAGAATAACTCTGGTGCCCACCTGGCAGAACACTCCAAAGGGTGCGGGTGCATGCCAGAATTCGCGCGTACCACATTCCTTAGACGCTCAAGTGACCGCTATGAAAGAGAAACAGTTGAAGCGTACCACATCCTTAGGTTTGGGGACAAGTGCGTCAGTGCACCCTCTGTCGCACTTACTGAGAAGGAAGTATACGTTTCCTGGAAGGTAATGTGTAATGTCAATTATTACAATCTTAGCGTATTTTAGTATATTTATATTTTGAACAATTTTACCTTTCTTGACGAGGCACTTTGCTCTCCTTTCATTGTTTCCCATCATTGTTCGGTTGCTCGTTTTAATTTTTCATACTTCATGTGTTTCTTGTTTTTTGGTGCAGCGCTTTGTTGTTTAAGGATTGTTATTGCTTTTTATCGTTTGGTTTTACATTTGTTTTTGACGTAGCTTCATTGTTAAGAACTGTTAGTGGTTTATTTCCTTTTTTGACCATTCAGGATTGCTCGAATGCGTTATAGTTTTATTACCTACTACATTTCAAAGGGATTGTGACATGTGGTTGCGCTAGGTTCTAGCTGCCTCCCTCGCCTTCGGTAGCGTTGCTATCTGTTTCTGCTTGAGCGCGTGGGCGTGATAATGTGATTTTGGGGTTGGTGTGGCGGTTTGTTATCAGAGGACTCTGTCATGACCGAGGTTATTTATGGCGTCTGTGTGTATAAATTTGGTGTTGCCTTAATAAACGTTAGTTGAAAGTTGTATGCTAGTCCTGTGTGTAGCCTCCTTCATTGTCTGTCGTTCTTTAGCGCTCCGTTGTTTCCGTTTCAAGCATTTTGGTCTTTCTTCTCACTTACTGTCTTAACGCAATGGAACACACAGAGGTCAGAGTTTTTGTCGTCAACGCTTTTAGATATATTACATAAACTCTTGCAAACGGGCATGTCTTGGGTTCTGTCACTACGATCCTTTTTGCGCACTTCCACTTAAAAAACAGATTTACTTTTTACGATGAACAAGGCAAAACCAAAATACGGGCAAATGGTCGACGATTACTAAAACTTGTAATAAAAGGAAAGTAGAGCTTGTCCGCCTTCCAACTGTAAGAGTGTTATACAAAATACTTCTTTTTTGCAACATACGAGAAGAAAGCATGCTTAGTCTTGTAAATGTGGCTGCATTTTCTCTCACGAATAATTTAGAACACTTACACGAAATGTTAACAGCACTTTCATTTTTTTTTCATTACCGGGTCATACTGCGGCGTTTAATGCATTAAACCTGATGGAAAAAATATCCAAAGCAATTTTTATGCTACCTGTTTAGTGACCTTATTCGCTTTACTTGTTGCAGGTACGTGCAGGGACAGCAGCCGCCCAATGCCGATGTCGACAACTTGCTAGGCCTGGGCTCTCCTTTCATTGCTGGTGACGAGGACCCTCTCTCGGACACCGGGTCGATCGCTCTCTCTTTCCTCTCGCCCGCGCCGTCAACCAGCAGTGACGCGACGCAGCCCAGACCGGACATCAACAGCGCCATCCTGATGGCGGTGGATGCAGTAGAGGAGGAAGTCATTACTTCCAAGGAGCTGGTAAGGATCTTTACCGTTTTCTCTTGTTGCAAGGTAGCTGATTTTAAGGCGAAAGCTTCGGATAAGAATTATTTAAGGAAAGGACGCTATTTTCTGCAGCTCTCGCATCTAAATCGGCTCGATTCCGTGGGGCTGGGGGACAGGGATTCAAAGAGTCCGAAGAAGACGACCGCCATAGTGGAGGTTTCCGGAAATTATGACATTCTGGGATTCGTTAACTTACACTGACATCTTCTAGCAGGGCCGCCTCCGACATATTGCCTTTATCGTAACGCGACCGCGGCGGCCGTGTGTGAAGCTGCGTGTGTTCAGGCGGCGGGGACTCGAGATCTCTACCGTTCAAGGTCCATTAGCATCCCCAGAGTGCCACATGTGCAGATCCTTGGAGTGGCTCTCCCTATGTTTGCAGAGTTCTAAACTTGATGCGTTATGTACGTGTAACCGAGATTTTGACTATTGGCGCTAGCAAAGTGAAACACCAGCCAGTTTTCTTACTACCTTTCCGTTTCTTAGACCAAATACAAATAACAGTTAAATACCGTCATTCTCTGGTTCTGTCTAACGCGTACTAGTTCGTTTGACGCAACTGAATAAAGCCATCGGTTAATGAATACAGGGAGGCCGTAGGATGTATCGTGCTTGATAAATCGGCAGTTGGCGATGTACACGTGCCGCACAGTGTCATCACTGCGCACACTCTGTGCGCAGTGTAGTCTTGCCCTTCTCCTCTTTTCCTTTCTTCTGGAATGTACAAAAGGCAGCGCTGAATAAACTCTGACGTTCTTTGTTCCGTTGAACTCGTCTAGTAAGTTTCACTGAGGGCCGCGCTACGAAACATAGGGGATGTTATTTCTGGTCTAACCAATAGCAAGCATACAGTGTTTGCGATTGGGTGTCTCCAAAGTTTTACGATAAATGTTGAAGCGAGAGACAACCAAATGCGCTTGCGCTAACATTGCGATAGTAAGCGTCAGCACACTACGGGTCCAATCTGGCCACGTTTCCGCATGCGTGCATGACACCATGTTAGCTGATTTGCTAAGCAATATTTACTGCAGTAATATGACCGAAAAGATTACGAACTTTGCTTCGTGCACTTGGCGACTGCATTGAAATTCTAATTCAAATTCTTTATTTTCCAAAACAAATTTGGTCGTTGACAGGGCTAAAAGCTGCGGTCTGCAGCTTGACAGGGGCCCGGACACCATATTCAAGGCAGGGCTTGACTTCGACGTGCATGTCGAACCAAACAGAAAGTAACAGTTCATCAAAATTAGAATGCACTATACTAAGTATACTACTACATAGATAAAAGAAACGATTTATATACAAAGAGAAAGATGTATAAGAAGTCGAATATAATGAAAAAGAAAGAGGGAAAATAACACACACACACACACACACACACACACACACACACACACATATATATATATATATATATATATATATATATATATATGTGTGTGTGTGTGTGTGTGTGTGTGTGTGTGTGTGTGTGTGTGTGTGTGTGTGTGTGTGTGTGTGTGTGATTTAACATGTGCACACACATACACATATAATACATCAGAAAAAGATATTACATTCTAAAACACTACAACGTGAAATACAAGGAGACACACGAGGATTTAGCTACATGCTAAGAAACTACATACTTATGCCTGTAGCCTCGCGACAATAGTGGTAGGTATGATTTTGTAAAAAGGGCTGACGTAGTTATGCTACTGTGGGCTTCGCTCTCCTTATCAATACACTCGCCTTGAAGATGAAGCTGCGACCTTTATTGATTTCTGCATTTCCACGAGCCCTTCTGTCCAAGCTGCCCCGTAATTTTAACGTATGCGCATATACGTTATCGAATTTGGCTGAATTACTTTTATAATTCTTTATATGTATTTAGTCTCGAGCGACCCGGCATTTCTCCATTTCCTTGTAACGGAAGCTTGTGTCGCTAGCACTCCTATCACACGGGCACTTGAAAGTCTCTTGAGCTACAAGACTTCTTCGGAAAAATAGATTCGCCCGCAGACACACGACGGAGAACAATCTCCATTCCAGAAGCAGTCTTTTCTGGACTTGATTTGGTTGATCTCTTTCACGGCTGGAAAACGGTATCCTCGAAACCAGAACGCACCATCAATTATCTACTCGCGAAAAAGAAAGAGCAGATGTTTATTTTTCTGTCACCAAGGTTCATCATAAAAATGAATTTCATGTCTCGCAGAAAGTGTCATGAGCGATTTAGTGCTTATTTCCTTCTGTACTTTCGTGAGCAGGTAGAACGGCTGTGGAATAGTTGGTGACCCTAAACACTGCACGCGCCGCATGCACGAACAAAAGAAACGCTCGGTGTTTTTCCTTACCATGGCCAACCAAAGCGCCCTTGAACACGCAAAAAGCAGCGTTCGATTACAGAGCCTTGCAGGCAGTACCGAGAAGTTCAGTGTGGAATTCCTCAACAGGAGCTGCTGCTTTATACCGTCCTTCACTGCTTTTGCTGCGTCTGCCTCGCTTCTAAAAGCGACAATCGATGGCCGGTATGGTCACCCATCACGAGAAAAGAGCACTAGCACAGGGAGAAAAAAAATCCCAGTGTTAGCAGACTCACCGCTCAGCTATGGGCCGTCCAGAGGGCCGACGACGCGGCGGTCAGGCACGGCCTGCCCGTCCCGACGTGGGAGCGGCCCGCGGCGGCTCCTCCCCCTAAGGGGCTTTCAGAGTCTGCTCCTCAGGACCACATTAAAGTTCGATGTCTGTGTGTCTGTCTGGCAGACAAATTTGTACACGTCGCTAGTTACGCAAACGCTTCCTAAATCACTTCAATAAATCCTTACATTAACCTCTCTTAAACTGGATTCTGTTAAGTTTATTGAAGAAGATGCAATACAATAAATACTGTGCATATCGAGATACATCGTTTCATTTTCACTAGTTCTTTTTTGAAGGCTACCGCAACGGCATCTTGGAAGAAAACAGTATCCTCGAAACCAGTAAGCACCATCACTTATCTACTTGTGAGAGAAAAGAGATCGTTGATGCCGTGTGTATGCTCCGCTTACGTAAAAGGGTATTTACGTGCTCGTGTGACAAGGGTATAAATGAGACATTGTGTGCACGTTGAAGGCCGAAGATGCTCGGCTGGCGGAGGACCTCGTGGCGACGGTCCTGCATGACGCGTCGCTGAGCGACGGCGCGCCGCCGCCTCTGCCTTTGAGCGGATCGAAACGGGCAGCTGACGAGCAAGAGCGCGTCGCCATGATGGTCGAGGAACGACGCGAACGGGCCACGTCATCGGGTCTCGGACTGTCTACGCCTGGCTGGAAAGTTAAGCCCTCGTCTCGGACGTCGCCGAAGCGCCTGTCCCCGATTGCTGCTCAGAGAGGCCGACATGGTGAGCACACGGCGTTTATATTCCCTTTCGAGCACAATTGAGTGCGACGTCACGACGTTCCCGCCGTCGAAGCACGGCCATGTTGGATTACCAGACTCGTTCTGCGCAGCCCCGTTCACAGATTTGGTGACTCGAAAGTCTTTTTGGATTATAACAGCCGAGCTGTTTAAGCATGAGGCGACTCGGTGGGTATGCGCCAAAGTAAGCGGGTATGTGCCAAGCAGCTCGTAGTATGCCTTGTACAGTATAGTTGAGCAAGTGGAGGGAAAAGGAAAGTGGTCGCGAAAAGGAAAAATAGAAGGTGAGAGGGTAAACAATAGTATAACCATGTACAATGCTCAGCGAATTAAACGCGACACTCGGGGCGCACGGCTGCTCATGCTTTCATCGCCATAGCGTTGCCGTAGGGACACCGAGTCGATTTGTTGTGGTATGCAGGTGGTGCCGCTTGCGTGCAATCCCGCTGTGTAATCAGATTCCACAGGCATGGAACTGGCTCTAGCTTTTTTTTTTTCCCCTGTAGGTTCATTTTAATGTAGGCATTTCGTTTCATCCAATTTTCGGGGAACGAACTGCCTCCTTACTTGTGGCGTCCGAGCTTTCCGCGATGACTGCATTATCCCGAGCATCATTTTCCTTTCACCTATTCACGGGACTAAATTTGGCATGCTCATTTATGAGACGACGCAAATCATGCAGTGCCATTGTACACAGTCCATTTGGGAGTAGGAAATTGGCGTTCAGCACTGCGCTATTGTTCAGGTGCTGGTATTGTGTCAGCGGACGGCCCCGCCATGGAGGCACAGGTAGAAGAGAGCACGTCATCATCCACGGACATCGAAAACTTGGCCGCCAAGCTCAGCAGCCTCAAGGTGAGACAACCTGACAACAGAGCTATAGGAAAGAGGACGGAGAAGACGTCAACATTTTCGCCTGCTACTCTGCGGCTTGGGTTGGGGTAGAGAGAAACGGCGACTACGGATTGCGAGAACGGAAAGAATATATATGTGATGCTTGCTTAGAATAACCATGTAACGCAGTGAAATTTTCTCGAATAGTTGTTAGGGTTTCAGGAGCCAAAACCGCGACATGCTGGTGAGGTACACATGTATACGCTGTTGTGGGGTGCCTAGGAAATCTTGACCACCTAGCGATTCTTTAGCGTGCGCTCACAACGCACATGTACAAGAGTCTGTACCATTTTGCGGCTGGGGTCGAGCCCGCATCCGTCGGGTAACTAGGCATGCACCATAAGCACTGCACCACCGCGACAGACTAGGCTTCAGATAGTTCGTAACAGCCCTTGTCACCGTTGTTGCTGCTTCCTGGTCTCACATTGTGTGCAGAGTACAAATTCCAGCAATCCCTTAATTCTAACGCTACCGAACATTACACTCAGCGTCTTCCGCGGTGACATAAAAGACAACGTAACAAAATGTGCATTCTATAATTTGGGCTGACGTATTGTATTTAGCCTGAACACTGCAGACAGAGCAACGACCTTTCTTTGACATCGCGAAGAGACACTAGCTGGGGCGTCATGCGTAAAACACTAAAATAGACTCGTAGATTCAAGCGTTGCGGAAGCTACCGTAGGCACCGGGAGGAGCACGGGAAAATGCTGTCGAGAAGTGTGTCGTGGCCTGGGAATCCTGCATCTTGCATTTCTGATATCTGCGCAAGACAGATTACCCCCCCCCCCCCCCCCCGTACCAGGAGGAATCTTTCGTCACCAAGGAGGCCTCTCCTTCTGTCCACGACGATAGTACGAGCGTTGTGGTGCTTGTGCTGCTGGCTCGAAGGACATGGGTTCGATCACGGCCGCGGCGGTCGCGTCTCCGATGGCGGTGAAAGTGCTAGAGTCCGTGTAAAGTGTGTTGTCAGTGCAGGTTAAAGAACCCCAGGTGCCGAAAATTTCTGGACATGCGCTACGGAGCGCTTAAAAACCCAGCAGTTGTTGTTGTTGTTGTTGTTGTTGTTGTTGTTGTTGTTGTTGTTGTTGTTGTTGTTGTTGTTGTTGTTGTTGTTGTTGTTGAGATTTTACTTCTGAGAAACTGCAGTGCTAATTCCTACTTGGCTTTGCATACAGACGAGTCGATTCTCGCTTCAGTTGGAGGCAGTGTTTTGCGTGTGTTTAAGCGCTAGCGCGTTCCGTTCGTTACCTATGTTAGCGCGAACGACACGAACTACAGCAATTTTAACAGTCAGACGTACACTCTGGCTCTTTGACGCGTATGCCACGCAGGTAGCCCGTCTCGACAGCAGCCACCGCCGGGCCGAGCGCACACTGAAACGCGAGTATTCAGCCGGCACGATCAGTAGCGCTACGCGTTCGGCGACCTCGCTTCAAGCGCGAGGAAGCTCCACAAGCGGAATGCGCTTCACGCGACTGGCTTTCGGCGGGCTGCCACTGAACGACGTACGGGTCTGTCTGGAAGACGCCTTGTCTGAACAGGAGACTGGATGCACCACTACAACGGCGGCGACGCCTGTTCCTATGCATTCTTCTGTGGTAGAGCCCGCCAGCTTGGCTGTCGTGACGCCACCGGAGTTGCCATCGCTTGCGGACTCCTCTGAAAAGGTGGGAAAATGTTTGGCTAAGGTAAACGGCGAACATTGGAAAGCATCCACGGTGGCATTGCGGATGAGCATGATACTACAGGTGCTTCCATACGGTCCCTCGTCCGTATATACCAGTTTTTAAGGTTATACTAGGATTTATATTTATAGTCATACCTTATCGTAAGAATTCATACTTTCCCGAGAAACTTCATTGTATCGCGAATTTCGCTAAGTCGAGGTTCATATATCTGTATAGCAAGAGGGGCTGCGGCGATTTCTATACCCGCGGACAACTCATCTTGGCGATGAAGGGAATACTACGGGGGCGGAGCCTCTTCACATGTACTCCTAGGCGAAGTAGTCCGGTTTTGCGCGCGTTTTGGTTTGTGAACCTTCCACAAGCCACAGCTGATGTGCCCGTTGAAGGCTGACAAAAATAATTCACTAAGGACTGGGCATTTGTATGCTGATGATGATCGCCTAAAGCTTCTGTAAAAAGTCCACGGAAGAGCCCGAATATCACGAACACTCACCAGGACACGGAGACGCCCTTTCGCCGTGGGATATATAGGGGCGGCGTTATGGCTCGTCAGAAATCGCCAAATGAAAAAAATCACAGCATATCCACGGGGTGAATGATGATGAGTGGGCGAAGCTGCGGAGGTTCATCGGTAAACCGTGAATTCTGCCCAGTACATCATCGACGACGTGAGATCGTGCGCGTTTGTACTAAAGCGTCGATGAGAGTTGTGGTGACTTGCAGCTCACTTTAATTTTACATGTACGCTGTGAATTTTCATTGTTTAATCGCACACAGGCACTACCTTGGAGGTCAAAATCCAGTGCCATATATACGGGAAACAAGAAACTCGCTAGCAGACGCTGCCTGCGTCGGCATCGCGAGGCGAGAGAGTGGGGTACCGTTGAACGGTTGTGAGGGAGAGGGGAGAGGAGAGAGAGGGGGAGCTCGACTGTCGTCGAGCTCGACCGCGGCATATTCACCGTGATGACGCCATCTAGTGTCCAGTCATCCAACCGCCATAATGCACACATCTCTATGGGACAGCGCCATCTAGGAAACTAGACTAGAAAGGGCGATGACGACCAGCGCCATCTAGTATATCGTCACCCAACTGCAGTTTGCATGCATCTCTATGGGACAGCGCCATCTATTGTATGCTACGGGAGACGCTACTGGCTACGGCGGATGGACATACCGGACGGGCCGCAGGTGATGCCATAAGGAGCTTCGCCCCTAAAAGTAGCAAGTGAAGTAAATTATTCCTCCTTGCTCCGTATTCCTTCAAAGGCTTCCTGTAGAAAATTAATAAATGTTATCTATTTTATTTCTCGCGCAGAAAATACGAACGCACTTGTAGGACTACATTCCTTAACGGTAGCACACGGGGAATTCGGCTCCGTAGCTATCGCTTCATTGCCAAGAAGAGTCCACAGTTATACAACGGCACTAAAGTGCGGCAACCCAGGAAGAGAGCGGAGTAGGTAACGGCGTATTGTGCAGTCTGTGCAGTGGTGTTTCTTCTCGCCCGCGTCACGCCTAATTGTCCTTTAGTGACATGGGCAAACAGGGCGACGGTGATTCTGCTTTCGTTTTCGGAGACTCCCTTCTTAGCCGGCATTGTACTAACATCGGTGGGTTGTCGCATGCCGCGTTAAAGCGGCCCTCAAAAAAAAATTGGCAGATCCCACGCGCAGTGGGAATCGAGGAAATGCGAAGCACGCATCAGGAACGTAAAATGGATCTGCATTGTTGTCTCGCTATACCGATTTTGGTACATATGAAGTTAACGAAACGGCGGCAAGAGCACCAAGACTGTGGCATGTAAACCATGCCGCTCATGACACGCATGTCAAGAGCCTAATGTTATGACCTGTCATTTACGTTCGTCATATAAATGCAACAGAAGCAGGCAAAAGGTTAGATGGAGCGCTGAAATTTAAAAGTTTGCTTGCATAAAGCGGAACCAACTCGCTCAGGATAGGGTGGATTGGAAATCGTTGGGAGAGGCCTTCGTCCCGCAGTGGACATAAATAGGCTGATGATGATGATCATGATGATGATGATGATGTGATAAAACTGCCTCGTTAAATCGTGAAAATAAGATAGGTGAATTTGACTGCGACTAGTATCGGGAAATGCAAATAATTTGTTACATAGAGGATTTCCACAAATCGAAGTTGGCCACGTCGCCGTTTTGACATTGCTGGACGTAGGAGCCGATGATGCTGGGGTAGCAGCCCATAGCCATAAATTATAAGTAAGGTTTATTACAATAGCAGCCGACATAAAAGTGGGAAAATATTTGCTTTGGAGTCTTGATGCGCAAAACTAAGCTACTTGCCCATGCCGCAGCAGAAGTCGTCTGCCGTTTTCTGAACCAGCTCAGTTGGAAGCGGGTTTCTTGCACGGAGCTTAGCACGAGGCTATCTGAGACTTCTACATGATGCGTAATAGACAACTGAGAACACGCAGGGGAAAATAACGAGGACGAGCCGCATGTTTATTAGCATGGACAGCAAAAACACTCGCACACAGATTCATATGTGCGCGTTAAAGTATACAGTCGCCATTTCCTTCACCTAAACGCGCGAGCACCACTTAGATGATAAAGCGCCAATCAAAACAGAGCGCCGCGAAGAAATGAACGAGCATACGCTCGTGCGAGCTGTGTGCAATATCTTAGGCAGCTGTCTTCTGTTAGGCTGTTCCGGCAGGCGGAAGCGGCAAACCAGCGCCGCTTCTTCCGTAATCGCCGTCGTTGTCATCCTTTTTGTTTTTCTAGACAACTCTGCTATCCTGTTATAAAGAAAAAGTGAAGTGGGTCGTGCTTGCACGTTGCATCCTCTAATCTTTTCTCAGCAGCGCTCAGAAAAAAGAACAGAACACGATAACGGAGAAAAAAGCAAGCGGGGTTCCTTGCGCCTCGCCTAACATCGTGACAGGCGAAAGATGCAGCGTAATTGCCTCGCGCGACAGCGTCCGCGAATGCGCGACTTAGGACAGCAAAGAATGTTTCAGTGTTAAGCGCTTAGACGCGGACGGGACAGGAAGGCAACAAACACGCGCTGCTGCTTTCCTCTCCCGTGCGCGTCTGAAAAAGTTCCGTGCTTAACACTGAAATGTCGCGCCTACGAGGCCACAAATCTAGCACAGCAAAAGAGGCACTGCTTCTTTCACATTGACCTTCACGAGCTTAGTATACAAAAGTACGCGCGTTCTTTTTACAGAGCAACGACCTTTCTTTGACATCGCGAAGAGACACTAGCTGGGGCGTCATGCGTAAAACACTAAAATAGACTCGTAGATTCAAGCGTTGCGGAAGCTACCGTAGGCACCGGGAGGAGCACGGGAAAATGCTGTCGAGAAGTGTGTCGTGGCCTGGGAATCCTGCATCTTGCATTTCTGATATCTGCGCAAGACAGATTACCCCCCCCCCCCCGTACCAGGAGGAATCTTTCGTCACCAAGGAGGCCTCTCCTTCTGTCCACGACGATAGTACGAGCGTTGTGGTGCTTGTGCTGCTGGCTCGAAGGACATGGGTTCGATCACGGCCGCGGCGGTCGCGTCTCCGATGGCGGTGATGAAAGTGCTAGAGTCCGTGTAAAGTGTGTTGTCAGTGCAGGTTAAAGAACCCCAGGTGCCGAAATTTCTGGACATGCGCTACGGAGCGCTTAAAAACCCAGCAGTTGTTGTTGTTGTTGTTGTTGTTGTTGTTGTTGTTGTTGTTGTTGTTGTTGTTGTTGTTGTTGTTGTTGTTGTTGTTGTTGAGATTTTACTTCTGAGAAATCAGTGCTAATTCCCACTTGGCTTTGCATACAGACGAGTCGATTCTCGCTTCAGTTGGAGGCAGTGTTTTGCGTGTGTTTAAGCGCTAGCGCGTTCCGTTCGTTACCTATGTTAGCGCGAACGACACGAACCGCAGCAATTTTAACAGTCAGACGTACACTCTGGCTCTTTGACGCGTATATGCCACGCAGGTAGCCCGTCTCGACAGCAGCCACCGCCGGGCCGAGCGCACACTGAAACGCGAGTATTCAGCCGGCACGATCAGTAGCGCTACGCGTTTGGCGACCTCGCTTCAAGCGCGAGGAAGCTCCACAAGCGGAATGCGCTTCACGCGACTGGCTTTCGGCGGGCTGCCACTGAACGACGTACGGGTCTGTCTGGAAGACGCCTTGTCTGAACAGGAGACTGGATGCACCACTACAACGGCGGCGACGCCTGTTCCTATGCATTCTTTTGTGGTAGAGCCCGCCAGCTTGGCTGTCGTGACGCCACCGGAGTTGCCATCGCTTGCGGACTCCTCTGAAAAGGTGGGAAAATGTTTGGCTAAGGTAAACGGCGAACATTGGAAAGCATCCACGGTGGCATTGCGGATGAGCATGATACTACAGGTGCTTCCATACGGTCCCTTATCCGTATACACCAGTTATTAAGGTTTTACTAGGATTTATATTTATAGTCATACCTTATTGTAAGAATTCATATTTGCCGGAGAAACTCCATTGTATCGCGAATTTCGTTAAGTCGAGGTTCATATATCTGTATAGAAAGAGGGGCTGCGGCGATTTCTATACCCGCGGACAACTCATCTTGGCGATGAAGGGAATACTACGGGGGCGGAGCTCTTCACATGTACTCCTAGGCGAAGTAGTCCGGTTTTGCGCGCGTTTTGGTTTGTGAACCTTCCACAGCCACAGCTGATGTGCCCGTTTGAAGGCTGACAAAAATAATTCACTAAGGACTGGGCATTTGTATGCTGATGATGATCGCCTAAAGCTTCTGTAAAAAGGTCCACGGAAGAGCCCGAATATCACGAACACTCACCAGGACACGGAGACGCCCTTTCGCCGTGGGATATATAGGGGCGGCGTTATGGCTCGTCAGAAATCGCCAAATGAAAAAAATCACAGCATATCCACGGGGTGAATGATGATGAGTGGGCGAAGCTGCGGAGGTTCATCGGTAAACCGTGAATTCTGCCCAGTACATCATCGACGACGTGAGATCGTGCGCGTTTGTACTAAAGCGTCGATGAGAGTTGTGGTGACTTGCAGCTCACTTTAATTTTACATGTACGCTGTGAATTTTCATTGTTTAATCGCACACAGGCACTACCTTGGAGGTCAAAATCCAGTGCCATATATACGGGAAACAAGAAACTCGCTAGCAGACGCTGCCTGCGTCGGCATCGCGAGGCGAGAGAGTGGGGTACCGTTGAACGGTTGTGAGGGAGAGGGGAGAGGAGAGAGAGGGGGAGCTCGACTGTCGTCGAGCTCGACCGCGGCATATTCACCGTGATGACGCCATCTAGTGTCCAGTCATCCAACCGCCATAATGCACACACCTCTATGGGACAGCGCCATCTAGGAAACTAGACTAGAAATGGCGATGACGACCAGCGCCATCTAGTATATCGTCACCCAACTGCAGTTTGCATGCATCTCTATGGGACAGCGCCATCTATTGTATGCTACGGGAGACGCTACTGGCTACGGCGGATGGACATACCGGACGGGCCGCAGGTGATGCCATAAGGAGCTTCGCCCCTAAAAGTACCAAGTGAAGTAAATTATTCCTCCTTGCTCCGTATTCCTTCAAAGGCTTCCTGTAGAAAATTAATAAATGTTATCTATTTTATTTCTCGCGCAGAAAATATGAACGCACTTGTAGGACTACATTCCTTAACGGTAGCACACGGGGAATTCGGCTCCGTAGCTATCGCTTCATTGCCAAGAAGAGTCCGCAGTTATACAACGGCACTAAAGTGCGGCAACCCAGGAAGAGAGCGGAGTAGGTAACGGCGTATTGTGCACTCTGTGCAGTGGTGACTTTCCCTCGCCTCTCCTCCTCGTCGTCGCCTCTGGAATGTCGACCTTGACGCCGGTTCGAGTTGAGATGCCTCCCGCGCCCGAAAGGGTTTCCAGGGAGACGACGACGCTAGGGTTAGCCACCCTAACGACGCATCATGCGCGGTAACCAGTGTTGCTGGCATGCCTACACTAGGAAGGGAGCGACTTCGTGGATGAAAAAAATTGTGTTTTAATAATTTCTATTGAGATTCTGGAGAAACCACTGCACGCTGGGACACTTCGAAAGGTACGCTTTCTGTTGAGCCAAAAAACGGGAGAGCGATGAAGGGCGGTAGACAGTCCCTTTAACGAAACGGCGGCAAGAGCACCAAGACTGTGGCACGTAAACCATGCCGCTCATGACACGCATGTCAAGAGTCTAATGTTATGACCTGTCATTTACGTTCGTCATATAAACGCAACAGAGGCAGGCAAAAGGTTAGATGGAGCGCTGAAATTTAAAAGTTTGTTTGCATAAAGCGGAACCAACTCGCTCAGGATAGGGTGGATTGGAAATCGTTGGGAGAGGCCTTCGTCCCGCAGTGGACATAAATAGGCTGATGATGATGATCATGATGACGATGATGGTGTGATAAAACTGCCTCGTTAAATCGTGAAAATAAAATAGGTGAATTTGACTGCGACTAGTATCGGGAAATGCAAATAATTCGTTACATAGAGGATTTCCACAAATAGAAGTCGGCCACGTCGCCGTTTTGACATTGCTGGACGTAGGAGCCGATGATGCTGAGGTAGCAGCCCATAGCCATAAATTATAAGTAAGGTTTATTACAATAGCAGCCGACATAAAAGTGGGAAAACATTTGCTTTGGAGTCTTGATGCGCAAAACTAAGCTACTTGCCCATGCCGCAGCCGAAGTCGTCTGCCGTTTTCTGAACCAGCTCAGTTGGAAGCGGGTTTCTTGCGCGGAGCTGAGCGCGAGATTTTCTCAAAAACTTTTATATGATTCGTAACAGACAACTGATGACACGCAGAAAAAAACGAGGACGAGCCGCATGTTCATAGACAGCAAAAACACTCGCACACAGATTCATATGTGTGCGTTAAAGTACAGTCGCCATTTTCTTCACCTGAACGCGCGAGCATCGACCACTTAGATGATAAGCGCCAATCAAAACAGAGCGCCGCGAAGAAATGAACGAGCATTCGCTCGTGTGATCTGTGTGAAATCTTAGGCAGCTGTCTTCTGTTGGGCTATTCCGGCAGGCGGAAGCGGAAACCAGCGCCGCTTCTTCCGATCGCCGTCGCTGTCATCCTTTTTTTTTTTTTCTAGACAACTCTGCTATCCTGTTATAAAGAAGTGGTCGTGCTTACACGTTGTATCTTCTAATCTTTTCTCAGCAGCGCTCAGAAAACATAACAGAACACGTTAACGGAGAAAAAAGCAAGCGGGGTTCCTTGCGCCTCGCATAACATAGTGACAGGCGAAAGATGCAGCGTAATTGCCTCGCGCGACAGATTCCGCACATCCGCGACTTCTGGAAGCAAAGGATGTTTCAGTGTTAAGCGCTTAGACGTTGACGGGACAGGAAGGCAACAGACACGCGATGCTGCTTTCCTCTCCCGTGCGCGTCTGAAAAAGTTCCGTGCTTAACACTGAAATGTCGCGCCTACGAGGCCACAAATCTAGCACAGCAAAAGAGGCACTGCTTCTTTCACATTGAAGTTCACACCCGCTTGCTAACAACGCATGCGGAGGCATTCGAGCGCAGCTTACCAGAGCCATTACTTCGGCACCCGCTGTGTGCACTGAGTGCGCGGACGACACACACGCCCGGGCCAGGACCACTTTTAAAGCGACAGCGTGAGAGAGCTTGTGGCACATTAAATGCACCGTAGGCGCTGCGTCCATGATGGAAAATCATCCCCGAACGACCCCAGCAGCGCAGGTCATCTGCCGTGGTGTAGACGACCGAGTTTCTTCGTGAGAAATCCGTCATAAAAGAATTGGTCGCCATTCCTTCCTCCCAGCGTGAACGTCAACTGTGCCAAACACCACACATACTGATCATGCGACTTGCACTTCACGCGAGGAGTTCGAGTGACGTGAAACAGCCCTTTCAGAAGCAGCTGTAAGCCTGATTCTTACCTAGAACGCGTACCAGGGTGTTCCCATGGTCCACAGCCGCGTCCGCCGCTGTGGTGTAGTGGTTATGGTACCCGGCTGCCACCCAAAAAACACGGGTTCGATCACGGCTGCGGCGGTCGCATATTCGATGGAGGCTAAAAGGCCAGAAGCCCGTGTACTGTGCGTTGTGAGTGCGCGTTAAAGAACCCCAGGTGGTCAAAATTTCCGGAGCTATCCACTACGGCGTTCCTCTCCTATCTCTTTCAGTCCCTTTCCCCTTCCCCCACGGACGCTTAGCCGTGCTTCCGATATGGGCTGCAAAAATTAGCGTTCTTTCCTTAACCGAACCACAGTCATCATCATTATCATCATCATCCACAGCAGGCCTACCTAAAGTCCCTAGATATATTTTACGGAAAAAATATCTAGGGACTTTAGGCCTGTCATCCGTTACGCGGTTTGGGTGCTTCTTTTGTAGTTTTCCTTGTATTTTTTGGGGCTCTTTGTTCTCAGGCGCCGAAGTAGCACAAGGTTGCTTAGTAATATCTTGTTGGTCAAGCCACGCAACCTGCGAATATGTTTCTATTCTATAAACACAAAATACTAGTTTCCACGAATAACACACGATCTTTTGCCGAAGAGCCCTCGTTTGCGCAGAATTATTATTCGTGAGTACTGAGCTCTATACTGTATGCCTCATTGCAAAGAAATATATGCTGTTTGCCTTCGATTGTTAACCTGGGTAAATTTTCCTACCACCGAAAGGTATACGGCTCCACTGTGAAATGTAAACTACGATGTGACTACAAAATACGCACACGATAACGCGGACTGTAATTTGGATGTACGAGAAAACATTATTGTTACGAGCTAACTCAAACACAATACCCTCTTCCAGCACTTCTGTCACACTAACAGCGGCGCGCGCGCCCGAGCGACGCCATCTGTGGAGAGCAGGCGATGGCCAGTGTAGGTTATTTGCGTATGATTGTCCAGATGGCAATACTCGACCTATCGCGTTCGACCCTTAAATGCGAAGCTTAAGCGCCTCCAACTTTTCAGTGAAGAGTGAAGCTTTCACTTTTTGAGAAATCCATTTGGAGTTCTTTGAAGCTTTCTGAAGCGAACAGGTGAATTCAGATTTTGCCTTCCATTCCAAATGAAACTTCATGACTGAAGGTGATATTCAATGGCGGCGCAATCTGTTCTTCGACAAGAGCACATGTCCTGTCATTCAACTCTTCCGCAGCCTTCCAGCAAGGCAGGGTGCGCGTCATCTGAGCAACGACAGCCAGTGGTCACGCCTTCACTGTCCCACGAAGGGTGTGCTGCTGACGCGAGGAGCTCGTGCCGAACTGACTCAGGACAACGCCGATGCTCTTTTCTGGAGGAGCTGCACCGCGCCCGCACCGCCAACAGCCGCCTGGTGCCCCCCGCTGCCCCCACATTCCACCCTGCCCCTCAGAAGAGGTCTATCCGCTTTCGCAGGACCACCTCGAGCCAGCTGCAGGTATGCTGGCGCGCTGCGTTCGGAGAAGTACGGCCTGTAGAAGAACGCGTTTTCAGTAAAAATCACTGAATTAGGATCAGGGTCCGAGATATTTCACAGGACGACGTATCTATCTATCTATCTATCTATCTATCTATCTATCTATCTATCTATCTATCTATCTATCTATCTATCTATCTATCTATCTATCTATCTATCTATCTGGCGGTCGGGCAACCAAACAAAACTTCTGTTTTTCCAAGGCTCCCCCTGGCACGGTAAGGCGCACTAAGTCCCCGAAAACAAACGAAAATATGACGGACTCAGCGCTCCGTGTGTATTCTGTTAATTCTCCATGTGCATTTTAAGGCTGGTTATCTCATGGCTGGGCACTAGGCCATGGATTGCTCTCTCTCTCTCTCTAAGGGATATTTAAGGAGGTTTTTTTGTAGCCGAGAGCAGTACTGTGCGCGAACGGCACTCTCCTATATTTTCGCAAGATCTCGTTCAGCTCTTCGAGAAAGGTTTTTTGTTACGATGCGCAGTTCTTCGTTAAGTTGATGGAACGTAGTCCTTATTGCCTGGAAGCAGCACTTAGATTACCATGAAAGAACGCAGTGGGAGGCTGATTATGGTGTTGCTAATACAACTCAGACTTTTCCTTTATATCAGCGCTGTGGTGTCTTTCCATATGTTTCGTTTTGATACGCTGGCACCGCGAAAGAACGCTGGAACTGCAACATGGCAAGCAGTGGCAATACGTATACCAGGCCTTCTTAGCCATCTAGTTAAATACCTGCTCACGCCATTGCCTTTTCTATATATATAAAAAAAAACCTGCGTTTCCTTACCGGCACCTGAGGATGCTTACTAGTTCGCGGCACAAATACGGGAGATAATATAACCGATGCTCGTGAGGCGCATAGCTGTAGAAGACATCGAGAGACACTGCACACCACCCGCTGTTCATTGCTTTCTGTTTTTTATATATTCAAGACTAAATATATAACGTCTGTTCGCAGATAATAGGCAATCGACGCCGTTCGGCTATTCCTGCGAAGTTCTGTTAAAGTTTTAGACAACTTTTTTTAATTGCGGTAGCAATTATATGGAGAGTCTCGGCTGGTTTTTGCCGTCCCCGTCGCCGCCGCCGTCATGCACCGAATATGCATAAGTATATATATATATATATATATATATATAAGTCCCAAAGAAAAATAATTCAGAGAAATGCTTCCGAAGCGCGGAATCGAACCAGCAACCTCTCGCTCCGAAGCGCGTGGCGCTAACCACTACGCCACGAAGAGCGGATCCTTCAGGGAGCTAACGGCGAGCCTTATACACACACCCTTTACCGCTGGCAGGACTCAGAGACGGCAGGCGCTTATAAGCGTTTCCTCATTACCAGCGAGATGGCGCGAGGAGCGCAACGAGCGCATTTAAATGTCGTCGGCCAGCTCGCTCGCTTCTAATATTTGCGCAGGGAGAACCTTGCCCTTCCGCTGTGTGCTCGCGCGGTTGTCTCGTGGTGAGAGGAAGAGGGATGTTTTGAGCTTTCACCGTGATGTCCGCGCTGATGTTACAGGAGCGTACGAAAGTCACTCGAGCTCAAGGGACGCCGCTAAACGAACAAACAGAAGATGAACTATAAAGTGTTACAGCTCGACACTTGAAGCACGCTAGTTTCCTTCGCTGCTTTGGCCGCCTTTGCAACAGGAGCGCTGTTCAAACTGAGAGTATCCATTGTGACAGCTTATTCGCGCTTGTTCGGTGTATATCTGTGCGTTCGTTTCGTGCGTGCTTCACTTGATAGTTCGCGCTCATCTTCTGTTTGTTCATTGAGCGGCCTCCTTTGAGCTAGAGGGACGCGCTGGAAATTTCAAGCTGCCTCCACGCTCTTCGCGTTGCGGTCCCCTTTGTTACTATCGCATTCATTGCTTCGCCCTTGTGGCAAAACTGTGACTTTTCTTATAATCCAGAACAGCTTGCGAGCTTGAAGGTTGGTGTATGTGTATGAGCTAACTGTGCCTAAGTACTTTCTGTTGGAAGCGGAAAAGCGCACATAAGGGAGTCCCGCGCTTTACAGCGTGACTACGAGAACCTCTATCTAATAGTGTTTCTGTGGCACTGGTGTCATAAGCTTCTACTGGGTTATATTTTTCCATGTCTTCAAGCGAAATGGTCCGCACACTCCGCGCTTTCTAATCGGGATTGCGCGACCGGACGCAGTCATGTTTTCTGATATTTACGCAAGAGAGATTCTTTGCAAGACAGCAACCTGCAGGAAATCTCATCTCTATGGCTGCTGTCTTACAGGTGATCGCCGAAGTGTTACACAGCGTCGAAATACAGGCTCCACCCGTTCCCCAACGCACCAAGGTGCCCTTCTTCGGCGAGGGAGAAGCACTCCACACTGTCTCCACGAAGCGGAAGGACACGCCCGTAGTAACGGAGAGCGAGGGCCAGTCAGTGCGGACGGGCACAGGGGGATTTCATGGCTCTCGGTCAATGGACATGGTAAACACCCATCATCCTAATTCCGCGTTAAGGCGTATGCGTAGGACCTCTGCGCTTGCGCACTAAAGCAAATTTCACGCCTTGTGGGCGCTGCATATTGTTATACACAGACATCTTGATGTAGGGTCACATTTCACTGAAGGTCATAGCGACTAACTGGTGGGCCGCCTTCTTGCTTTCACGACTTGAAGTAATCACAAACCGCGTACACCAAACCCTGTTCATTCCTTGCTTTTGCCGAAAGTTCACAATACGGAGACAGGTATGATGAACTTGCGGCATACGCTTGTTTTCTGCGGGCGCTTGATATTGGCATACTAGAACTAACTCATTCGCATATCACCTCATTTGTAGAGGTACCTGCGAAATACAACCACTCAATCTTTTGGCGATGCGTGAAACATCGCCGGGAAACTGAAGGTTTCATGTGTGTATTATTGGATAACTTTGAGCACAGATCGCAGGAACATTGCATATTTTTTATATTACATTGCCGTTTCAAGACATCGTTGTGGCTCTTCCATTCAGGTGGCGCCCCGCCTACATCTCTCCGAAAGCTGCGCTGTGTCCGAGGAAAGCGTGCCGTTGAATCACGTCCATTCCGAGCTTCCGAGGCCCCGCAGCCCGTTTGTCGTGAAGAAGCACATGTCGAAATCAGGGTCCGAGTTCTTGCATGCTGCTGTCACTTCGAGCGCGGATAGCGGCCGCCCTGACAGGAACTCTCAGATGAATGAAACGCCTTTACCTGCAGCCAGTTCCACCTCACCCTGCCGTCGTACTGTCGAAGGCGAAACCTGCAACACCAAGGCTTGTCTGTCCAGCTCGACGGCCACAGCAACCGCCGACGAAACTACAGGGCGGGATGAGTTTCCGTCATTCTTACAGGGAATGGCTCCTTCCTGCTGCTGGTCTCGCTTCTGGTCGGGCGTCGCCGCGTACGTGCCTGCGTCATCGGCCAGCAGAAAATGCGACTCCATCGCATGCCCACCAGGGCTGTGCATCTTTTCATCCGAAGCGGCTGCTGACACTCCTTCAGGCATCGTTGGGAGCCAAGCCTCAGATTTAGCCGCGCAGAAGACATCTTCACAGGACGAGCAGGTGAACGTGCCCGATTGGCGTGAACTCTCCACAACTACGCGAAGCCGCTCACGGCAGGAACCACATGAAGGCGGCGGCTCGGAAAATCGGGCAATATCCGTCGTACCGCCTCCGGTGCTGCCTCGAAAGAGCAAAAAGTATGAGCTAGAGAGTGGCATCTACACTACGGACACGCCAACTGTCCTAACTATGGCGACAACTGGCGGTGAAACAGGGCAGAGTACTTGCGCTGTAGAGGAACGAACGTCTAAAACGAGTGACGTGGCAGCTTTAGTTTTTCGAGAAGATTCAGCGGCTGTTGAAACGAAACGCACAACGCTTCTCATGAACGTTTCGTCGAAGGACTGGTCGAGCCTTGCGATCATTAGTGAAAGCAATAAATACGAACTACCAAAGGCGCATGTCGCAGTAGGCATCTCGCCGACCACGTCTTCTCCCGTCGCGTCCACAGCGTCAACGCTGTGCACGTGCGAAGCTCAAGAGAGCGGCGCTGAACTATGGCGCCCTCCATGGCTTGCTCTGGCAAACTTGAGCCAAGATACTCGTAAGATCGGCAATAAAACCGGGACGTCTATGTCAACGACATCTTCTACGGATGGCACACCCGGGAGCACTATGGTGCCGAGTGTAACCAGAACGAAAAGTCCAGATATGCCGTTGCCGCTTGAACCGGAACGCGCCAGCGAGCACGTTGATTTTTCTAGCGCAACTATCGAGACTAGTGGGACGTTCGTCAGCGGTCTGCACATTGCGGACTTGTTGGCCAAGCTGGGAATACTCCCTTCATCCCAGCCGCGAGAGCAGCAGCTGCCTTGCACTGCTACCGCCGATAGCAATGTCCGCGGTACCGACGTCCCAGAGGAAACGGAGGCGCCTCCACTGGCGCCCCCTTCAACTGGCTGCTTATCGGCAGGAGTGCACTGGGACCGATCAAAGTCTTCGATATATTTCTCGAATGTCGAGCCGGTCGGCGTAGGCTTGCCTCCAGAGGACGAACCGTGCACTACCGACGCTCAAGTTGTTTCCGAAAGCTGCACGCCGGAATCGCAGCCAAACCTCACCGCACAGGTCACCGTCAGCTGCTGTACCCCGAAAGACACTCCTCTGCGGGGTCGACCACAAGCGGCAGCCTCCGATCTGTACTCGTGCTCGTCGCGCCTGTCCGAGCGAAGGCCCCACTTCTTCATGTCTAGCGCGAGAAAACCCAAGAAACCTGAGTTTTAGTGGAACGTTTTAACGGCGCTTTTCTTTCCATACGTGCACGTCGAATTCGTAATCGTAAATTAATGCTCGAGTACCCGCAGAGGGTCTTTAATTACTCGTGACGAACGCGCTCAACATCTAGCAGCATATATATATATGGCCTAACGTGATCTTGTTAATGTTATGTTGACATAAAGACTGATCGAGAGCAAAAAGAGAAACACAAACGCCAGCCTCGGCGCCGAACCCGACGTCTTGAAGGTTGCAACTAGAAGCGTCTTCTGGAGCTTCAAGCACCTGTCTGTACATATTTTACTACGGAATGTCCAGGCTTCGGTGGAGCCTGCCTGTGACGTGAACGTACACAATTGTTCGTTCTTAACGTGATGGAGTCGGTGGGAAAAGGCCTAATGGCAAGCAGAACGCGTTAACTATTTGCGACCGGGTATTGTTCATCCTCTGGCCTCTTAGATGCACCAGACCTAGTCGAACACCGGACATCGTTGAGCAGCTGGTTGACGTTCACCATTGGCCACCAGTAATGATGGCGAGCAGGTGCGCAGGAAACGAATAATATCAACACGCCACTTCTATTATTATAAGTGACCATAGCAAACATATGAGTGTAACAATATGTATTCCCTTCGTTATGAGATCGTTCGACAACTATATATGGCTAGACGTCCACTGCAGTGGCACAGTTGTAATGATGGCAATTTTTTACATTCGCCCATAGGTAACAAACTATCTTTACGGAGAAATTTTCTTATAACTACGTCTAAGCGGACACTCGCCGCTTTGTGAACCGCTGTGTAAATTTATGAATGTCGAACTTCTAGAAAGGTTGAGGCACGCAGAAGTAAGGCAAACAAGATTGAATATGCATAACCTAAATAAAAAATTGGCAGATCCCACGTGCAGTGGGAATCAAGGAAATGCGAAGCACGCATAAGGAACGTAAAATGGATTAGCATTGTTGTCTCGCTATACCGAGTTTGGTACATATGAAGTTAAAGAAACGGCCACAAGAGCACCAAGACTGTGGCATGTAAACCATGCCGCTCATACACGCATGACATGGTTCTGACGTTATGACTTGTCATTTAAGTTCGTCATGCAGTCGTGTTGTGCCATAGCAATTTTCGTATAGGCTCCGAGGCAGCGAGTTTTCTATGTGCGACATCAGCGAGAGAATGCACTGCCTGGCGGAGAGAAGAAGCAAAATTGGGCAGACAGGGAAATACGCGAACGCGATGCGCGTCTCCAACTCTACAGCAGCAGCGACCGCCCGTCCCACCTTGTTTCGTTTTATTTCCTTTGAGACGCGCGCGCTCCAAACCGGCGGCAAACTGTTCCAAAGTGCGACGCCGCGAGCGTTCGTGTGGTTCGCAGCACGCCCGGAAAGCAGCGAACAAACGCGCGCGTCGCTGTCGCCTCGGCTTCCACCGTGCGCGACTGAGCCGTCCGACGAGAGCTACGTAGCGCCTCTGGTCAGTAGACGGAGCCCATGCATCCCATTAACGAAACGGCAGTATAGCGCCAGGACCATGGCATGTAAATCATGCCGGTCATGACACGCGTGTCATGATTTTCATGTTATGACCTCTCATTTACGTTCATGATGCAGTCATCTTGTAACATGCCAATTTTCGTATACGTCCCGTTAACGAAACGCGTGGCATGTAAATCATGTCGCCGATGACATGCATATCATGATTTTCATGTTGTGAGCTGTCAGTCATGTTCGCCATGCAGTCATGTCGTGGCATATCAATTTTCGTATACATCCCATTAACGAAACGACCAGGAGAGCACCAAGACCGTCGCATGTAAATCATGTCACTCATGACATGCATGTCATGATTTTCGTGCTATGACCTGTCATTTAGGTTTGTGACGCAGTCATGTTGTGGCATGCTGATTTCCGTATACGGCCCATTAACGAAACGCGTGACATGTAAATAATGTCATTCATGACATGCATGTCATGATTTTCATGTTATGACCTGTCATTTATGATTGCCATGCAGTCATATTGTGGCATACCAGTTTTTGTATACATCCCGTTAACGAGACGACCAGGAGAGCACCAAGACTGTGACATGTAAATCATGCCGCTCATAACACGCATGTCATGATTTTCATGTTATGACCTGCCATTTATGTTCGTCAGGCAGTCATGTTGTGCCATACCAATTTTCGCATACATCCCATTAGCGAAACGGCCAGGAGAGCCCTAAGACCGTGGCATGTAAATCATGCCGCTAATGACATGCATATCATGATTTTCATGTTATGACCTCTCATTTATATTCTTCATGTAGTCATGATATGGCATACCAATTTTCGTAAACATCCGATTAGCGAAACGGCCAGGAGAGCACAAAATCGTAGGCGGCTAGATAGATAGATAGATAGATAGATAGATAGATAGATAGATAGATAGATAGATAGATAGATAGATTAGATAGATAGATACGCTCAAACTCGCCGAAGTTCGCTAAGAAATGCTTCGCTAGCCACTTTACAGGAATAATTGTTCATGCGGAAAGGCCGTGTAGGGCGCAACAATTCGTGGAGCCCCCTCCTCCCAAACCCCCGTTATGATTTTTTATCGTAGAAAAAATTGTCTCAACACCCAAACGCACCGGGACAGCAGAAACGGCGGCTGCACCTTGGCGTCATGCTGAAGCGCAGGGCTTTCTAACAGATGAGCTGTTTAGAGCAAGGCTGATCGGTAGTTGTAGCCGCCGTCGTTTGCAGTTTCGCAATGTTGGAGGACGCTTAAAGGGCAACTCCGACGATTTTTTATTGCCCACTGATACGGATCCAATCTTTAGTATATGTTCTCCTCGGTACTACAATAATTTATGCCAGGCCACGCGGTTTCAAGTCATTTATTTTTGCTGAAAATGAATTTTAAAAATTTTAGCGAATTTTCCTGCGAGCCACCCTGTGTTTTGTGCTCGGGTGTTTTGTACCCGAGTAGGCAAAACGGTGATACTTCAGCGCTCAAATCGTCGCTGTCAAACTCAGAAGAGCTGAATACATCGTTGGATGACATCGCCACTTTCATTTTTCTGGCACCAGCTCCATATATCTGATGGCGGGGAGGCTGTGACGCCACCGCATACGCTGCCCGAAGCGTCTACCCGTTTCGGTTTCGGTTTGAACACTTCGTTCAGTCGGTTGTTTAAAATGATTGGCGAGTTTCTGAGCAAATTGAATGACTCTGGCTGCTTCAGGGATATCAATACTATTGGAAAACAACGATATCGGAATATGGTGGAAAGACCACCGCAGTTGCCCTTTAAAGGGCAAGTCCGGCGATTTTTCACTATAGTCTGTTTCAGGAGTTCCGTGCAGCACTGCGGAAGCTACAGGCCCCTTCGGCCAATCACGAGGGCAAACACGTGTTAAACGTATCCTTCCCCGCTATGGCGCCTGCCAATGGTGGACGCTGCAGTAGCAGGAGCCACCTTGGAGGAGGACGGAGTGGGCTCGCAGCTGCGTGTCCGAACCAACGTTGGTCCGGACAGTGGCATTTCGTCTCGCCTCGGAAGAATTCTGCGCTCGATGGCCTCGTAGCCTTAGCTCTGCTGCACGGAACTCCTGAAACAGACCAGATGCACGGATCTTAATGGAATTTCCAATACGTGTTCTCATCGTCCCTGTAACAATATAAGCTAAGCCAGGCAATTGCAATCACTTTTCTCGAAAACGAATTTTAAAATATTTTAGCGGATTGCCATGTGGGCCACCCTGTGTTTTTGACGTCATTACCTTCAGCGCTGTCTACCCGAGCAGGCGGGCTGTCAAGAGCAATATAGTGATACTTCAGCGCTCAAATCGTCGCTGTCAAGTTGAAAAAGCTGGCATATAACTCAATATATCGTCGGATGACATCGCCGCTTTAATTTTTCTGGCACCATCATATTTCTAATGGCGGGGACGCTGGTGACGTCACGGCATACGCTGCAAGAAGCATCTATCTGTTTAGGTTTCGGTTTTATTACATCGTTGATTCGGTTATTTAAACTTATTGGCAAGATTTTCGGAACAAAGTGAATCACCCTACCTGCTACAGCACTATCAGTGCCGTTAGAATCGGAATACGGTGAAAAAGAACGGCCGGAGTTGCCCTTTAAGTTTCGCCCGTAGCAGTAGAACGCCATGGTGCCAGTGGGCCCCGTTCGCGCTGCCTTCTGATAGAATTAAAACTAACGGCTTTTTTATAAATTGGATAACGACGCATTGACTTCACAAATGCGTGCAGCATTCTCTAATGCATGCCCCGCCACGGTGGTCCAGTGGCTAAGGTACTCGGCTGCTGATCCGAGGGTCGCGAGATCGAATCCCGGCCGCGGCGTCTGCATTTCGATGGAAACGAAATGTTGAGGCCCGTGTGCTGTGCGATGTCAGTGCACGTTAAAGAACCCCAGGTGGTCGAAATTTCCGGAGCCCTCCACTACGGCGTCTCTCATAATCACAACTGGTTTTGGGACGTAAAACCTCACAAAACAACAAACAAACATTCTCTAATGCATTCTTGCAACAGTGCTGGACAAAAGACATCAATAAGGCCGGCGTTTTGATAATGCGCACTCGCTAACTGGACAAATAAAATATTCACTTGTGTTTTTGAGTCCTATTACGGTGTTTCATTCACCGTGAAGATGAGAAAGAATACGACAAAGTGACGTGTGTCCTTTTCCTTCTTACTCTATCTAGCCTTACCCAGCGCCTTGGTGTTGCTGCGGTTCATAGTGTCCGTGCCATAAGACACCGACTGGGCTATGGTACACGCAAAAATAATGTTGTGCCAAGCAAGCGGATAACGAACTCACTGATCCAGCCGCCGCATTCTGGGCGCCAGACGGTAGCAATCGTGATGATAATGATTATATCTAATTATGGTATGATCCCACTGTATAGCACGTGCTAAGTTTCAAATGGAGCGGCATTAATTAGCAGCTGCGCGTTTACAACAGGGTGAATATTACAATAACAGTAAGACACAAAGAGTTGAAACAAGATGATTAGTTATTACTGATCAAAAACATCTGTAGTTGTGGTTCTTAATCATGAACTACAAGAAAATGGGGAAAAAAATTAATGAAAGGGGGAATATGTAACAAGTGGAATATTTTGCGGCACTGAGCTACTACTTCGATAGCCAGTAATGGTCATCTTCCAAGGGAAGTTGCAACATGTGCGAGGCAACTTGAATGGTCCCAAGCTTGACTGTTTCGTTCTTTACCAGTTCCCGAGCGTTTCTTCATCTAAAGTTTATGTTCAAAGGGGAAAGTGCACCTGAAAGAAAGCGCATCTGCAGATGGGGAAAGGGGAAAGTTTATCTGCAGACGGAAAGTGTATGTAAACACACGAAAAAGTCGGAATTAGAATAGAAACCGATATGAGAGAGAGAGCAAGAATGGATATTATAATTCTCCGGCACATATTTCCTGCGATGATGGGGAACACGCTTTATTTACGGATGGGCACGTGGTTTCAGCCTGAGCCACGCGGTATCTCGATTTCCCGTTCAGCACTGTGGAAACGTGACGGCGAGAAAACCAAACCCAATTCGACGGCTGTGAAATATAAGTATACAGCCGAGCTGGAGCAACGATGTCAAGTTCACTGCGACTATCATGTAACTCTATTGTTACGAGTGGCTTAAGTACACAGACACAACACCGAGCGGGCACGCTGTTCTGGCAAAATGACGCCGGTACAACAGCAACGGCCCTGACGTCCTCTTCCTCTTTCCGGAGCGCTGAGATCGCTGGTTGGTATCCTATAACCCCCCGGCGGCGCAAGCACCGTCTCGGTGCTGAATCTATACATGTGCGGGCGAGGGAGGGTGATAAGGCTTCAGCCAAGCCACGCGAACTATGTCGCTAGAAGCAAACGATGACGTGGGAGAATCGGCTGGGACGACCTCGTACGTGACGTCAGCCACGTGACGAACGACACGGTAGGGGCCAGTGTAGCCTGGCAGCAGCTTCTCGGCAAGCCCCACGCGCCGAGTAGGTGACCACAGAAGCACAAGTGAACCACGAGGAAAGTGCACGCCTCTATGGTGGCATTATCTCTATGGTGTAGCAGTGGACTGAGGGCAAGGATGTGGGTAGTTGGCCAAGGGCAAGAGAGGGTCCTCTTTTTCCTCCTGCGAGACTGCAAGCATCAGGGACGGAGGGCATGGCGGCCCCCCAGACAGCTGTGTTGTTAAAAATGAATGACAATGAGAACACGAGGTGTACGCATTGCCTGCGCTACGTTGTAGCGACTGCAAGTGTATCTCTTTAAGTAAAGCGTGTAGCCATTAATGCGATTAAGTCATCTTTATTCCTGTCTGTCAAACTATTTTAAGCCATGCCACTTTAGTACGAACCGGCTTAGATCAGTTATGCTTGCTTTTGCCCTGCGTTGAGCACTTGTTTATGAGCGCGGTCACGCCATGGATGGATGACAAGCACCTAGCAACTTGAGGTGTTTCGCACCTAGCAACTTGAGGTGTTTACAGCTAGTCTCTTGTTGGCAACGTTCGGAATGAGAAGCGATCTCGAAGACTCAGCTGAGTTATCCATAATACTTTGTTACAAGTCCATTTGCTGACGCTCGAACTCCGGTCACCTTGACAGTATCTATCTATCTATCTATCTATCTATCTATCTATCTATCTATCTATCTATCTATCTATCTATCTATCTATCTATCTATCTATCTATCTATCTATGACGAACACGACTGATTGATCTTGACATCGCTAACATGGCATACGTGTCATGTACGTGACGATTAACCACAATCACTTGTGGCTCATGCGCCACAGGTGTTTTAATTCTATACAGACAATGATAATGAAAGACCAACTAAAATAGACATTTCGCATATCATCGGAATACACTCACAAACAACAATGTCGTACCGCTTGTATTAGCTTGTGAATGGAATGTAGAAACAAGCAGAAATACATACACTCTAAAAACTGCAGCCGATTTCGCAGGAGTGAAACGACCCAGCTACTCTTGAGGGCATCGTTCTACTCTAGCAAAACGTCGGATGGAGTGAAATGTCCATACCTGTTGCGGCATGAGAGAGTAAAATGCAATTTCACTCCTGCCAGACCCATGTGATGCTCGCATTCGCAGCCGCAAACATGGCGGCTGGGGTGGGAGCGGACGATTGAAGAAGACAACAGCCGCTTTGTGAAGTGTTTTTCGATAGAACTATAGCAGCGGCCTTCCTACGACTTCCAAGTACAAGCTTTCGCATACAAACGCGTGCAGTGTACGTTTAATAAACGGTGCCTTCCTCGACTACGAGCCTCAACCAACGGGAGTCATAGCGAGCTGCCTCTCCTGTGTTTTTCCCCGATCGAACGGCCGTACCCGTGCTAGTGAAACCCGCCAGCCTACACGCCTCGGATTCTTCGCTTACGTGTGCGAAACGAAGAGGAATACACTTTCAGCGACACAGTAAGCTGTTGTGATCGTCGACGGCTGGTTTCCGACGACTCACTGAATATAACTCATACATGTAAAGAAAAAGGCTTCGCTACGACTTCGGCATCGAGCCGTATGACGGCCATGAGCGCGTCGACGTTGAAAATACCGTGACTGCGATCCGTCCCGTTCGCAAGTCTGGCAAGTACAGCACAATACCCTAAACACTTCTGATGGCAGAGACTATATTTCATCTGTGTGCAGAATAACGAACAACGAGGAGTGCATATTTTGTGATCGCCAGCGGTTGTTCGCCGTACAGACGTGCTCGACGGACTTGTAAGGGAACGCCGTCGGAATGAAGCGGGTGGTAACGGAGCACCCGGGTGCCGCTTTTCTTCGCTGGCGTTGATGAAATTCAGCCGCTATTATGTTCGTACTCGCTTCCTCAGGTGCATTTTACATCGCGAACCAGCACTGCGAACTCGCGTTTGCCCGTAAAACGGAATGCCAGCTCATGATAGGAATGCGTTAATCTAAAAGACATTGTATATGTTCCGCGCGTTTAGATTAACAGATCTGTGTGGCGAGCGGCTATGAGCCAACGCTAAATGTACACCCGTTCTGTGCATACTTTTTGTTTAATTGCGCAGAACAGTACCTTACCACTGGCGCTGCAGGTCAAGTATAGAGGTTATATATACGGGACTGCAGTGTAAGACGGTGTATCGCGAGTGTGTTGTGGGCTTTGTGTTTTGCTGTGGTTGTGTTATTGGCGTGCATGTGCGTTCGTGTCATGTTAGCCTGTACGTTCTATGTTCAGTGTGATGTAATTAAATGCCTGCTTATTGTAGCATGGTCGAAAAACGCATTGGTTGTTTTTTCTTTTCTTTTTTGTTACTCCCTCTGGGAGTACTAGCACCCCGCTTGGTGGGGTAGTATAGCTCTCTTCAAAAGAGTCTTCGAATCCCCTTCGGAGGCGTCCTACTACTCTCTCTTGGCGAGAGTACCGGTACCCTGCAATGGGGTTGATCTACTCTGAAAAAAGGAGTTAAATTTGGGACACGAAAGTACTCCCCCAAAGTGAGTGCCCAGCACTCTGTTTTTAGAGTGTAGACGGACTCGCTGTGATTTCCGAAGGCGAACATATATATATATATATATATATATATATATATATATATATATATATATATAAATATATATATATATATATATATATTGGCAGCGGCGGCAGCTTGTGGAAACATCTGCTAATTGTGGAATCCTGCTTTTACAGTTGCCATGCTCTGCTGATGCAAGCTACCGTACGTGCCTTTCAACTTCGCCCTGTACAAGTGCGGAGCCGTGTAAAGAGTGCCACACCGAAAGCCCTGACGTGCTGATCATCTGGCCAGCCGCTACAACGAACATTGTCCAGCGCATGCGCACATAGCGCGTTGCCGAAGCCGAAATAAGGGGGCGTTTTGCTTCTCTGCGGTCACTTGGCAGCGGCGGCAGCTTGTGGAAACATCTGCTAATTGTGGAATCCTGCTTTTACAGGTTGGTCTTCAAAGCACTTCTTTTTATTGTAGTAAGAATCAACCTACAATGCTGCTGCTGCTGCTGCCATAGTTCTGTCTTAGTAATGATTGTTCTTTGACACTTTCCAAAGGCTGCCTTGTTTGTGCTCTTTTCCCAGTGGTACTTATGGCCCATACCTGCATTTCATGTCAGTTACCCGTTCGTAAGGAAGAAGGGTCGGTGCAGTGCTCAGAGTGCTCGTGCGAATACCACTTTGGCAAGTGCGCTGGGATAGCGGAGAAATCATTTAAAACAAAATCAGAAAGTGCCAAAACGAACTGGAGATGCCAAACCTGCAGAAACGCTGGAGCACGCGGGGCTCACAGCGAAGCTGACACGGACGTTCTCGTGGCTATCAACCAAAAGCTCGAAAGCCTGCCTGCTTTAGTTGCAAAAGTCAGTGATATGGAAAAATCTCTCCAGTTTATATCGGTAAAGTTTGACGAGTTTGAACAAAGGATAATACGACAGGACACTGAAATAAAGGCTCTCAGAACGCGGGTGACTGAGCTAGAAGAAAAGGACATGGTTAACACCACAGTAAAAAGTGAGCTCCAGCGACAGGTAAATGACCTAGAATTTCGCAGCCGGCGGCTTAATCTGGAAGTACATGGTGTCCCAGTTGTTCCGGGCGAGAACCTATTATCATCACTAGATCAGGTTGCTGACACACTTCGAGTCCCTCGGCTGACTGATTCTGACGTCGCATCAGCTCACCGTCTGCCAGCAAAGCAAGATAAAGTTCCGGGAATTATTATCCGGTTTGCCAAGCAACAGAGGAGCAATTGGCTGCAGAAAAAGAACGCGCTCAAGAACACTGAACCGAAAGTATTCATTCAAGAAAATTTAACTCACTATCACAGAGAGCTTTTCCGAGCCACGAAAGACAAAGCAAAAGAAAGAGGCTATGCTTTCGTTTGGTATGCAAATGGAAAAGTTCTTGCTCGAAAGGTCAGTGGTGGAACTGCAATGGTTATTAGGAGCAAAGATGACCTTGATAAGTTATAACTAATGCATATTGTATGCTTCTGTGTTCAAAGAAAGCGTGATGGTTGAAACGTGCTATTATTTGTCTAGTGATGTGAGCCGTGCAGTGTCCAAGTTCTCGGCAGCTTCTCAGAAATGTATCCACTTAAATACTAGATCAGTGAAAAACAAAGTACTATGTCTAGAAGAATTTTTCGCCGGCTTCTCATTTCATTTTACTGCGATTTTGCTAACCGAGACTTGGAGCACATGTGACTATGATGTATTTAGACTGAAAGACTATACCACATATTACGTAAATAGACAACATATTCGTGGCGGTGGTGTTGCTTTGTTACTTAGAAATGAAATAGAAGGTGAAATACTAGAATCGTACACTGTAATAACCCCAGATTACGAAATTCTCTCGGTTTGTACCCAAAGCACTGTGCTTTCTGTGTGCTACCGACCCCCAGACGGAAATGTTTCATTATTTCTTGAGTTTTATGACCTGTTTCTCACTTCTGTGGTTCAGAGTCATAATGAGAAAACTTTAATAGCTTGTGGGGATTTCAACATTGACATGAGCATCCCCAGTCCCTCTGCTGAAGATTTTAATACGACCATTATGTCTAATGGTTTTGTTAATCTCATTAATATGCCAACAAGAGTCACAAGCGAAAGTCATTCTGTACTTGATTTGGTTATCACTAATTCTATGCAGTTCAATATTGTTTCGGGCGTTTTATCGTGTTCTATATGTGATCACCTTCCCGTGTTCGTATGCATAGAGAAGCCTGGCAAAATAGCGAACAAATCCACACCAATCACACACCAAGCAATTACAGAGACATCACTGACACTTTTTAGCAACGAACTCATGAAAATTAACTGGGGCCAGATAGCTGAACTAGATGATGCAAATTTAGCCTATAATATGTTTATTGATACCTTTAAACGGATATACCATGCCTGTTTTCCCCTTGTGACGCACACAAAAAGTCGCAGAATCCGCAAACCCTGGATAACGCCCGAGCTTCGTAGAGAAATACAAGTCAAACAAAAGTTATACAGGAAATTTTTGGGCACTCGACAGGCTGAAGATCTTGCTGTCTTCAAGAAATATAGAAACAAGTTGACCAAAAACTAAGATCTGCTCGAAATCTGTACCACTCAAGGCTTCTAGATGTCAATATTGCGCGGCCTAGTGTGCTATGGTCAAGGCTAAACACGCTGTTGCAGCGGAATAGTGGACACACTGCATTAACTAAATTAACTATTGATGGAAAGGAAGTTTCTGGCGTGGAATTGGCTAACTTATTCAATACGTTTTTAACAAACATGACTGCTAAATCTGCTCAAAGTGATGCCTGCAAGTATATAAGCGGTGAAAATAGTGAATCTATTTTTCTCTGTCCGGTTACGGAAGGGGAAGTAGTAACGGTGATAAAAAATCTCAGTAACAGCAGTAGCTGTGACATTGATGACATTCAAATACGCCCGGTGAAGTATGTAGTTGAAATAATCGCCCCCATACTTGCTCATATCTTTAATATATGCTTGGCGAGTGCAATTTTTCCCCAAAAAATGCAGTTAGCGAAAGTTGTTGTCCTTTACAAAAAAGGTGATCGAAATGTTCTTGGTAACTACAGACCAATTTCGATTCTGCCGGTGTTTTCAAAGGTCCTTGAAAAAATGCTTCATTTGCGTCTGTCAAAGTTCATTAATAAATATAACCTGCTTACGCCATCTCAATTTGGTTTCTGTAAAAACAAATCAACTGAGTCTGCATTGCTCGAACAAAAAGAATATATAATAACACAACTAGAAAGCAAACTTATTGTCGTTGGTCTATTTGTGGATTTTTCGAAGGCCTTTGACCTCGTGGACCATAACATCTTGCTAAGTAAATTGCAGTATTATGGTTTCCGAGGGAAAGCGCTATCATTACTGAACTCCTATCTATCATTTAGGCAACAAGTAGTATTAATTAATGGCATACAGTCTGAAGCAAAACCTCTCTTATGTGGTGTCCCTCAAGGAAGTATACTAGGGCCTTTACTCTTCAACATTTATGTAAATGATATTGTAAACATTAACTCAAACGCAAAGTTCGTCATCTATGCGGATGATACAAGTCTATTTTTTGCTGGAAATAGCATTCATGACCTTATTGATCAATGTAACGCCGCAACGAAAGCTCTTGAAGTTTGGTCCGCTGCTAACTTAATGAAGATCAACGAGGGTAAGACTAAGGCTGTCATATTTAGGCCGAAAAATAAACTGATCCCGTCACATGAAGATATTATCCTGAATTCTCACCCTGTCGAAATTGTGGAGCAGTTCGAATGCCTAGGAGTCATATTTTCCTCCAGTATGGCATGGGATTATCATGTTGCCCACGTATCACTCAAAACAGCTCAAATTACTGGTGCTATAGGACGTTTAAAGTATATCCTTCCCGCACAAACTAAGATGCTGATATACAACTCAATTTTCAACTCGCATTTAAATTATTGCCAGTTAGTTTGGGGTACTACAACGTTCACTAGCCTCGAACGCCTTCACTTAATCCAGAAAAGATATCTCAGACACATGTATAACTCACCATACCAATGTCCAACTGCAGCTTTATTCAGTCAGTCTGGAGTGATTAAAGTACACAACCTTTATAAATATCGCCTTAGTGTCCTCTTTAAATCGGAAATAAGAAAGAATATAAGTAACCTCGGGAAATTAGCGGAACTAAGGAACAAATCAGTGGGCTACCTAACAAGACATGGTGAAGAATGGTTCGTGCCGACGCCTCGACTTAACCTTGGAAAAGAACGCCTTCATTATACTCTTCCGTCTCTGCTGAATAGTTATGCTCTTACTGATTTCGATTTGTTTACCTGTACTCGCAAAGAACTTCACGCTAAGTATTTAGATAACATGGCTTCAGTTTCGGTTTAAGTTTATATGTACATAGTGTTGATTCGCGTATTATCTGGTGATCCTTGTATAATTATGTAATCCTTACGTTTTGAATTGTATAATTTCTACAACTGCCTCCCTGCTGTACTTTAGGTTTGTAGGCTTGTCAAGCTGCCTTTAAGCAGCTTTTACCTGCAACCCCCTCCATCTGTATTTGTAAGATGGGAAATAAATTGAAATTGAAAATTGAAATATATATATATATATATATATATATATATATATATATATATATATATATATATATATATATATATATATATATATATACACGAAGCAGTAGGGGCGTAGGAATGGAACCTGAGTACCCGAAGTGCCAACCATGCACGCTGCCGCTGGGCTACGGCGACTCCTCCCACACGATACACACAGTAAATAAACACAGTGCACCAGTTTTCATTATGGTGCTAAACAGTACTTGTGTTCTAATATCACCGCCGACGTTCTTCGTAGGCCCACGCGATGCATGCACCCACTCATGCACTTTGCGCACACGTTCATCTTATTCGTAACACTTTGCTCAATGGCAGAATAATTCGCCGACGGCAATTTTCTCCCTGACTGCCTCGCATGACGCCGATTCGCGCAATGCGTGGCATCTGCAGGACTATCTTATGTTGCGTGGTTTTTTTAATGCACGCCAGAACGTCAGGGAAGCTCATAATTTGTAGCATAACACGGTCACACTCTACGCTGTTTGTTGCTATGGGAACGGAGTCATCGGTACACTGTAAATGCAATCAACTACGGTGTGCGAACTTCCCCTGCGTAGGCGCTTAAAAAAATTCACAGCATATCCACGGAGTGAATGACGATGAGTGGGCGAAGCTCGGGATGTTCATCGTAGATCGTGCCGAGTTCCGGATAAATTTAGTTAACGCGCATGCTACGAATCCTCACGGTTCAACTATGCACAAGTGAAACCTCCCACAGGCACTTCATTGCAAGTCAAGATCCAGTGCATATATATATATATATATATATATATATATATATATATATATATATATATATATATATATATATATATATATTATATATATGGGTTGCCGGTGAACGCTTCTCCAACGCGAGCAGTCGGTATTTCTCAATCAAGAAACTCGCTAGGAGACGCTGCCTGCGCCAACGTTGTCTCTCGCGGGTGAGGGCGCGTTCTCTTTCTTCGCGAGCTGGTACAGCGTTCATTTAAGAAAGAGCGTTTCCATCAACGCGCGCCTTTCCCTCTCTCTCTCTCTGTCTCTCTCTCACAAGACAGCAGATGGAAGAGTGTGAGAGAGAGAGGCACGCGCTCGCCCTCGGCGCGTGCGTGCCTCCCGGCAGGCACGCGCCGGTGGCTACCTACTACAGGGGACGCACGACCCACGCCTTAAGGAGCTTCGCCCCTAAAAAAATTCATTGGCTTTACGTTGTGACATGCGCGACGAGTAATATGTCACCTGGCCCTCCGACATGAGTTGAGGGTCCGCATTTTTTAGGGGCGAAGCTCCTTAAGGCGTGGGTCGTGCGACCCCGATGTATGTAGTAGTAGTAGTAGTAGGTAGCCACCGGTGCGTGCCTGCCGGGAGGCACGCACGCGCCGAGGGCGAGCGCGTGGCTCCCGGCACGCGCTCGCCCGCGAGAGACAACGTTGGCGCAGGCAGCGTCTCCTAGCGAGTTTCTTGATTGAGAAATACCGACTGCTCGCGTTGGAGAAGCGTTCACCGGCAACCCATATATATATATATATATATATATATATATATTATGACGTGCTAGGGGGCGAGAGACTGAGGGCTGCACGTGCGAAGTGCAGGTCAAGGACGCCAGTTCCTCTCTGATGACTTCACGCAAGCCAGTTCCAGAAGGCTGACTGTGACAAACCGATGGCGATGTCAAGCCCATCGATTGTAATTCCTCGCGTATCATCGCCCGTATCATGACGCGCAGGTGTGGATCCGTCGTAGAATATTCCCCGACTTCCCCGGCGTCAGACTGAAGGCGAACAGACTCGAGTTCGTCCAGGCGCTGACACGTTGTGACGATGTCAGCGGTTGTAGCTGGGTTCTTGACTGCCAGGGCATTGAAGGCGACGGTTCGGATGCCTTTTATGATGTGGCGTACTTTGTCCGACTCCGACATAGATGCATTCACACGGCGGCAGAGAGCAAGAACATCCTCAATGTACGATGTGTAAGACTCGCCTGGTTGTTGCTGGCGATTATCGAGGGTTTTCTTTGCGATTGTTGAACGAACCGCCGGTGTCCCGAAGACTTGGCGAAAATGCTCCTTAAAAGTAGGCCAGTTAGTCAAGTCTACCTCGTGATTGAAGAACCATGTCTTCGCCACGCCAGTCAGGTAGAAGGAGACATGGCTGAGCTTGAGAGGGTTGTCCCAATGATTAGCAGAACTGACTCGCTCGTAGTCGTCCAGCCAGTCCTCGACATCTTCCCCACGAAGACCAGCGAAGAGGTGGGGGTCACGCTGGTGGCTGCTGACAACGTAAGGTGTGGCTTGACGTGTCACAGACGCGGTAGCGGCAGAAGTGGAGGGTGGGGAGTCGTGATCCATGCTGGCGGACAGTAAGCGCAAGCGGCGACCCGAGCGAAGCTCCAGGTGGGAGACTGACTGGACAGAGGACTGAGGATCGAAGAACCACTTCCACCAAGTATGACGTCTCGGTAGCGACGACGTTTATTAGGACTGCACACCCAGCAGCGAACCAGCCAAGGCCCACACACGATAATGATGATGCCGAGGCACCGAAGATGAAGCTCAACCACAGCAGGATGATGATGATTATGTACAGATGAGGAAGTAGTGCATAGTAAATGCCCACAATATATATATATATATATATATATATATATATATATATATATATATATATATATATATAGGCACTGCATCTTGACTTGCAATGAAGTGCCGGTGGGAGATTTCCCTTGTGCATTGTGCATAGTTGAACCGTGAGGATTCGTAGCATGCGCGAGATGTTATAAAACTAGATGGCGGTACTTGTAGTTGATGATGAAAGAAAGATGCGAGATGTTATAATAGTTTGATGACATTTACTCAAGTGTTTCACTTTTAATTGTGGGGCGAATTGCACGGAAGAGTTTCACGGTTTACCGATGATTCCTTCCGGAGCTTCGCCCCACTCATCATCATTCACCCCGTGAATATGCTGTGATTTTTTTAGCTTGTTTTTGTATGTTTTTTTTCTTTATAATTCTGGACTGCGAGCTCCTCTAGCTGTCGCCATCCTTCAGTCTGCGCAACACGCAAGTGAAAAAAAAAACGGGTGCTTGAAAGTGCTAGATGGCCCCTTTAATGCGAAATTTGGGAGCAGCTGTTCATGTCGCCGATCCCAAGCCGTAAATCACGAGACGCAATCGCCGGGAAAGATCCCAAGGACCGACGTATCAATCCCCCGAAAATGATCCCACGAAAGCTTGGGCAACTAGATTCTGGTCCGCTTCGGCGCACTAACAAAACGCCAGCAGCGGTTCAAAGACCGACCCAGAGCCAAGAGAGATCAAACAAAACACTCTCATCAATCCGGCAGATACACTAAACGTGCACAGAATCGGCTCTTCACAATACAAACACGGACGGGTTACGACATTACACGAAACCAACAACAAACGTAGAAGTTTATGCACTGCAACAAAGAATAAAATACAAAATAGTCCTATTCACCAAAGTCACTCAAGGTGCCTTCTCAACTTGAAGCTTGTAGGCAGGGCTCGTCAGCTGGCTCGCGGAGCAGCGTCGATTCACGTCTTTTTGCTTCTCGCTGAGTCACATACGACTAGGACTGTCACGACTGCTACTCACGGCTCGTGATCGACTCTTTATATTGCCTTGGAAAGCAGTTCTCGAACGTTCAGTGAGGCCCGCGTGATACAAGCACGCCCAAGGTAACCTTCTTCCCTTTCTCGGATCTTCGCCGATTGGACGGCGCCTCTTTCTCCCTCTCAAGGCGCGAGGAGCGTTGGTATGCACTCTCCGCCTCCTCTCTCTCACTCCTTCTGGCCAGCGCGCTCGCTCGCCGCGATAAGATGACTCACTGACGCGTTCTACAAAATTCTCCCTTTTTCGAGTTTCAGCCAATTGTGGCGTGACATTGGGCGGCTCTTTCGTGCGCGCCGCTTTTCTTGTTGCTTTTCGGCTTTCCCTTCAGCTCGACGCCGGGTTTTTTGAAAAAATGGGCACTATTTTGTGATAGTTACAGCGTTTTGACTTCGCCTTATGTTGAGGCAAAGAATTTCAGAGAGACGTGCTTGCACAGTCAAAGACCATCCTGCTTTGACCTGCTTCGGTTTTTGGCCTCAGAATTTTGGCGTCAGCGGCAGAGGATGTTTCAATTTATGATTAAAAAGCACAGAGCCCCCCCTCCCGCGTTTGCCGATGCGTGGCGTCTTTTTTCTGTGCCCCGGCCATTGTTTAAAAAAACTAGCCAAGCCTACACTGTATTATGATACCACCCCCCCCTCCCTCCCCATGTCACTTTTCTTTCTTTTTTCTTTTTGCTTTTGCATGGCATCGTTGTTTTCTTTGAGCGCGCACCATGATACCGCAGGAAAGTGAGCGTGAGCACCATGATAACGCAGGAACGGCCAAAAAATGAATAAAAGTCGATACAATGCTTAATGGAGACCTGCATTAAAGCGAAGCATTCCGAATTTTTCTGTTCTGGCCAAGGAGGATTAAAAAAAATGCTGGAGTGGCAACGCCTGCTGAACCTTACCGCAGTGGATGAAGCCGGCGTTTGCCTCTGGTCCAGCCCTAAAAGCTTGCCAAAGTCTCCAGAAACTAGTATCAGTTCGAGCGTTCTTGATCTGCTAATGTATTTTATAGAGTACTTGTAATATAAAAGCGTGTTGTTTTCGATTAATAAACTACCATTGACCGAGCATCAAGGCCACGATGTGGCACACAAACCTTTGCGACGTTCAAGTTTCACCCAAAAACGCGTTGCACAAACAGGCACACCGAGCATTGTCTGTCTAGCAAAGATGACCACTTTAAAGGTGCTAAGAAGCGTGAGGAAAGCACTTTTTCTTTTGTGCTATCTGGATGCTGTTAATCGATGCCTCTGGTAAGATGGCGGCCTCCGGCTTCACATTTAGGAAAAGATCTCCACTCCAGGATTTCTTTTTTTATCCTCCTTGGTTCTGGCGCATCACAGAAAAACGTCATGTTTAAACGCAAAACACTTCTCGCGGCTTCAACTGTGCGACACGCAGAACTCTATGAGCACTGGCGCGATTCAATAACATAGCCGGTACTTTTACGCAACGCGTAATCTTTAGCGAGGTCTATACCGCAGCACGACGAAGTCAGCCCCCTGCGTCATCGTATCAGTGATGAGTGAGTTTGTTGGAGGTTTCGAGCGTCATGTGCCATGAAGGCATGTCATACACATATACTGCGGTATCATATACGACGACAGCTAAGTGGTAAGCGAATATGTCAACATGGCCAGGTAGTGACCCCTGACCCGAACCATGAGTTTGAGATAATTAGAAGCATAAGAATAGGATGGGATCGCATTCACAAAGCATTCTCACATAATGAATGGTAGTTTACCATTGTCGCTGAACAGGAAAGTGTATAACAGCTGCACCTTACCGGTACTCACCTACAGAGCAGAAACTTGGAGGCTCACTAAAAGAGTTCAGCTTAAATTGAGGACGACGCAGCGAGCTATGGGACGGAAAATGATAGATGTAACCTTAAGGGACAAGAAGAGAGCGGGTTGGGTTAGAGAACAAACCGGTGTTAAGTACATCTTAACAGAAATTAAGAACAAGATGGACGTGGGTGTGGCATGTAATGCGAAGGCAAGGCAGCCGGTGGTCATTAAGGGTAACAGAGTGGATTCCTATAGACAAGGCAAGGGCGTCAGGGGGCGGCAGAAAGTTAGGTGGGCAGATGAGATCAGGAAGTTTGCAGTGCACTGTTGCAGTGCTATCGATTACAGCAGCCCACATACGAAATCACGATTTATTTCACCTGTAATGTTCGTAAATCCTGGAGGACTTTATCGCCCCACGTTTTATATCGTTAACCTATTCCAAATAAATCAATGCGTCTATATCGCCATCCTTTCGAAGCGCAACGCCTTATCCGGGCAAATTAATGAATGTATAGACCATCAAGAGATAAACACTGTGCATGGCTGACCAGCTATCATCTGGTCGCCACGTCTACATCCGAACGCATCCGCGAAGGCCCCCACGTGACGCAGCGGTAAGTTGACCCTTATCTTCGCCGGTGGTAGTTTTCGCTCGAGCAACTGCCTCCGCTCGAACCCTTCGAAGTCCCGCTGACAGTGATCGAGAGCGTAATACATGAAAAAGAGCTGCGTCGAAGTATAGTCGGGCAAAGTGAGGAAGCCATATTGAAGCTTCCAGATGCGGCGCACATTCAAGAGTTTGCGGAAAGCGTGCAAGGCCATCTCGATGGCCAGCGTCTGCTCGAGCAGCCAACGACGCAGCCACTGCGCTCGATGATCAATTAAGTCGTATTGTGTTGGAAGCACTGCCGCCTTCTGTTCTAACAACGCCCGCCAGTCGTCTTCCAGGCAGCTCCGAGCGCTCTCGAGAAGGCTCTTCGATTCGGGGCCCAAGTCCAGCGCAGCTTCACGGTCGTACTGGAAACTCGAGTACAGAAGAGGGACCATGGATGCGTAAAACCGGACAGCCACTCGGGAGAGGTGGAAGGCAAAGATGCTGCTGTTCGCGGGCACCGAGTTGTTGAGCAGACCTTGAGGAATGCGAATGCGACGTAAGGCAGCGTCTAAGCTGGGCCACATGCTCAGCGGAGACAGCGGGTGCCACTCGGGACCAGATCGAAGTTCGAGAGCGGTTCGCCGAGTCCGCATTTTCCGAAACAGACCGAGAATATCGGCCAGCGTATTGCCAACGGCCAAACCCACCGGAAGGCACGCCGCGTTTTCTTGGACCATGTCGATGGAAAAGGGCGGGTCCACGCGAATTCGTCGCAATCGGAAGGCCAGCACGAAGAGCGCCCGCTCGTCAAGCCATGGGACCCGAGGCAGTGCGTGGAGGAAAGTGGTCTCGAGATCGGACAGCCACCGTCTCTGCCATAGAGCAGTTCCATCGTGTATCAGCGGCAGTGCCGCAGACTTGACTAAGCAGAGAGGTATGATGGCCTCCATGGCTCGCAAGCACAGACTCTCGGTATCGGGAACCTCTGATCGACCCGTTATTTCCAGGTAAGACAGCTCTCGGAGAGCGCGCAACGAGTCTGGCAAGAAAGCAGACAGGCGAACTAAAACGCGGAATCCTAGGTTGTTGAAAAGCGCGTTCACTGCAACTCTCCGGATTTCCTCCGGAAGCTTCTTGAAATATTTTGCTGAATGCAGCTGTACGTAGGTCTTGCCGGTGCATCTCGTTGATTTCGTCCTGTTTGTATGGCTATCTACAGCAGTACTCAGCAGTTTAAAGAGGTCACGGTCGAGTTCACAGTCTCTTAACAATGCAGGGTTCTCACTGTCTTCGCCAAGGCGCTCAAGCACGTCAGATACCATCATTATTTCGTTTGTTAGACGTTCTATGTGGCGGGGGTCACTCAGATTAAATGCACGCAGAGTCTCCTTGACGGCACGATCGGCAAGGTCGGATACTGCGTCCCGCGTGAAATACGGTGGCTCTGGACGCTTCAGGGTTGTCACGCCCTTTCGTGCGTTAAAAGGATCAACAGCCACGTACACATCTGCAAGTACTGGCAAGCCCATGTCGCGTAAAAGTTCGCCGGCAAAAAACCACACATCTTCCCGTTGGCGCTCTTCATAGCTGCGAACTGGCCACTCTCGAATTCGCCAATGCTTAAAAACTTCTCTTACTTCATCAACAGAGGCAGAGGAGGCGCTATTTACGCAGGCTGCCATAAATTTTGCTGCCGGTTTGACTTTTGCCGCGTTTTCCTTCAAAGACGACAGTATAATGCGCTCCATACGATCCTCAAGAAACACGTCCTCGGATATTGTCCCTCCTCGTGTCACTTCTGCGCTTCGTCTTTGTGTCCAGCGCTGACATATGTGCTCGTAAAAATCCTCGCATGGATAATCTGCTTCGCTCAGCAAGCCCTTCAGAAAATTCCTTCCCTGGTGCAGTAGTCGCTGTCGCAGAGATACAAGCTGGGTACGTGAGTTGTACGGGCCGAAGTCTTGGGATCACTGTAGCTCGATATTGTTACTGTGGTAGTGTTTGCAGGTGCATCAGCCGTGAGCTTCGGACTCAGGAACGTGGTGGTGCTTAAGACAATAGTTATCCATAGAAGCGTGAGCAAGCTGACAAGCGAAACGAAGCTGCGTTCAGGAAAGAGGTCTTGTTGAGTTTCCATGATTGCAAACATATCTTTTTCGGCTGCGAATTCGTCGCCGCATGGCGTCACCACGTTACAAACAAGAACGCTGTCATGCTGTGCGGCGGGAGTCTCAGAGCCGGGCGCACTCTCTTTTCTAGCCGGTATTTTTTCTGGAGTGTTCGTCTTAGTTTCTGGAGCTAACTCCGCCGATTGCTCGCATTTTTCGCTAAGATCAGGGATTGCTTCCGGCAGTGGTAAAGGTTGATCCGGTGGCGGCGCTTCATGTGATTGCACATCAACATCGTGAACATTCTCACTCGCCTTTTTTGTCACACCTTTCGACAGTTTAGATCGTACCGCAACCGGTGGTGGCTTGGGAATGCTTGTACGCATTGCGTCCTTGGAGTCCGTAGATTTTGATTCATATCTTTGACCGATTCATCCAACCGTAAGGTGCCAAGCTCGCCACTTTTACACGAACTAGCCTCTCTAAGTTTTTCAACACTCCCTCCTTTCATCTGGTTGATGAAGTCCTCAGTTGTGTATAGCTCTTCATTAACTGCTTCTTCGAGGGACAACTCATCGGGCGGCTTTTGTGGAGCTACTGGTTTTCGTTTTCTTGGTGCTACGGATGGAACCGGTGCCACAGAACGCGTCTTAGGCACGGAATCCTTCTTTGGGCTTGTTGGAATCAGCGCCCCCAGTAAGCGGCTGCCCGCACTGCTCCAGTCCCACCATTGCTTCGTTTTAGGAGGACGGCTGACACTCTTGCCGGACTCCCTACTACCATTCGAGGCCTGCACCGGAGTGACACTGCTCGAGTCGCTAAAGGTGTTCGAGCTGCTGTCTGTACCACGCTTCGTGCCCCGTTTATGCTCTTTCTTTGATTTCGCCTTTTGTTGCGCCAGAGGCAGAGAATCAGAGTCAGACTCTGTGAGTGCTGAAAGCAAACTGTCTATCTCTGTCGAAATGCCCTTACGGCTTGGAACACGCATATTGCGACGCATCGCTTGCGGCGATATGGACTTTCGATGCTTCACGAAGACAACATCAGGAACTTCAGGTTCTAGTTGCGATGTGGCGAACGGCATATTATTAACAGCTGGAGATTTGGCATCATTTGCACTGCTTGGTTTGCCAGGTGCCGCGTCTCCCGTCTTTCCACCAGCTTCCTGCTCGCTCACTGGATGTCCCAAGCCCGCTTTCATATTTACTGCAGGTTCCATTTGACTACCCGACAGTTTCCTGCTTGTACGACACATGCTTACCACTTGGCTTATCGGCGAAAGATTGCGATGAGGAAAAGAGGGGGATCAGCCTTCCGAGGATTGGGATATCTTGCTTTAACGAGTTTCCGCGTTTTTCCACATCTTCAAAAAGTTTCGTAGTATTCCAAGCAAAAGACTCGTTACTTTTCCAAGCCGCTTCTCTCCCGCCAGAAACGCCACCTGCCCAGGCCTGCGAGATCCTGATGACTCACTCCCAGCATCTGAACACCGACGTGCATGGCGACCACGTTGCCGTGTCCACCAAGATGTGTTATCGGGTGGTATTTGTTGAGCCGGTAATCCATACACTGGCACTGCATAGGGCCACGGCATAACAACCGGCAGTGCCCCCTCCCGAGTCCACGAGGAACCTTTGTTGGCGGCGTTCTGCCCATGTTCCAGTCGCCGCAAGCGCTCTTCTATGCGGGATATTTGCGCTAGGCCCATATTTTGACGCCCATTGTATTCGTCCGCTTGTCTGCGCTCTTTAAGCCGGTCCAGCTCACCTTCAAGCAACTGTCTCTCTAATTGCAGGGCTTGCTCTTCTTCGCGCAATTCATCTAGACGTGCTTTTCCTTCATCTCGGTGCGTTTCCAACAGGCGCAGCTTGCGTGTTAGGAGGCGCACTTCCTCTTCGGCTCTTATTCTGGCTTCGAGATCCTCACGTCTCCGACTCTCAGCCCATAACGATGGTTCCCTGTGTAACGGTGCAGTATCGTCAAATGGCCTGGGGCTTTCGTACTTGAGGATGCTTGTTGATGAGCGTAAGTTTGTTTCTGTTGGCTCCTAGAACGTCGCTTTTTCTTCGTCCAAGGCCGATGCAGTGATCACCGCACTTTACAACACATGTGCACACTGTACTCAGGCTAGTCGGTGAAGGAAACTTCGTGAGCGTACAGTGCCCTGGACTGTGCTGGAAAACAGGGTGCTCTAAAGGTGGATGTGGTGGACTGTAGTGTACTTGGCAAGTGGGCGCCTGTGCGTCCCCCTGCGTAGTAGCCATGCCCTCCCGCAAGTGGCTGGCGGATGTCCCAAGGGCACATCAGAGGAGGTTGAAACTGGGTTGGTGGAAAAGGTACTGCCGGCGGCCTGTGCGTTCCCCTGCCAGCATTTGCAGGGTAAACGCCCTGGGCATTAAGCTCTTGCTGCAAATTTGTGTCCTTGATACGTTCGTCTTCAGCTTGCTCTGCTAATGGCCGAATTCTCGGGCGTGTCCAAAGATCATCGATGGTGGGTTGCGGTCGGGCTTTCCAGTCACTGGTGCTTCTTGGCTGAACCATTTGTCGTGGTAGAGGACCCGCGCAAAGTGTGTCTAATGGTCTTACAACCTTCATCTTTCGTAACCGGGGTCCTACTGCCTGTCCGTAATAATTTCTTTGAGGTTCCATTACTTCTTCAGTCACTTCTTCAACGTAACCCATACCCGACAATTTTTGCAAAGGTAGACCAGAACCATCCATGGCGCTCACTTTCTGCATGTCCCGTTGATCCATAGTAATTTCAGCCATTTTCTCGTGCATTGGTCTGCCGTCTTTTCGGATGTCGTGGCGTTGAGTGTACTTCGATTTTTTCTTGCGACCACGGCGTTTCCTTCGCTGCTTGCGTGTGTCGTCCTCTTGAACCTTGGCATCTAAGTCCTTTGGGCTCTCTTCGGAGTCGCTGCTTTCCGGTGATTCGTCGTACTCTCCCTGCCTGCGCATTTCCTTCCCACCTTTCCGCGACCTTTGATACCCTTCTTCGTAGCGCACCGGTCTATCTTGTCGGTCTTCATAAGGTGACCATCTAGCGGTAGGTTCTATAAAGTTATACTCGATGACTTCTTGGTCCGGCTGTTCTGGAGAAGCGAGGCCGAAGAACGACAGCAGCCGCTGCAACCTTGTCTCGGACCGGGGCCGCTTGATAACGTAGCTGGCAACCGGTCGCCTCATTGGCACTGCTTGTACCTGATAGTCGCGCATGCCTCCTTGCTGCGGTTGCTCGTAAACGACGTCGTTGCCTGTCTCAGTGCTCGCTTCCACCATGGCAGGCCGTTCCGTCTTGGTACTCATCTTCTCGATATTTCCGACCACGTCCATAATCTGCCTCGTGATTGGCGAAAGTGACTGAGGCTTTTCGTTTACGGGGGTGTGCTCCCTCGTAGGCGTCTTCTCCGCGGCCTTTTGTGTCTCGACTAATTTCCGCTCTTCTTCAAGCTGCCGAAAGGCATTTTCTTCATCCAGCCGTTTCCGTTCTTCTATGAGGCGACGGATCTTCTCCTCTTCCTCTTTTCTTCGTTCTTCGAGCCACCGGCGGGCGTCTTCTTCCTCATACCTTAGCTGTTCGCGCCTGTGGCGGGCCTCTTCATACATCTGCAGCTCTTCCCGCCGCCAGCGGGCCTCGTCCTCCCCGTTTATTTGCTGCTCCTTACGGCGCGGTCTGGCCTCCTCATCATCACGTTTCTTCGCATCATGTTTCTTGCGCAACCTAGCCTCTTGTTTCATTCTACGTGCCTCTTCTCGCTTCCTCTCCTCCTGTTCTTCCGCTTCCTTTCGGAGTCGGGCTTCTTCCTCTTGCTCCCTCATCTTCTTCGCTTCCTCCTCCTTGCGGGCTTCTTCCTGCCTCATCTTGTCCTCCTCCACTTCGAGCGGTGGACCTCGTATGTATTCTCCACTCGAAGTGCTCGAGCCCTCGTCGATAGCGTCCGCAATGGCAGCTGACCTCTTCTCATATTTGTTAACGAAGTTCATGTCATCACGAGCCTCAGCGCTCTTGTTCTTTCGTCCGGGAAATAGACCGATCTGAGCGAGCGGCCGTTGTTTCCAGTGCGCTCGCAGCCGACGTCTGCCGGGGCCCCTCGGCCATCCACCGCGAGCACCATCTTGGTGCCGCGCCCTTCCGCGGCCTCCGCGATGTCCTCCTCGACCGTGGCCGCGAACGCCTCCGCGGCGGCCTCCGCGGAGGAGCCCACGGTGACCTCCGCGGCCAGGAAGCTTTCTTCCTCTGGGAGCCATTCGACGTAGTCCTTCAGGAAAAATTGAACGCTGCTTCGACTAAGCCTCGAAGACGACTGGTGTGCGCCGGCTCATCAAACGGCAAGGCTTGGCATGCCTGATGGTTGGTTGGTTGGTTGGTCCTTGGGTATCTTGGCGCAACCCACTCTGGGGGATCGGCCATGAACCGGAAACGATGACATGAACCGGATGACGATGACGCCTGTACGCGGTTCGATACCCTTCGTCTTCTTTCCTGCCCATCACTTAAAGCAGTCGTGAAAAGAATGTGGAGCTGTGCTCTTGTAATTTCACTGCTTCAGTAAGCATACGACGTGCTGATTCCGAAATATTCCGACGCAATATTCAGCGTACATTTAATAACGCCCGTTTGAAATCCTAGTGTCCTTGCGTTCCCGGAACGACCATGCGACACCACCGGCTGGTATACACACTATTCAGGGACGTAGCCGCTATTCAAGCACTATTAAGGCTCTAAAATAATATTAAAGCTAGAAATTACAGAAATAGTTGGACCCATGTTACTCCGCCGTGCGGAATAGAGGCTGGAGCACGGTTTGTTTCCCGATGGCCTCCGAAGGCGCGCCAATCTCAGAGGCTATGGCGACGACTAAGATTACTTTTATAGCTGCAGAGTTAAGGAGAACGCGAGCTGGGGGCGAGGGGGTTGAAATCGCAATCATAGTTTTATTGCTGCAAATCAACCCAGACGACACAACAATAAATGTATATTATCGAGTGGAGGGCCAGCCTGAATTCCAAGTACATACATCGCATAAATTTTTCAGAAAACGTTTCGTGCATATAAACGTAGCTACGAATGAGCTACGAATATGCTCGTTTTCTGAAGAAAAGGACGATTTCAACTATACATTTATTCAGTTCCTTTAAGGAGCACGAGACATAATGCGATGCAGTGAATATTTCAACGACAAGGAATAGCATCATGCCAGATTATTTTCTACTTATTTCACTGTTACGCAATCATAGTACGACACACTCTTCCCTTGTGTCCGTGTTTTGCACGCCTGTTCTTTACATAAATATCGATCTTACCAACTCGTTCAGCGTTCTGTTGTTTTAAGCTTCATTTCTAGTACTAGACCCTCCTGCGCCCTGCGCGTACAAGGTCCCAGACAACACACAACATCCCAGGAACGTCCCAAAAATGTACAAACATCCCACATCCATGTTGGGATGTCCAAAAAGCGTCCAAGGGACATGTACTTGGGGATCAAATACATCCATTGTTGGTCTTTACTAGGACTTCAAATTAGTGCCTTTCAGCAAGTGTCACTATTTTATTATTGCGGTACAACGTCAGATAACCCGCTAATTTAATTTTGCATGCCGGCGTTTGCTTAAAGGGGCCCTGCGACACAAATTGAGTAGGTCGTTTTTATCACTGATTCTAGAAGTGTTGCACGCGGGGATGTCGCAGCGAGAGTAGAAACGCCGAAAGCAGAGTGGTTATAATTTTATTTCAGCGAACAAGCCGCCCAAAAGCGCCTTCTGTTTGAACTGAGGCGACACATAACGGAGATTTTTGTTACAGGAAGTGACATAGAGTGACGACATAGGAGGGGCCAGGCCGGGCGTTCTGATTGGCTTGACGCTCCAAGGTGCTTGTTACACACGTGTGGTGTCTGTTTGATCACGCTATTCAGCACCTAAATGTACTAAAATAGTTTTTATGCTTCGTAAGATAGAGAGAAAGTATCTGACATTACTTGCAAAACGACACCAGGTGTGTTGACGGCCGGACGCTATCTGCGCGCGCGCGCTCTGCTCCCGGCGTCTTCCGGTGTCGCTCTATAAGACGCGCGTTGCTATTGGACGCCTCCACTGACGTCAGCGGGAGAGCGAAATACGAAAGGAAATGTTGGTTTCATGCTGTCTGCTCGTGTTTTAAACTTCGAAGGCTAATAACTCCAGTTCTAGGCCACCGATTTGCATAATTCTTTTTGCGTTCATCTCAGCATTCGATTCTACACACACTGCAGTACTGCAGACGGCAGTTGAAAAAGTGTCGCAGGGCCCCTTTAATGGAGCGCGCGCGTTTGAAGTCAACGGTGATCGAGGGCGCCGGTTATAATTTTGTTATTTCTTCCAAATGAGTTAATATTCTGAGGTGTAGGCTTCTTGTGCTTATTTGTCAAGTCATTTTCCGATCACCACACGGGAACGCCGAAGTCTGCAGAGCCATAGGCCATAGTACCACCGCATTGTGACTTTGCTCATGCGCGGTAACACGTACGGACACAAAACAGGAAACGGCTTAAACGCCTCGGAATTCGTATACAAACACACCTTCCGAAAAGTTGGATTTGAAGCGGTAAAATAATTTGTAAATAAGCTTTGCTATAAAAGGACATGCCGCCGAAAAAATCTATGCATTGATATTTGTCAGAGGTAATAAATGTATAAATAATTTTTTTCAAATACGTGCACTTCGGCAAGAGCCCTCACGGCCGCACCCTTAGTCACTGCGAGCTGTTTGTGCAGTCTGTTGCCACACGTGGTCTGATGTACGTGGTAGTTAAATTGTCACCAGCTTGTTTATCGGTGTCCAGCGTCTTTGGAATATTCGGCGATCCAGCTTGAGTTCGTAACGTTTGAGGTAAGTCTAGGGCATTTCAGTTATTGCATTCTTAGCAGCTTTCTCACATTTTGTTTGTTGCCCCTTCTGTAGTGTCTGTTCACGGAAGCAACGGGTACGGGTCATGGATGCTACATGCGTGGCCCACGATAGATCGTGTGCTGTGAGTATTGTTACAACGCTAACATTTGCATCGTTCGTATTACAGCTGCACTGCATTTCCCTCACTCTCGTGTCATATTTTTCTTTTACGCAGACTGCCTTATTTGATAATGAAACGCAGAACACAGAAGAAACAATCTCGGACATCCGCGCCCTCGTTCACCTGTGCAGCAGAACTGGCAATAGTCTAGCAATGAAAACCACTGGTGGCGGAAAGCAGAGTACATGTGGGAGAATCTATGCATATACTTCCACTGGACTACTGCTGTGCAATAAATAATCGTGGTATTCACCTTATTTTGGACGCTCCTTTTGGGATGGGGTTCCAAAGAATTCTCTGGTCAGTGAACGACTGCCAACATGTGATAAATGAATAAATCTCACAAAGAAAGAAAAAAAATAAAAATATCCCAATAACCTCCCACAACCTCGCCGTTCGGGACATCCTAGAAAACATCTTTTTGTATCACTTGGGATGTTTTTCTGCGGTATACGGGACATCCCATGGAACGTCCCTACCTCCCAAGTTGGACGTCTTTTTGTAGTCCTTAGGACGTCCATGTGTTGTCTGGGGTGTCGTTAAATTATTGCTTCTCGTTCTTGTGCGGCAAAGTTTACATAGGCCAGACTTAAAGCTGCCTCAGATTAGGAGAACATAAGCGAAAATTGAATTGTTACCGAGACGGCCATGTGTCAGTGTAGTGCGATGATTGCGGATCGGATGTAAACTACTGCTTAGAGAATTTATGGTCACATTTAGGCATGCGGATAAGTGCATGCGGGAGATTGTATAAGCTAACCTGACTGCGAAAGAAGGAACTGCGTCATCGCTCAATCTATGGCTAGCTCAGAGTACAAAATAAATTGTGCGTCTGGCTGGTACTGGAATGAATGGCTGATATTTATTTATTGAAAAATACCTTACAAGTGCCCAAAGGCATTGAGTAAGGGGGTCACAGAAAAAACTTGCTGGAACAGGAATACACTGAAGTGGATATATCTAAAAAAACACCACATAATAAAAATAACATTAGAGTAAGTTAGCGATTTTGCACATCGATCACTTACAACATCACATCTAGAACTCTAGAAAAAAAACACGAAACACTGTAAACAATACTAACAAACCAGAAGATCTAACGATAAAACTACAATGACGCTCCTAAGAAAGATGCCCTTCAAGTTTATGTCGAAACGTGTTAGGATCACTATCAGACGCGATAATGTCAGGAAGATCATTCCACATGTGGATGGCTTGTGGTTGTGCTGATACGTTAAAGGCGTTTGTGTTACCAAAAATGCGTGTGAAGCTGAGGTGATTGTGTAGCTTACGTGACTTGTAAAGGAGGCGTTGAAGGTTTAACGACGTTGTTTTGTCACTGTAGAAGTACTTGTGAAAGAGGTATAGCAGATATTTCACGGCGAGGGAACAGTGGTTGAAGGGAATAATCGAATTTAAGCTGAGGTACACTAGAATGACGGTCGTAGTTTTCTGAAATGTAACGGGCGGCTCTGAACTGCTTCAAGCAATGTAATTTGATAATGGGAAGAGGAGGCCAAATAGATGCAGCATACTCAAGTTTTGAGCGAGCGAAAGTTAGATAGGATCATTTGCGGACGTTAGAAGTAATGACGGAGATTTTGTCGTAAATACCCGAATGGAGGCTTTCGAACTTGGAGGCTTTGTAATTTGGCACCAGTTTCACCAGCTTCATATTTCTGACGGCGGGGAGGACGTGACGTCATCGCATACGCTGCACGAAGCGCCTACTCGTTTCAGTTTCTGTATTAACACATCGTTCATTCGGTTATTTAATATTATTGGCGAGTTTCTCTGCAAACTGAATGACCCTAGCTGATTCAGGGCTCTCAGTACTATTGGAAAACAGCAATATCAGAATATCGTGGAAAAACCGCGGGAGTTGCTGAGGGGAACTCCGGCGGTTTTTCCACCATATTCTGATGTCGCTGTGACAGTGGCAAGTCTTCGAGTCATAGTAATTGGGAATGTCTCCTGAATGTGCTCCATCCCATCGCCATTCTACAGAAATTTCCTTTTCGTTGGTCGGCGTCCCTCTTAATAACTGCCCCAGATGAACGTATTCATGTTCATACATTCTAAGGGATCATTGTTAAAGGGACCGTCTACTGTCCTTTATCGCTCTCCAGTTTCTTGGCTTAGTAGAAAGCGTACCTATCGAAGTGTACCGGCGTGCAGCGGTTTCTCCAAAAACTGAGTAGAAATTATTAAAACGGAATTTTTTTATCTACGAAGTCGCTCCTTTCCTAGTGCAGGCATGCAAGCTAGCACAATGGTTACGGCGCATGATGCGTCGTCGTCTCCCTGGAAATCCTTTCGTGCGCAGGAGGCTTCTTAACAGGAACCGGTTTCAAGGTCGACATTTCAGAGGTGACGAGGAGGAGGAGAGGCGAGGAAAAGTCGGCGAGCGGGGATGCGCCTCGGACATGTAGCGCCGAATGCATGAAAAGCGCAATACTACGCGCGTGTGCAGAAAGACGAATTCGAAGGCATCGCCGCTTGTTCCACCCCGAAAGCAGCGAAAAAAAGAACAAATTACTCTTTCACGCTATAACAAGGTGTCTCATAGGGTGAAGTACGCTTGTAAGACATACATAATAGTTTTTCAGCAGAATATGTATGCCTGCGTGGGCTGGTTCTCGTACACTTGGAAAATGACGAACACGCTGTTGGGTGTCGCTAGCGGCGTTTTTTGCACCACTTTCAGAGCAAAATTAAAAACCTAATTCCATTTTGTGGGGTGAAAGCGTGCTCGTTCCCGTAAATGTGACGCACGATCTGCCCAATTTTACCACAATCCTAAAAAATTTTCCGAGCGGGAGACAGTCCCTTTAATTTTCAATTCCTCTTCTTCACCTAGACTGCTGAGCATAATTTTGGACATCTGCCTATTCATTTTCAGTCCTATTTTAAGGCTTTCCTGGTTTAGGTCCTCAATCATATATTTAGTATAGTTCGTCACCATCATTGCTAAAGAGCACAATGTCTGCAAACCTTCAGTTGCCGAGATATTTTGTGCCTATTCTAATTTCCTTTTCTCCTCAATCTAGATGTTTGAGCACTTTTTCTAGGCATGCAGTGAATAACATCACAGAGGTCGTATCTTCTTGTCTGACCCTGCTGTTGATTGAAATTATTCTGCTCCTTTCATGTAGTAGTGTGACTGTGCAATCTTTGTAGATGTTACTTATGGTTTGCATGTATACATCAGGTCGACGCAAAGCATCTAGAACTGCTTGTACATTGCTATTGAATCAAATGATTTCTCGTAGTCTATAAAGGCCATATAAAGAGGTTTGTTATAATCAGCGAAGTTCTCAATTATTTGGTTGATAGCATGGCTGTGGTCCATTGTTGAGTAACCTTTCCTAAAACAAGCTTGTTCTCTTGGTTGGTTGAAGTCGAGTGTTTCTCTTATGCTAAATTATTTCATAAAATAGTTTGTATATAATTTGGAGCAGGCTATTTCAGCACTATGGCTTCTTCTTCACAAGGAAAGCTCTTTCTTAAATGTGAAAATGCAGGAAGGTAAGAATAAAGTGACCAGACATCCCGATTTAGGTGGGACAAGTCGCCCTTTTGAAGATGTGGCCCCGCTGTCTCACAGCCTGCTTGTGGAACAGTGCTTTGTCCCGCTTTTGGCGGAAACCATGGAAGATGAGTAACAAGTCATAACCACCCAGCACCCAGTCAAGGACCAGGTTTATGAGCAGCGATTCGTGTCTTGTTCATCATCCTCGCAGATTGGGAGAAATGTGAGATTTTGTGATGGGCTGTTAGTTATTTTGTTTGTCCCAATATAAGAGTTTTCACGGAGATATTCGCCAACCTGCTCACCTACGTAACATTAGAAAGAGTATTTTCTTTGATTAATATGATGCGGAGTGCATAAAAAACGCAGATTCATTTGACCACACTTAAAACAAATGCTGTCGCTCCAAGTGATTACTATATACATGACGTGTGAGTAGTACTGTGGACACGAGTAAAAATGATGGTCTAGCTAAAAAAGAATAATTCAAGTGATACTATTCACAAAGTGTGCATGCTCGCCAGAAATGAGAGACGTGGGTAGCGAATGTGCTAATGAAAATGTGTAATATACTGTTTATAAGCTACACGCCATGTACTCCTTTGCAATCCCCCGCCCTCCCATCCTGCTTTGGAGTCTGAGGGATATGGTCCCATTAGGTAAGAACAGAAATGACCGGCACCTTTCATGTATGATGGAAACGATTCTGGAATGTGCCTAGTCAGAGACTCAATCAATGAAATTTGAGATATTTCCAGTGGCAGTATCACTGCTGGAAACTTCAGTGGAGCACATAATTTTCCTCCATTCTATGCTGGAGGCGGGTGTCTTGACTGTGTAGTAGCAAACCACCACTCCTAGTATAACTATTCTTTTCTTTCTTCATTAAAATTTTCATCTTTATATCTTACCATTCGATACCAAATTTTTTCGACACATACTAGCTGTGAATGTCTTGTGCTTATTTTGACTGCTCAGCAGTTATTGCTCCCGCATGCACTTAATCCTAGAGTCCTAGTGCTTAGTGTATGTACCCTACATTCCTTGTATGGCCTCCCTATACTAGTACCTTTGAAAACAACTGCTGTTGCCCGACTGCAACAAGGTTCCCACTTGCTTCAGGGTAAGAATGCATAGCACTGTGTTAAGTGTGAGGCAACAATTAACATGAAACCGTGGGCAACATAGGCCGAAAGGCACCAGATAAAATACTTTCATGATGACTGGTTGTATGACAACAACAGGTAAATGAATGTCAAAATGTGAACATGCTTCTGTATGGCATCAACACGTATAATAGATCACGGTGTGACCAATACTAGTACATTAACGGAGTCTAACAGTCTCCTGTGCAGTTGGCTATCAAGCACGTGGAGACTGTAGGTGTTTCTATATGGTAAACGCAGTCATGATCTCTCTAAGCATCGAGATGCGACAGCAGCCAAAGTGCGCATACCAGATCTGATACTGAAAAGTATCATCGCCTTGCTGGTTCATAAAAGTGGTATGTTGTAAGCAATATGGAACACAGTTACTGGTTGGCCACATTTCACACAGACAGGGCTCTCCTCTTCACGGAGAAGGTAACTGTGTGTTGCATTTGTGTGTTCAGTACTTAGTCTTGCAAGTAGGACTTCGCAAAATCAGTTCTGGTGGCTTACACTTTTCCACTTTTTTTATGATTGACTTAACGAAATGCAGTTTTTTGCACTCTTCCGTTATCCAATTTTGTTATGATATTGTTCAAAATGACTTTTTCAGTGTCTCTGTGTGGTCCCCGACTAGGGACTTTGTTGACGTGGCTTCCCATTACTGTAGCCGTCTTTGCGGCACAATCTGCCACACAATCTGCCAATTAATTTCCTGCCATTCCAACATGACTTGGCATCCAGCAAAAATGTATAACGTTTCCCTTGAACTTCATGCTGTTAAGTCATCCGGATAAGGTCTCTGTAAGGAGAGGATTTTTTATTCCTTCCTAGACAAGAGAGCAGCCATCACACTTTTACAGTCAGTGTATATAACAGTTTTCTTTTGCTCCTCACTTCGTGTTTTCTCAACCAGCATTCCATGCATTTCAGCCGTGAACACACTAGCTTTGGCATTTATATTGATTGTGTACACATTATACGATGCTGTTGCAGCCGCACACATTCACTGGTTTTTGAGCCATCTGTAAAAAACAGTTGTAAAATCCCGGTACTCATTACTGCAATTCTAAGAATTCTTTTTGTAGGACGGTTTCTGGAGTAAACTTATCTTCACATTTATAGTTAAAGTTACATGTAGTATCTCTATAAAGGGAGCAAGGGGCTCATCATATAGGGTTAGTTCTTCCTGTAGAGAGTGGATGTCGACTTCTGTGACTGTGTGACTGCGGGTAGGAATTATGGAGACACACGATTACTCGTTTTCGAACAAGTGATACAGGTTAGTGTGTGATAGCACGACGACACAAATGATCTGGGACTGAAAGACCTGTGTGTGTAATTGTGAGATGGCTTCTTCTTAATTCTAAAGGTGACTCTGCGCATCGGATGTAAGTGCTTTAGACGGGAGATGTGCGATGTGCACCTGTTGAAAGCCTTAGTCCAGAGTCATGGACAGGTCAAGACCTTTCAGCATAGAAGGCTGGGGAGAGCCGTACACAACCGACCCGTAGTCACGGTTTGACCGCACGAGAGATCCGCAAAAATGCAGCATACGTATCCTGTCCTGCACACCATAGCTTACAAGACAGGACTTTCAAAATATTACAAGCTTTTTGAGCACGTGAGCACTCTAATGTGTGGCCTAAAGGCAAGCTTAGTGTCAGATAACAGGCCTAGAAATTTATATTCTGACCTAACTTGAATTTCTATCCCCCCCCCTCTATAAAGGTTTATTGCTGGCTCCAGAATTACGTTTCAATTTCCCAAGAAACACATGCATGCCATTTTTTCTGGTGAAAACTTAAATCGCATTCTGAATTACCCATTTTTCAAGACAGTTTGCTGTAAGTTGAATCCGCCGCTCAAAGGTGGATAAGTTGCATGAAGCGTAGCTTATCTGTGGGTCGTCTATGTACTGGTATTGTAACAGACAAGGGATCATTTCAGCAATAGAATTTATCTCCAAAATTCGAGATCTTTAAAATCAAGGTGGCATTTAAAATGCTTCCTTGTGGCAGCCCATCCTTTTCCTCAAACATGTTCAATAAAGTGTTCTCCCAAATCAATAGTGAGCGAGGAGCTCACTTTTGATCCTCTACAAATGTCCCATTAGCAACCAGCCACTCTTTCTTTTTCCTGTGCTTGACTGGCTCTGTTCAGCAGGGTCGGGTTTGAAATGAAGAATTGTGCACAGTGTGCTGTGTCGCTGTAGGCCCTAGAAACGATGCTCATCGAGACGCTTGTGTCTAAACTCTTGTTCTTTGTAAATAACAATGTAAATAAGTTTCGTAGAAGCACCATTTAAACCGGTTAACATATTCCTAACATCATAACTTCACTTTTACTCTGCTTTTACTCTATCTAAAAACTCAGAGATGCTGCCAAATGCAGTACTGGTTCACCATCGCTTCATTGTCATGACAGAAGTTCGTACTGCACCAACTTTCAGTGTTAGGTACACTTCACAGTCAACCTCCCGAAACATTCATTGCGAGGAGAGTGTCGTCAAGATAATTTATCCTTACCTCCAAGTCCTCTCTGAAACTACCATGGTCACTGAACTTGCTTAACATTCATCTTTATCTCAAATCTAAAACCTGCTAGAAACTTCCATACTTATCGAATCAGTTAAATTCATCAGTATCTTTAACCCAATACATACTACCAACTTTCTCTCTTTTTGGTCACAATTCATCCCTGAAACATTATGCTGCAACTGAGCATCGGTCTTGTCGGAAAGTTTAAGAGAAGTGGCTACATCCCTTGACCGGGCATTTTTCTTTCCTGTAGAATGTGCATTACATTTTGACAACACGCACCCTCTTCAAGCAACATCATACCTTCCACAAGCTTGTTCTTTTGTTTTGGAATTTTCTTCCAAATCTCTGTTTCCCCACCATCTCCATCCAGAACAGCAGGGACACATTGTGCCCCTTCTTGAGGCAGTTGTCAGCCCAGAGGCACATTCAGACAGGAGCATGAGGCATTCCGTTTTACTAGTGCCAAGTCTACGAGGCCATCGAGCGCAGAATTCTTGCAAAGCAAAATGTGCCAGTGTTCAGAGACGCACCTGCCAAGCCGCCCACACAAGCAGAGGGCTCATCTCCTCCTCCTCTTTCGAAGGCTGGCACTGCCACTGCAGCGTTCACCAATGGCAGACAAATGGCGTGGAAAGACGCATTTAACATGTGTTTACCCTCCTGATTGGTCAAAAAGACCAGTAGCTTCCACAGCACTGTACGGAACTATTGAAACAAGGCACAGGCGGATGCCTACCCTGATCCAAAGCATCTGTTCACCACAGGACGGCTACCATACAAATTGTGCGCCCTCAACGACATCACCCCCTTCTTCCTTAATACGTTAAGCCAGCCAGCTCTGAACTTTATTTTTCCTTTGACTGTATACAGGTTTCCAGGCCACATAATAATATTAATTGTAATTGAATAGTTTCTTTTGTAGCAGAAAAACCACTGCCACCATGGCTTTTACAGAGGGCTTCTATATTTAAGGCACCTAACACGATGCGAGGAAAAAGGGAGAGAAACTGAGGGGATTGATACCTACAGGCAAAAACCAACAACATAAAGCTGACAGACACCAGTGCCAAGCAAGGTATAAAGGTACACGGCCTTTGCAATAATGCTACTTTAATGCTTGCTACGAGGTGTAAGTTAAGTCTAAGTTTGCAAGCATTTTTATACAAAGTCACTAACAACTGAACCATAACACAAAATCTTGTATGCTTTGCTTGGTGCTAGTTTCTGTCACCACTGGATAATTTACAAGCCTTCATGTCTCATGTCAAATTCCTACAGTCCATCTGGAAAAGTCACCCTACATAAATTCTAGAATGAGAGCTAGCGAGACATAGAGGGTCCTTACCTGCACCACCAGTATATTGCAGATAACATAAACATATGTACTCAATGGCACGCCCACATTTTGCAAAGTGAAACCTGCCAGTGGTAGATGACTTTCAGAATATTGGAAATTGAAGCCTGCCAGTGAAGGATGATTTTCATAATTCTGGCAGCAGTCCTGATACAGTAAAACCTTGTTATAATGAAGTTGAAGCGGGGGGTGGCAATTACTTTGTTATAACCATTAGTTCGTTATAACCAATATCAATTTCATCTATAGGAATTTCAAGGGGAATTGCGATTAATTCGTTATATCCGATAGTTCGTTATTTCTGGGTTCACTATAACGAGGTTCTACTGTAATCCACTGATCTTTATGATATTAAATCCCTCACAGCAAATTAGTGCCTTTATTTCTCCTGTCCATAATGTATGATATGCAAATTGAGCCCAGAAACAGCTAGAAATGCAGCTGTCGCATAGAAGAGCATGGTGCTGTGTATCAATATTCACCTGTGACACATGATACCAGACAAACTCATACATTGAGAAAAATGAAGTGATGGTTTTGTGGGCTTGAATTTCTGGCTGGACCTATGCTCAGGCAATTAGAAGGGCCCTGCAAAATCTTTCGAACATAGCCAGAAAATGGTATTAAATCGGCTGTTGAGGTCTCTGTGAACATATGCGCTGCGTGCACCTGGCAATTGGCAATTATGTTTGAAACCCAGCAGGAAATCGACTGCTCTTCTTTCAACAAATGATATCACTGGCAGCGACTAGATCGCTTGACCTTTCTCAGCCTTCTTAAAGACAGATATATACGTTGCCATTACTTGCTGAACTCAAAATGAATTAATGAAGCATTCATTCCAGACAATCTTTACACAGCCATGAAACCAACCAACGCTCTTTCTGCCTCAAAAGGTGTGGTCGGTTCCCCCAATGACATCATTTGTTGAAAGAGGAGGTGCTTTGCAGCCATATTTGAAGCCAAACTGCGAACGTCTGTCTCTGAATGCAGTGTGCATTAATATTCGGCTCACATGTTCATAGGTGCCTCCACGAGTGATTGGCATCTTTTTCTGACTAGGTCCATAAAGTGTTGCATGGTCCCCTGAAGTTAGAGAGAGAACACCCTGCTGTGAACCTATAACTGCATCCGATAAAGTCCAGTGGAATTTACTGTAAGACAAGTCAGTAAAACATAAAAATGTTTACCTCCATATTCTCATACACTTCTCCGCTTGACGCTACATCATGGATGACAGCACTGCCCCTCAAGCGAACTGGCCACTGCTCTTCATAGACAATTCGTGACAGTTCCTCTGCAAATGTAACTTGGTATGTTCTCTGCCTATGCAGAGGCACGCGAGGGAAACTACAATGCCCACGTAAATCTTTATCATAGGAATCATTAAGAAATGTCATTTATGTGCAGTGTTTGCTTCAAATGAGGAGCAGTGCTGCACTGCACTCATTGTAGTCGATGAGTAGCTTTGAGTGGAGACCTGTTCATGAATATAGAGGTTAAGCCTAAAAACGATATTGCCTAAAATGTGCCATACAGCATTCCAAAGTGTCCACCTGCTGTACACCTGATGACACCTTTTCCAATTCACCAGCACTTAGGCATTTTGTAAGTCGTTCCAAGCACACTCACAAATTCACTGAATCTAGCTTGCCTACACACTGATGCTCCGAGTTGGCCTTCATGAGTTCACTGCTGCACCTTGACAAAACTGTGCAGTGGCTTGCTCACTGAACGACGTGACAAGCCGAGCCGAATCCCTGACGCTGGCAACTGGCCAGTTGAAAACTTGGGCACAGTCATGGGCGCATTTCCTGTGGGAGCAGTTCGTTGCGGTAAAGGCCGCGAAGCCACACTTGGTGAGGACTTTGGTGCTGTAGCGAGGCGAGGTGCTGACCTTGCCGTGGATGGGGACACTGCTGATGAACTGGCCAGCGCACTCGACGCTTGTGCTTTGCCACGTGTCGCTGAGGGGCTCTTTATGGTTGAGCGTTGTGGTGCAGACGGTGATGCAGTTTTCCTGGCCCCTGCTCTTGTGGTACCTGCACCAGCAAAGGCAAGCCCAGAGTTTCACATATTTCATTATGTGTGCCCACTCAGTGTAGGCATACCGAAGATAGGACTAAACAATACACTTGTATCCAGTTTGTCATGCATGACATCTGTGCTGAAAAAGTTCTGAGCAGAGGCAATGCAACACAGGGTATGCTCTTTTGAAATGAGTGCAAAAGTCAAGCTTGAGTCGTCTACTTAGCCTAATCTGTGGTTGACCGTATGTAGCTGTATTTCAGTGTAGCAGCTAGTGTAGCATGTGGTTTGAAGTTGAGTTTTCAGTGTATGGGGAGATAGCTGTAGCACTCTGCCAAACATAATACTTGCTCAGACCGAGAACACGGCAAACCTGACAGCAGGCACTGTATTTACATGGCTGCAAGCCTGCCCATTATATTAAAATTTTAAATCCGAATTTGGGAGGTTGATTACCAGTAGAAACTGAAGCACGTACTGCCAGTAATGGCATGACAAGGAAGGTATCAGGGACGCTATGGCATTGTTGCTACTTTACATCTGCTTTTAGCATCTACCCGCAGCTTGTTCAGAAGCTTCTGTTTTCTTTTTAAACCTTTACTGCATGCACCAGTTAGTTCGAAAAATGGAGCGCACAGCAGGATAACACAAACAGCCACGAACAGAAAAGGGAAAACACAACTGCACACCACTCACCCGCCACTTTCTTGGGGGCGGCCGGGGACTTCTTGGCCACGGGTTCTTTGCGGGATTGTGGGGCCTTAGACTTTGAGGGGGCAAACTCCTCGTCGTCGTCACTGCCATCGTCGCCATAGTCTTCGTCCGAGGCACTGTCCTCCTCATCCTCAGAGCTTTCTTCCTGCTCTGGCTGGTAGTCTTCTTCCTGGTCACCTCCTGCATTGTCCGGGACACAACGCCATTGAAGAAAAGCTGATATTTTTTGCACCGACACAGAAAAGGAAATATTCATTGTGCAGTTGTTGAACCCTCTGATAGCGCTATCGTTAGGGGAGGCTGACAGGCTCCCTCTGAGTGCGCTTTCAGGCCAAGAAAATGCAGCAGTTTCCTGCGACATACAGCTGCGAAAGATCAGTGGTACTAGCTGAGCTCCCAAGAGTCGACAAGAACATAATAACGAAGTCTTGCACTCTTAAATATGCACCCAGAATGCAGCTGCTACAGGTGTAGTGCTTCAACAAAAAATATCATGCAGAATTTTTTTCCTCTTGCGACGCATACTTCAGATCTGAAGTAAGCATTTGGGGAAACCATTGCTGGTCGAGAAGGTTCCAGTGTAAAATGTCTAAGGTAAGCTCGTACAACAATACAACATCCCACGTTATTTGTGAATGCGATTAGAGATACGTGCCAGATATTGAAACCACATTGTTTAGGAGCGACGCTGTGCTGCTTTCCACCCCTCATTTCCCCAGCCGCAGACATCTCTATCTCCATAAGTATAACAGCACAGATACGAGAGACAAAGACCAGGAAGACACAAAAGCTGGATACCCTATGCCTATCCTGTCAGCAGTGGCTGAAAGCCTGCTGCTGATGTTTAAGAGCCTAGTGATGTCCCAGGCAAAAACTGCAGCAAAAGAAAAGAAAAATGTGACCATCATCTCATATTTCCACATGATTTCTGACAATCTAAAAAAGCTGGGTAATCACACGGGCATTCATGTTGTTTTTCCATGCCTCAAAAGTTGTCTACGATATGTAAGGCACGCTGATGAACCTGCCCCCCAATGCACGAAACAATGCCGTCCGCCATTTGTGGGTTGCGTGGATGATGTGGTGTACTCCATTCCACTATCCTGCGGGAGAAGGTACATAGGCCAGACTGGCAGGTGCTTAAAGGGACCCTGAAACGGTTTTGACGATTTTGTGCAAACATGGTGATCCAGTACAGCGAGTCATTAGGATCATTTGAGGGCAGATTTCAGCGCTGTGCGTAAAGTGTAGAATTTACAATAAGGTTTTCAACACGTGCATCGCAAAAGATCTCAGCGGCTCGCCAAAAGGCGTTTTCAAATGCCCCCGTCATCGACCGATCGAATGAGAGGTCGCTGATTGGCCCCGGGCCAGTGACGTGCACGTAATTTTCAAAACCTAGCTGCCAACAACGTGATTCTACAACGTACTCCTTCGTTTCAGCCAACGGTATCGTCGCGGCATCTGGCGGCGTACACACGAGTCGCCGGCGCTCTATTACAGAGGCTAGCACTGCCGAGGCGGGCGACCTCAGTGAGGATATCGGGGCGCTATGTCGCAGAGGAGGGCTCGGCAGAGCGGCTGACGCGGGAGGCGCTGTCGTCGCTGGCGCGCACTCCGCAGCAGATCGAGTTGAGGAGGAACAGCAGTGGTAAGGAAGAAGGCGACAGAAATAAGCCCATAGCTGCCTTAGCGCATGGTGCTTCGCTTTATTTACGGTGTGAATGATTTCATAATTGTGTTGCCTAAGCAGTGACGCAATGTCAAAAAAACGTTTCAGGGACCCTTTAAATGAAAGACTCAAGGTGCACCACTATAACGTTACATGACTGATGTCGGGGTCACTTGGCTTTGCGATGCCAAGGCTGTGGCTGTAATCCGCTCTACAGGCATACCTTTGTGGTGCACAGATGCCGGAATAAAACAGTGCATGAAATCATCGATGCTCGGGAAATTGACCAGGTGGGCTTGTCGTGTGTTAGCGCTCCTTCTGTCTTACTAACAAAGAAAGAACACGAATTTTTATTATTAGACAAGAAGTGAGCCTTTGATCTGGAAGGGGATGATGTGGTGGCATTCATCATATCAGAAGGGTTTCTCCTTGTTTGTTTTTTGCTTTGGTGATATCTTACTCTTATTGAAGGGGTTCCCATAAATATGCAAGCTGAACCAAAATAAACTGTTAGTTGAAGTCAGCACTCTGTCCTGTGTCTTCCTTTGTTTTGTCTCTCGTATATGTGCACTTATGAAGTTGTGCATCACCAACTAGCCTGCCAGCAATCCTCAGTGAAGGCATCTCTACCCTTTACAGTTGCGTGTTTGACAAATTATTAGGGGCGTGCGAATATTCAAAATTTTGAATAATTTTGAATAGCGTTTGCTATTCGATTCGATTAGCACTTAAATTTTACTGTTCGAACTATTCAAAGTTGGTAATTAAGGGGAAAAAATATGCTATTTCACGTGTCAAGTAGCCCATGCCCGCATGTAGTCCACTTCGCCGCATAACACCCGTGTACTGCGGCGAAGCTAACACCCCTGTACTGCGGCGAAGTCACCTCAGCTTTCTGTTGCACAATTCTTTGTTGGACTGTTCCCCAGGACTTTGGAATGACACTGTGGCAGTACAGGAGTCATGCAATAAATCTTTTTGCCCATGTTTAGCAGAACATTTCTCCATAATTTGACATGGTATTAGTAAAGAAATATTCGAAAATTATTTGAAAAATATTCGATTCGATTCACACTTGAACATAAATATATGAATTCGCTTCCCACTCAAAATTTTGCTATTCGCACAGCTCTACTAATTATTCTGATCTGCTAGTGTCCTTGCGCTGAACCAGAGCAATATAGAAATGAGAACTATGTTTATTATGGTGTTTGCGTGACCTCAGTGATATTTTGGTGTTTGCATGACCAAAATAGCTACAAATCTGCATGGTCAGTGGCACATTCAATCACTTTACATGCTTGAGAGGGCATTCCACTGGGGGAAACGTTGCATGGGCACATTCCAGTCCCCTTGGCTGTACCTCTCTTCACAGGACTGGTTTTTGGCAAGGGCGAACATTGAATAATCAGTGTCCTGGTGTGGCAAGTCGGAATTTCTTGATTCCGCATAACTCAGCTACCTGCTGGCTTACTGTAAAAAGGTGCAATAAATGCCCCTATTACCTTATTTATTCGCATAATGAACACACTTTTTTCCTGAAAAACAGAAGGAAAGTTTGGGGGCGATTTCATTGCGCAGGGAAGATTTTACGAGATCTTTTTTGGGTTGAACAAAACTTTAACATGCAAGAAATATGGCGTTGCAACCCACAGTAATGCTTACAGTGACATACACGAGCAAATTTTATTTTCAAAACAGTAAAAAATAGCCATATGGCGTCGATACCACATGACTCGGCGCCCGCTGTGACAGCGTTACGGTGGCTGAATTTTTATCCATTGTGATCGCCTTTTGCTTCTGTTTAACACAGAGTTCGCTGAAAGCACCGCGAAACTAGAAAAATGGCAGCGGTCTTCATCACGCATGGAGTATTTATAGTTTCTATGTCGCCACAGGTCCCGCCCACAACGACGACGCCACAACGTGCACGGTGCAAAGGCCAATGACATCGCTGTGCTGGCTTGCGGCCAACCAAGGTTGCTACATCGCCGATGAATTCTCAGAAGACGCCCAATCGCATCAGCATTCGCAAGCAGCCTCAATGAGAGAATAGATGTTTTAGATGCGAAGCATCTTATGGCGAAGTTCAATCCTGTGGTTGTGTGCGGCGTGACCACCCTTACTGCGCATGCAAAAAACCCCCTCGACACACCTCTTCTCCACTCCCCCTCTCCACGTGACCCCCTCCACACACCTCCTCTCCGAACGGTGCACGTTGACTATGGAAACGCTCTTTCTTTGATGAACGCTTTATCAGCTCGCAAGGAACGAGAAAGTGCCCTCGCCCACGAGAGACAACGCTGACGCAGGCAGCGTCTGCTAGCGTTAAACCGATGCGAACACGACACCTAGTCAAACCGATACAAAAGCGGTGTGCACCCCCCTTGCTCCTTCGCATCGCCTCGTGGTCCCCTTTAGCGGGAGATGGTGTAATTTTTTCCGTAACCACACATGAAACGGCTGATCATCGCATTTCTCCCTAATATCTATGTAGACCTTATCAGTCGAGCGCATTAAACACGCCGTCCGAGATTGCCACGATGCAACTCGGAGGCAATGTCCCAACTGCTTAAGCATAGCTGTGCTAGGCTGCGCAGAAAGCATGGCAGCATGCTGCGGTGAGCAGGAGGGACTGCGATACCACAGAGGAATGCAGCATTGCAAGTAAATTATGTTACCGCAGCTGGCACGCAGCTACACTCAGATATGCCCAGCTAAGCCCGGTAGTGTGCGCCAGTTTTATCGGGACACAGGAGTTATGAATCGCCACGCCGAACGGCTTGCGAACACCACGGATCGAGTGAAGTGTGAAAGCCACAGTGCGGCCATTCACAGAACTGCAGGAGTTCAAAGTTGGCGGTACGTTTATTACACGAGTGAAAAAAAAAATCTGGAATTTGACTACTAATGTTGAAGAGTGCGTTCATTATGCGAGTGCATTCATTATGAGAGTAAATGCAGTATATCTTTTACGCTACTGTACACTGTGTTCTTTTGTTCCCTGAGCACATTAGAAGCTTCCACCTCACATCATGAAAAAACACCCTACCAGGTGATGCTGAAGGCTTGCACGTGTCAGGGGCTGGCTCGGATTGCACGACCACCTCGCCAGCTAGCTCAAGGTTCTCCGGAAATGTGGCCAGGTCATTCTGCTTGACGATACTGTCTGCAGGCTTGCCCTCAGCACCTGCACAAGCGAAGTTGGCGTAATGGCTGTAAGGTCACTGTGATATGGCAGTCGACTGATGTGTTTTGGACATTTGAGGAAACACTGAAAATGGAATACACTTAGGCAGACCAGGAAGAATAAAAAAAGTTGAAGTGATAAAAAAAGCGGAGAAGGAAAGTTGTTTCCCAGCGTCTCACAACACCAGCAACTAGAAGAACACTAAGAAGTCATTTCTACACTTTAATGTGATAGTACATATACATGACTGATAAAATTTCAGATAGTGGAGCTGGTAGCATTCTACACTCATGCACCTCAATGCAATTCATATGTAGGGTTGTTCATATTTAGGTTTTATCATTTCTGAAATTCTGAGGGGGAGGGTATAAAGATCAGGTGCTATTTTTGAAGGTGATATAATGGCAGAGGAATTGGGTACTTTGAAAATCCATTCCGACATACAGGTTTCTTCGTGTCGAATTCATAATCGTAAATTCATAATTGAGAGCTATGTAGCATCCACAGCACTGCACATGGCTTGAAAAGTTAACCATACATCACTGGCATTACTTCAGCCAGTGAGATACAGTTGAACCTCGTTAATTCGAACTCCGAGGGGACAGGAAATCTGTTCGAATTAACCAGAGTTCGAACTAGCGAGGGTCCCTTTGACTGCCGGCCACTAGCGCACAATACCAACATTATAAACATGTGCGCTATTGACTGTGACTCCTGCACTGCCGCCACCGGTCTCGTCTTGCAGCCACTGAGCTGCTGTATTTACTCGCGTTATTTGAGCAGTTTTTTCCGCAGTTTTAGAGCTACGAAAAGGGGGTGCACAAATTACGCAGAGATTTCCCGAACACATTCTAAATAATGTGTAATATCATGTAACGCATGTGGTATATCGTAACTCTTTTGGATACGATCTCACATAACACTACAAACTGCTGGTGTAAGAGAATACCGCTGCTCCAGGAACACTTTTCGCAGTCCCTTCACGGTGAGAACGCAGCACGTGCGTCGAAGGATTTACGAGCCGCCCACTGATGGCTGCCGAGATAACGCGCGCCAGCAGCCGAGCGACATTCGCTCAGCAGCCGAGCGACATTCCCCTTCCCCCCCCTGCGTCTTCTCATGCTCGCTTCGACGGCAGGCGTCCCGACTGGGGTGATGTTATCGCATGTGCCCTCCGAGCGATGGAGATGGGCCGGGCTCGTTTGATCTCTGCTTCAGCCGTTTTCATCGCCCCCACTCACGTGCTTTTATTCTAGCGACCGTACTTTGTGCTCCGGGGGCTTCCGGAGAAAAGAATCAGAAATAGGAACATCGCACTCGTAGCTCCTTTCGCGTATGACTGTGCTCGCGCAGCGAGGGGCACGGCCGCACGGCTCTCCAAAGTCTGACCGCGCGCACACGCCGGCGAGCTGGCTCGGGCGGGGCAGGGAGCACAAAATATGCAAGGAAATTTTTTTTTGTTTTGTAAAGCTCAGGGGTGTGCATCAGGGGTGTGCAAATTATGCAGGTAAATACGGTATACTCGCTTTCCTCACGTGCGTTGCAGAAGGAGGACGGCACCAGGAGCCCTCGCAAGCGCGCAAGGCATGATTTCTGCCAGCTGACGGCGCCTTCCAATGCCCGCGAAGCGAGCAGATAGGTACGAGTTTGCAACGCTACAGCGGCTGACACATTAATCTTGGAGATCGGCTTGGGATTTTACAAAATGTAGTCTTAGCGGACGGGCAATCTTGTTCGAAATAACCGTGGCGAGTGTTTCAGGTTCGAATTAGAGAATTCTTCCCCATTTAAATACACGTAACTTTGCCGGGACCAACGGGCCAGTTTGAATTATCCGTAGTTTCGAATTATGCTACTTTGAATTAACGAGGTTCGACTGTATATCTTTGTTGCCCCAGAAAGGGGTAGGTAGAGTGTGTGCAACCACAAATTCCATGCAGTGGTGGGGGGGGAAAAAAAAGAAAGGAGGCTGTTGCACAGTTTAGAAATCTGAGAAGAAATCGAGTTTAACCTGATGCTCCTGAAACATTGTTAGGACTCCAGAGCAGGGTAAAATCAGGTTTTATCCAAAAACGAACTACCCTATTTACATGTAGCGGCATTATATAGGGTTACCATGCAGCATGCTACCTGAACTGCACATCGGTGATTGCTTGGGTGCTGCGCACGTGACCTAAGAAAAACATGAGTCTGTTGATGCCCACAGCCCTCCACCGCAAAACAAAATGAACAAGTAAATGACACACGATGACAGCGCCCACATTTTCAGTTCTTGCCACTGCAGCCATTACAGTTAAGCCTTCATGTAATTAACAATGTTATATTGAAATTAATGAAATCCAATCAAATGTTTTATAAAATATAATCAGGTATGTTCACAGGAAACTTCAAAAGTGTATAACGAAATTTCACTGCTTCCGGAAACAAAGACTGAGGCAGTAGTCGAACGGTTGCATTATCCACAGTTCAGGTTAATGCAGTTTTAAAATAGCATGCTGCATGACTGGGAGCAGTTGCAAAGAAGGACAATGCCTCTTTCAGCAGTGGCTGAGTGCAATGGTGCACTTGAATGCCTCCTTGCTTCTGTAACGGGGGAGAAGAAAAGCATGTGGGAACTGTGGAACATTGTACTATTGATGACAAGTATTAGGTGGCCTGATTAGGTTGGCAAGCTTGTAGATGTAAGATTAGGCTAGCTGGTGTGAAATGTCAGTAGAGTTAGGGGTCTGGAGGTCACTCAAGGGGCCATGTCATGCGGCAAAACTGCTATGCAGGCTGTTGATGATGATGGTGATGAACAGTTACAGATACGAGTGAGTAACAATATGTGAGACACCAACCAGTCACGTGGCACTGCCCTTCTGATACTGGTGCATTCTGTGAAAGACGCAGGGCGGCCTCTAGGTCTCGCTGGAACAGCTTGTCATCCAGAGATGCTCGCCTGCATCAAAGGGAAAAAGAATTTATTACCATATGTTTTGCACGAGAGCCAAGGACAGTGCTGAGTGGACATTGCAGTGCTTTAAAGATTTATCTGGTGCACGACATCTGTATAGCAATGCCGAGGTGATTGAAACCAAGGATAAATTGGACAACAGGTATTTGAAGTCATCTATCAGTGTAAATTTAATTAGCAAGTGTACTGGTATAGGAAATAAACTAACCAAGACAGTGCTGATGACTTGCAGGCTTGTTGTTCTAACATGGTGGAGCATAGTAGCATTCCTTCTGTCTGCATCTTTCAAGCACTTCAGACTTCGGCAATCAATCAATAAAAGTTTACTAGTAGCCATACAAGGTGTGCTGACTACCGTTTACAGTGTGCAACATTGCAAGCAGGTGAATGACTCGCCATTTTCTTATGTACGTAATAGCCAGGTCAATGGCAGCTTCTGAATGCAAAATAATAGAAGGCCCGATTTCTAGGAGAAAAATTTTTCTGTACTACAACTGTAAAAAATACTAGTCAAATTCTACCCACTGCTTGTTTGAAGGGCAGTTGCTATTTTCCACATCCCTAGAATAACATGACAATTCTATCCCAAATCTTCCTTCCTTTTAACCCAGCCAATGGTTTGTGGGATGCCCTGCCTATGTTATTAATAACCACATAGATGAAGAACGAAAACAAAGAAACTGAATGCAGTGTAAGGGATTACTGCACCACAGAGACTATTGTTGCCACGAGTAGCAGACAAATCTGCAGCCTTGCAATCCGTAGCTTCAGTCAGTGTGCCACCTAAAGTGGCTGATAACCCACCCTGTCTTCTGCTTCTCGTTGACAGCACTAGAACTTGTGTCAGCCCTGCTGTCAGGCTTTGTTCTCTTCTCTGCTTTCTTGGGTGCTTCCTTGACAGCTGGCTTGGGACGCTTGGATGGTGGTGCCTCAGCTGGCTTGAAGTCATCGTCTGTGTTTCAGATCAAGGATAAGATATGAAGCAACGCTGCTAGTGGAATTACTCCACAGGCAGACAGGTTGATCTCCAAAGTGCTTTTATAAAAAAAAAAAAAACTCCGTATCTGGTACTAAAGCGACTCAAAACCATGAAGTTAACCTATGAAAGGAAAAATTAGCATTCACCTGTTGGTAGCACAATGCCACAAGAAAATCCATACAGATTTCTTTGAAGCAAAAGTTTCCTAGTTGCCGAAAACTCATTCTGCTCTGGGGTTCGAACCTGCGATGAATGCCTGTCCGGGGCGCTCGCTCTGCCAATTGGCCATATACCCATGCACATGCGCTTTGAGTCTTCGACGGATTCGCCCTCGCGCTGTGAATCGCTAGCCTTCTGGTTGGCTCAATTGGCAGAGCAAGCGCTCTGGACAGACGTTGGTCCCGGTTCAAACCCCAGACCAGGACGAATTTCTTAGCAACTAGTAAGCTATCATTTCTGAGAAATCCATATGGGTTTCCTTGCAGCTTTGTGCTACAAACAGTTGGATGCTAATTTTCCCTTTCGTAAGCATTACTCTGCCTTGCGGGTTTCTGCAGAACTCATTTGCCATGAAAAAAACTTGCTTTGACAAATTTTTTTTATTCCAAGCATTGACAAGACCAAGCACGTACATAACAAATCCATATGGCCACTGTATGCGATTGTCTTTAGGAATGCAGACTTCGAAATTGGCCACTGAAAAGGACATCTCACGTAGAGATAAAAGTAAATGCCCAACGGTCAGTTTGCTTGGAAATGTCATGCCATTTGAGCTATTTTCCTGGTTCCATAGCTCACAGTCAAAGCAATAAAAACACCACCTACTTACATGGAAATCCTGAGCAGAGTCGGCAAAGCCAGGATGTTTATATCCCAGCATTTCCTTTTTCTGAGATGCTTACTGCTTAGTAATTACATTTTGAAACAGGTGTTACAATCGTAAGTCTCTTAATATCTTCACGCAGTTACAAGAATGTTGCCTGAAATAAATGTCACGACTGCTTTGGCAATAGGCTAAAGATGTCCCACATCCATTTATTTCATTTTTTTTGCTCCAAGTTTTCACTTCGCTTATGATGTCATCAGAATATTTCTGCATGCTAATTAACGGCTGCTCTGCACAATATTCAACATCAGTTAACAAGCCGTGCAATGCAAAAGTGCGCATCCACCAGCTGCTGGGTACATTCGCAAGAAATCTCGGCAGGCGAAATTGATAGGCACCTTTTCATCCTAGTACGTCCTCATACCCGTGTACTCGTTTTACAACGTTGAACCTTATCAAACAATTAAAGGCCAACTATGGTGACTGTTCGAAGTCATGGACCTCAATGAAATTTCCTGGCCCCGTTCCTTGGTGAAATTCCACAACTTATGTAAAGTTACAGACTTGAGAGATATGCGGATTGCTTACAAATCAATTTTTACTGGTCACTGCAGGAAAAGCAACAGAATCAATGGAAGCGCACGGGTACCATACCATGGCCTTGGAGACGTGCATGTCGCATGCCGGCACGCACATATCTTGACAAACGTGCCCATTTCAACGTGTTTCATGACCTTATCGCCAGGCGAAGGGTAGTGCCATGCAAAACGCGAACTGACTCATTTGACACCATGCGAGGACAGCACTGCTCAGTTAGACATAAGGCTTATGGTTCTTTTTTTTCCTTATTAAGAATTATTTTCGCAACTGCTGAGCATTTTTACTATCAGGAGCATGGCCGGAGCACCTCAGGAACATGGGGTCGCCATTACAACCACATGGAATGGTAAAAAAATTTGCCGGAGTTGGCCCTTAAAGGGAAACGACGGCGGTTTTTTTTACTGTATACTGATATCACTGTTTTCCAATGGCACTGATAGCCCTGTAGCAGGCAGGGTGATTGAATTCACTCAGAAACTCACCAATAATTTTAAATAACCGAATAAACAAGTGTTCAAACCAAAACAAAAATGAAACCAAAACAGGTGCTTCTAAGCAGTGTATGCAGTGACGTCACAAGTGTCCCCGCCATCAGAAACATGGAGTTGGTGCCAACAAATGAAAGCGGTGATGTCATCCGGCAATATAATGAATTATATGCCAGCTTTGAACTTCATAGCGTCGACTTCAGCACTGAATATCACCGTATCGCTCTTGACTGCTTGAATAGGCAGCGTTGACAGTAATGAAATCAAAAACACGGGGTGGCCATATGGGAATCCACTAAGGAGTGTTAGAATTCGTTTTCAAGAAAACTAAACAACTTGCAACTGCCTGGCTTGGCATATATTATTAAAGTGGTGATTAGAACATATATTGAAAATTTCATTGAGAACCATGGACACTGAAAAGTTAACGGTGAAAGAGATTTAAGTGTCGGTGAACAAGCACAAAAGGTTATGGCCTTCTGAAAATCCCCAGTGTTTTGATGCATGGAGCTACAGAAAGCAAGCAACTCACTTACCTTCCTCACTCCCATAATCCAGTTTTGCATAGTTGACAGTCTTGTGGGCTCTGTCGGGCAAAAGAAATGTACAGGGAGCAATTGAACCAACTCTTTATGCAGCCTATACGCAGCCCAAGTATTAGGCTGCAGCTGCAGCCTAGTACTTGGGACGCCACATGTCGCTGCTCACAGTACTTCAAACAAGAACAGAAGTTCAGGGGGAGATACAGGCTTGAAGGGATGAGAAAACCATTGAACATTGCTAGAGTCAAGATTTCGACAAGTAAAACGTGTCTACATCACAGCATAAACTAGGGCAGCATCAATTTTTTTTCATCCTAATACTGTATGTCAGCAGAATGTTTTACTTCGTGATTTCCTATTTAAACACACGAAAATGCAGAAGTATGTTAAACTCAGATCTCTAATGGCAGCATGAAATTCATTTCTCATGATGTTTTAACGAAATTGTTGAGCCTCGCATGATTTTAAAAAGGAAAGAGGCTCTTCCACACAGTTCTCCACTCAACAACAAAATAATGGCATCATATTTATCTAAACAGCATGTGTTAATATATATAAGTAAATGATGTTCAGGGTTGTCTTATAGTACATAATAATTAGGTTGCAATAAGCATAGATATAAAGTTTAAATAACTCGCAGGTGTCTAAGTTTGTGAGTATGGTTTTTGCAAAATCATCATGAATACAGCAATATAATGAAAGCTACAAGCATATGCTTGAAAATTTTTTGAAGCCTGCTGGCAATTTATGTAAAAAGCAGGAGGCCATAAGCCATAACTCTGGTTTCCCGGCTGAATTGCTAGGATATAACTTTGTTTCTCAAAACATAACAAATTTAGTTGAAAGTGGTTAAGCAGTTGTCAAATAAAAATGTGTCTATGTTCTACACATATATGAAGAAAAATATCAATAGATAATGCACAAGTAATATTTTGTTTTAAAGGGGCTCTGCTACACATGAATACAGTCAGAAAATGCAGCCAATATGTAGCAAAGGTTCCTGCCTCGTTCCATCTCGTAAACACCACCTTATACCCCAAACAATCGTGTGACACTCCTGCAAACATGTGATGTGCATCCAAATAATATCACACTGCACACAGCACAAAATTTGCACTTTGGTCCCAAAACAACTACAAATTGCTCGCTCTTAACTCTGCAAATTAAACAGATTGGACCAACACAGCCGGTGGCTGATTTCATGTTCGCAAAAACATCCTCGTTAATATTTACACTGTCTGTTTCAAGCGCTATCAATAAAAGAAATACACATGGCTCCTTTTTCAGGAACACTGAGAATGTGACTTACGTTAGCATTTCCAGCCTTGATCAGCATTCTGCTTATTCTTTTGTTCTCTCCTACATTCATAAAACGTTTGATGGAGGCGAAATGCCAGAAGTCTGTGCACTATGGGATGTCAGTGCAGGTTAAAAGTTTCAACCATCACAAGCGGTCAAAATTTCCGGAACCTTTTGCAAGGTTAGGTGCCCTCCCGAGCAACTAGGACCTTTGCTATGCCCACCATGCCAGGAGCACTCTTGGACTTATTTTACCAGTAGGTATCCAGTAGCTGTAACAAATGCGTCTTCGCTTCGCACAGCAGCAGCGGGTGCTGAACTATGTCTGCTAGGCTGTGGTGAGTTAAGGTGTGCTATGGAGACCTGCCACGTCCTTATGGGGCCACCTTTCGAAATAAGTACACCTAAAGAACCAAGTGCCAGGTCAGTGTACTCCACTGCCCTTTTGGGAATGGTACAGACAGCAGACTCTATACCATTCCGAAAAAAGGGGGTAGAGGCTTTTCCCTATATGCATTGATCTGTGCTCTTCAGGCGTATTTCTTTCATTGCACTTCAAAGCCTGGTTTTATCGTTCAACCAAGTCCTCGGACTTTACAAGACCTTCCATTTCATCCCTCAAGGCAAATGAAACAACAGAAAACAGCTAGTTGCTAACCCACAAGGAATTAGAACTGCTAGCAATGTTGTGAGAAGCCGTTCCTGCACAGTGAAGAATTCACCATCCTAAGTGCAAAAATATGCACCAGCAGGAGTGCGACTTACTATTGTTGCTGTTCTGACATAACTCTTCATTCTTTTCAACATCTTGGCCAATCCCACAGGGCGGGTATGGCGCAGAGTTGAGGACACAACAACAAGAACAACATTCAAGAATAGTGGCTGCAGCAGTCCCTCCTTGTACTATATGTTGTGTAAAGACAATTTTTTTTTTATCTCGAGTGTGGCAACGCTTATGCTGAGCACAATGCCACAAAAACAAAACTTTTATGTGCTAACTACATTGCAACAAAGAATGTCAAGCAACTTTACGCTATTTTACCAACATTTGAGCCTGAGATATCACTGTTCTAAAACTCCTTTTTATATGACTGTATTCCAAACAGGCGTTGCAAATGATCCCGCGCTGGCTGTTCCATTATCTAGTGAGCAGTATAACACAAAACTTTTGTTAGACGGGGTTTGACGGGCTACACAAGAGATGGGTGCAGCCGCTATGGTACGGCTGCAGGGTGCTCAGATGGAAGAGGTGATACGACTGCAAGGCGCGCAGTAGTAGGGTACTTTCAGAACTGATAAGACTGGGTTCCTTAACGTGCATTTTAATCTAACCACGCGGTAGTTTTCACATTTCGTCCCCATCGAAACGCATCTGCCGGCGTGGCCGGAAATCGAAGGTGTTTTCCCTGCAGCGTAACGCTTTCAAACACCAACAAAGGAGCGAATCATTGGACGCACGCTTCACTGTATGACTCGCGTAGTACAAGTTTGTAGGACATATGCAAGCATGATGCGTAAACAACTAGGACGAGATCGAAAAACGTCCATCACCTCACAACTAACTTGAACGATCGAGTCATGCTGAATGCAACAACAGTTCTCGGTGCATAGTAAAGACTTACAAGCAAATGTGAACGATACTAGCGATCCAGCTGGATCAACTCGATTGGTGGTGGGCTTCGATCGCATGCTCAGGTCGAGGATGCGCAGGACGCATACGACATGCTTAGTAAGCCCTTACAAGTAGATTTCAAGCTTTTGAAGCTGCAAACAATAAACTATGCATCCGTCATGAGCAACTTCTTTGCCTACTCATTTCGCGTCGAGGGAACCTAGCTGTGATCGGCAGCCGTCTCGAGTGTCGACCGTCTCTACATACATACCTGGACGACCTCCGCCCTTCCGCCATGCCTTCCCCCTGCAGAAGTTGTCCAGCGAATTCAACACACGATAGTAAGGTTTGTGTTAACTTTCCGAAGACTCGACGAACTGCACAAGCTCAACAATCACATCCAAGCGCCGGACGCTGGCCGCAAAGTTGGCGCGCGATCCTCCGCGGTATTTCGGATCACGTGACAAAAAGTTCAAAGCCACGAGCTAGTTTTGGTTTCGTGGGGCAGCACAGGGTTTCACGGCATCCACTTTGTGTATCACTGAGTTGCTTGCATTTAAAAGAAAGCTTATGGGGTCAATCGTTACAGAGTAATTGAGCTATTGGAGTTTGACATGACAAAGAGCTGGAGTTCTCCTAAAGTTAAGGAAATCAGCACGCGAAAAAGTGACCCGGCGCCAGAATGGCCCGAAACATGGCACCATCCTTCAGAAACAAAATATCTTCCTGCTTGCCATGAAATTCGATGTACTGGAAAGTGCAAGATGTGTGGCATCATGGAAGAAGAGCCGAGAAGTGTTACAAAACATTGATATGCTCCTGCTGAATTCACCTTTCATCAACGAGTGCCTTGGATGTGTTCCGAAACCGAAACTTTGATTGTTCAAAACAATTGCTTCTATTACATTCTTACATATCACGTAGCATTAGAAAAGATACGTTGTTTTCTCATTTTTTGAAAAGCATCATAGTAATCTAACCTATTTATTGAAAGTGGCAATACATGAACCGGATGCACTCTCAAACGCAGTGATCTCCGTGTTTCTTCTGTGCGCACACCGGAGATTCGGAGGTGATTGCAACGTGAGTGTTTGGGCTTGTTTTTTCTCGTTGAGAGCGATCGCTGCGTCGTCGATTACTATCGGCAACGTTTCGGGAATGTCCCTCGCTCGATGTCGTGGAGTCATCACAACGATATCGACTTTACGAACACCGGAACGCGCTGCCAAAAACTAGGGCACCTCGCCGTAGTAGCGCGCCTTGACAACTCGACTTTCTTTTTCTCTAGTGTAGTAGCTCAACTTTGAACAACGAGCAGCAGACATCGTTTTCTTGGTTGCTTGAATCACCTACATGCTGGATTTAAAGCGTAGTCTGAAACGACCATGCATAGTTTGGAAATCGCATCCGCATTTCCCCGTGTAACGTAGCGAAACCGATTTGCACCGCGAGCAACTACGCTCATCGGTGCAAACTCCTCCGTACAGCTTGGCTCGAATTCGCGATTCATTTTTGCACGTTTGGTTTGGGTGTCAGTCAAGTGCAAAAAATACCCGCGAGTCGCCTTCGGGCTGCTTGCATCGACAGGGACTCTAGCTCGTATTTCGTGTGGACGGGTGTGTTCGCAACACAGGCTGTTCGCATATAGTTGCTGGGACGATTGATTATGCATGCCCAGCAGTTTTGAATGCATCGTGACGTGTGTTCTTGACTTGTGGGCCGTTTGTTGGCGCGAATCGAAGAACGAGCGCTTTGGGCAGCATTGCGAACGCGGGTGCGGCAAAATCGAGCAGTCCAGGGAAACAGTGCTGCCGACACTGGAAGAGCGTTTCAAATGTGGATTGTGTGGATTGTCGCATTTCTTACTCGATTGTGAGTGCAAAACGAAATCCATAAAACGCCAGCGGTCCCAAGCCGTGCTCGAGCCACCCGTAGCATTTGTTGTTGTTGGCAACAGCTGTAACTGCGAAGTAACGTGCCAAGCGAGCCCAGCGCGCATTTGCTGAGATGGCGTTGTTTTCACACGCTGGCTGTTTACGGACGCCCGTTTACCGGACTCGTGTGATTAATGCAAGCTCTTAATAAGCGCGAAAGGATAGGCACTGTGCAGTACGTGTCACGAGGTTACGTAATCGAGGTTGTGGTGGAGCGATTTTTTTTTTTTTTTGGAGGGGCTCGGCCGCTTCATTTTTGTTCGAGAATATTACTGTTTTAAATTTCCACATGAAACGGCCGTGATTTCTTGAACTTTGAGTCACAGGTTGTTCGCTGGGCAGAGATCAGGCGGTCGTGCGCTGCAGGTGATGGTACATGAAGTAATTGTTGTCCTTATAAATACAGGGAGCGATTTTTTTCTGGCATGACATTTGTCATGTAATTTAAAAAAAAAATGTTAAACTTGCCTCCTTTGATTTCGATAAGCGTGCACCTACCTATGATGGATTTTGTGTGGTGACACATCAGTACGGATGAATGTTTGGATCTTCTTTAGAGATAACGTGTTAAATTTATCGTGATAACAAAAGAGTGAAAATAGCATTTTCAAGTATTTCGTTGGCTTACTCAAGTAAGGGCATTTTATTTTCCTCTGCCATCTCTCGCAGTACTATGTGTACGATTGGGGCTTTGGAAACACTGTAGCCATTACTGAACATAGTGAACCCGCATTGGTAATATCCATTTTGTGCTTTTCTTTTGCTATGTGTCATTGCACATTCGAGAAATCTTTCTTGTGGAAATTGCTAACTTGCATCCAAACAGTTGTATACAAACTGTGATCTGTATAATGAAATGTCTTAATTCTCATCTGGAATTGACCCCTATAAAAGCTGTACATAGAACATTGTGGTCTAATCCAAAAAATTGTGGTACACATCAATCACATGAAGTGTTTATTTCCCTGCTTCGCATATTTTTGGTTGGTGTTTTGGTACATTTAGGTGAACTGTTGCATTTGTAAGTGCATTGATTGGAAACAACCAAGTGAATCCAACAGACAGCATCAAGGAACAGTAGTTTTTAGCTGTAGTGGAGTAATTATAACATCAATGGGAAAGAAGTAAGGTGGAATGAAAAAACACACCTGCCACTGGTAAACGCTGAACGTACAACCTTCAAATAACGCATCTGGTGCTCTACCAAATGAGCTATGACAGTGGTCATTCGCCTGTCCGCATTATTGGGTATTTCCACACATCAATCATGGAGCTGTTAAGTCGGAACCACTCATAGCCATGGCAGCGAGTGTGGAACACTCTTTTTGCCAGAAGGTGTCTCACAATACATAATCTTAATATGGCTGTTGACCCATAAACCATCGTATGCCACCTAGATGCACCAAGTCTGCCAGAACGGTGTCCACGCTATGAAAAACGAAATGGGAAAGCATCAAAGGCCCATTCTTTTTGTTATACAGCCTAATGAACCCAACAGACAGCAAGGCCAAAGAAGGCATAGGGGATATTATTCGTAGTTTTTAAGCTGTAATTTGTTAACTAGGGCATGAACGGAAAGGAATATAAGGGCATGAAAAAAACACACTTGCCTTTGGTATATGAAAGGGCCAAAGGTCACGCAACCCTAGACAACACCCATTATTATTTTTGCTTTGCTAACATTCTGTATTTTTGTGTGTAGAATGAAACAACCATATTCCCCATATGGGCTGCACCTTAAATTGTGGCAGCAAGTGACGCTGTGGCTTTCGCCTCCTTTCCTCACATTCTTACTTCAGCATGAAGAAGCAGCACTTGTGTCACTTCGTGGCTTAACTGTTTGCCACGACCAGTGATGATTTCAGTCTTTCACACGTACTAGCAGCTCATTCCCTCTTCTACAGGTGCAGAGGCTGTGAAAGTTGGCCATGGCCGAGCACAACAGCCGCAAGCGGCGGCACCCAGCGGAACTAGGCCCACCTCCACGATGGCTCAACTGTCCGCGCAAGGGAAGCCTCATTGCTGGTGAGGACAAACGCCTTACGATCGTGTCTCGTACGCTGCTAACTTTCGGGTGGCAGTAAATAAAAGATGACACTGCCATGTGTAATGACATCACGGCACGTGACAGCATATCAGTTCTTAAAGGGCACCTCTGGCGATTTTTCAGTGTCCACTGATCTCAATAAAATTTTCAGTATATATTATCCTCGGTACGGTAATAATATATGCCAGGTCAGGCGGATGTAGGTCATTTAGTTTTCCTGTAAATGAATTTAAAAAATTTTTAGCGGATTCTCAGCGCGGGCCACCCTGTGTTTTTGACGTCATCACCTTTAACGCTGCCTAACCGAGCCAGCGGTCCTTCAGAAGCAAAACGGCGATACTTCGGTGCTCAAGTCGTCGCTGTAAAGATCAGAAAAGCTGGCATAACTCAATAGATCGTCGGATGACCGCGCCGCTGGCATTTCTTTGGCGCTAGTTCCATATTTCTGGTGACGGGAAGGTTGTGACGTCACCACACACTCTGCACAAAGCATCTCCCCGTTTCGGTTTCGGTTTGAAGACGATTTTCAGTTGCTTATTTAAAAATGTTGGTGGTGTCTGAGAATACTGAACCACCCTGGCTGTTACAAAACTTTCAGTACCATTCGAAAACACTGATATGAGAACATGCTGAAAAAAACACCGGAGTTGCCCTTTAAGGAGCCTGTAACGTGAAGAAAGAACAACAAACAGCATAAATTAGCTCTCAATGTAGAGATTAACCGTCACACACCTGGTGGCTTTCTGAAGAACTAATTTGCCATTTTCGTTGTGCCATGCTTTGAGTGGTTGATGAATTCAACCCTTTTCTGCTAGCTTCATTGTTAGATTGGATGGTTGAGTGGTAGTGCGGCTGTAACAGGAAAAAGAATAAATAAATAAACTAGCACGGATGATTGATGACCGCAGCATCAGAGTCGGGACTAGTGTTCAGGCCTCATGAGGGGCTGCTTTTTGCCAGTCACTTTGCCCTGAGGCATTGATTGCTCCCAACACTCGTAGTTGGCATGCCTGGTACCAGAGCATTGCGCATCACGATTTTGCCGTTGTGGTCATCAGTAACCCATGCCAGCATCTTCCCACTGTAGCTGTAGGTGCAGAAATGTATCATTCCCATTCTAATCTTTGTGACAAGGTGTTTTCTGAACATTTGTTTCACAGGGAGTTCCGCTTTCTCTTGTCACCTTGCAGAGAAATTCCTACCTTTCAAGACGCCCCTGAGTGAGGTGTACGATGCCCAGGTGCCCTGAGGAGAGCCGCTTCCCGCCATCCATGCTGCTGGACTCCTTAACCACCCACAAGGTGTGCGAACTGGCTGTGGGTGTCTGTGCAGGGAAAACCTTGACCCTATTTCCTTTGTGTCTGTTTGGGTCAAAGGTACACTAAAGGCAAACAATCCTTTTTGTTAGAATGGCGGGTGAGTGCTTGAGAACATCTGAAGCGCCAGCCAGTATTACCTACACCACTGCTTTCATCACCAAGAAATATAGGCAAGTGTACGGCACGGCTTGCGCCACCTGCAGGATATCCTGTGAACTTGGCATGGTGACGCAAACGAGGCGGTGAAGCATGGAGAGTGTGTGAAGGGGCTTTTAGCCATTCCCCCCTCTTTCCAACACACACACACAACAGCTCTGGGGCCCTCTTATTTAGCTTTTTTCCTGCAGCCCTCTCATAATAAATATCAGTTATAACAATGTAATTTTAAATTCGTATTTAAAAATGGCGCCACTAAAATTAACGCAAGCACATGATACGAGCACAAGCGGCAATTTAAATTCACTTCAGTATTGTTATAAGTTCACCCCTTTCTGTGTTTATTGCTGGCCATAACAGGGTGAGCTGGTACGAGACGAGAGGTAACTTGAGATTGTGGGGCAGGACACTGTTTTGCATCTGACTTGAAATGGGCATGCTGTGACAGTTGCATGTCTGGCCGTAGTTGGTGGCAGGTCAAGGAAAATGCAGCATTTCTCATTCAAAGGACTCCAGCCAGTTGTGTTTTGGCGTCAGTGTGACTTCACGGCAGTCCGCCATGCACCTACAGGTAGTGCCTAGCGAGGCCTCTCTGAGTGTGTCCGCACCTGCAAGCTGTTACCAAGGCTGGTTTAATTTTGAGTGGAGATATAATATTCTGAGCAAAATCAACATGTTAATGCTGAGTATTGTGCACAGCCATAATATTGATAGCTTCCCGGGTTAATGAGAAATAAGCGATCGAACAGTGGAGGCAGGCACTTTGAAAAAGGACCATAAGCATGGAAGAACACACCTTTTGATTTCTCTCGAGATGGCAGCACGAGGACAGTCGGCCATGATGTCGCGTTGACGCAGCAGTACCCCTGGCTGGAGGGGTGGTCTTTGAGGCAAAAAGCTACATTTTTCCTGCCTTGTGGTAGAGTTTAGCTTGTTGTGAGCATGCATTTATGTTGTCCCTGTGTACTTGTGCTTATGCAGCTAAAGATGGGTTTGTGGATCGACCTGACCAACACGGACCGCTTTTACGACCCGAAAGTGATTGAGCAAAGGGAGATCCGATACCTCAAGCTCCAGTGCCGTGGGTTAGTACGCTTCACTTTGGTTTGTCAGGCTGGGATGTTGTAGAACAGTTTTTGGACCAGTGCATCCTAACTTCTGCAGATTATCATGGAAATCTCGAGGAGTTTACCGAAACTGACACCTACATGAAATTTCACCATGTGGTGAAATTTCATGTAAGCTTTTATGAATGCTGCCTGCATTGTAAGTAGTAGATGTGGACGGCTGAAGCTGTGGTTTGTTGCCAAGTCGACAAAAGGCTTTGCAGTGGGCACATTATCAAATTGACAGAGGGAGCAAAAGCACCAACTATAACTTAGACCGCTTATAACGCAAGTCTGCATAAGGCTGCATAATAGGCAGTATACATATGCATGGAGTTCTGTGGAAAAGTGAATGGGGCACAGAAGAGACTGCAGTATAGCCTGCGTTGCACTATCAATGATTACATCGTCTGAGGCGTATTGCTGTTTTTAAACATCATGCCTGCACCTAAGAAATTGAAAGGTTTACTATGCAGGAATTTCACTACTGCAGAAGCCAAACAGTGTACCATGCAGTGCACAGGATTTCTCTGGTACAGAAAAATTGAAGGGGGGTACCCTGCAGTATGCAGAATTTTCTGTGTTTGCTTTTGTCGGCCGGGGGACCTCGGACGTTATTTTTTCAACATTTGAAAATTTAAATGGATTCAAACGCTCTGGTTGCCTGCCTCTGTTCTCGGATACACACGATTACTTGCTCAACGTGTCTTATTTTTGTGTTTGTGTAGCCTTTTATAAATGTTGCTTTGGCTGTGGTGCAGTTCGATTTATTGTACAGATATTCGAGACCCTGGCTACCTAGGTTATGAGCAGTTCATGCTGTGTAGCTTGCATTTAAATGCATGTTTAAAAATCCTGCGCTGCCAAAACTAATTTCATGGACGCCCAGCTTCAGTGCACCTCATAATTATACTCTACTTGTGTCATGTAGAGCTGTATTCTTTTGGTGTGGTGAGTGGCAGGACTATTCCAACATGTCACGAGGCTCTGCTTTTCTTTCCCTCCATTGTTGTGCAGTCATGGAGAGTGCCCATCGGTGGACCAGACAGAGCTGTTCATTCGTGTGTGCCACAGGTTCCTCTCTCTGAACCCGCTGCACATAATCGGTGAGCCATCTCATTGTCACATTTGCTTGGGAAACCCTCGAGCGTGTTCCTCTGTTTGAGGTGGGAGACATGACAGAGCTGCCTTCCGTGCCTTGTGTACTTTTTCTCTTTTGGGCTCAAACGTGGGAATGGCGTGTACATTTGCGCTGCTGTGTTGCTTTGCTATGCTCCTAACAGTGCTCTTATGGCTATTCACTAGTCGCACGGGCGCATTGTTCTTGCCAGATAATACTGGTGGGTCGTCCAAAAGAGTCGCAGTTTCGCCAGAATGCGACAGCATTGCATGGGTACTAGCACCTCTGGGGGTGACACGCCTCCGCTTTCACATCGTATTTTGCAAACAGTAAAGGAAAATGGGTACACACTGTGAATCCACTGTTTCTTGTATCTGATGGTCATTGTCTGCTAGTCAACACATGTATCTTATAGTCGGCACTCTCACTGCCACTTGAGCTCAAGTTCGTTGCATTACTTGAGCTGCCACTCTGGTCATGGTCTCAGGACTCTGGACATGGCCTCAGAGATTGGTGGTGAGCAAGCACACTTGGCATTGTCTATGCGATCTTCATTGGAAGAAAAGGGGATGCTTGGATTTGCTGACAAGCTTTCTCCCAACTTTTTTTTTATATATATAGTATAGGGAGGTGCCTTAGAATTGTTAAAAGATGGCATGAAGTTGGTAGCTTTGCAGCGGTTAATTGTGAACAACTAAGAAGACAAAAAAGAAAACGTCACCAACCTGAAACTTGGATATAAGGAGCCAGGAGTTTACAGTCAACATTTGAGATTGTTACTGACCCGCTTTATTCTCTGTGCAGGTGTCCACTGCACGCACGGCTTCAACCGGACTGGTTTTCTCATTGCCAGCTACTTGGTCGTCAACTTGTCCTGGAGGTGAGGCTGGTAATGGGCACGCTGGAAGCTACGGAGAAGTATGCTTCCAGAGTTTGTAAAGTTCAGAAGCACTGTAATGGTACATTAAAGGTGAACTCCGACGGAATATCACTTTGGCTAAACTCATTACGAGGGTGTAGTGTACAGTGCTGAAACAACGTAGGGCTGGTACAGTAAAAGTTTCTTAAGCTGATTCTCATTAACTCGAAAAATTTTATTATTCAGACTTGTCCTCCCGGCAAAAGTAATATGCCTTATTCATCGGCGCCGAACGCTCAGTAATTCAGCCACATCCTGGTTAATTAGGACGGTTGTTGATGCACGCTGAGGCGGAAGTGCCACAAATGTGCAGTGCGAAAAAGCAAGAACGGCATGAGCATCCAACTGAAACGAGGCGGCGCAGTCCAAATTGCCATCATCATCGGCATGAACTGTGCGGAAACATCAGAAAAGCTAGCATGCTTAAGAAATTTGCGTTTACCACCACCTGCAACACAGAGCTGGACATGTGCTTTCGGAAAAGCATGGGCAGCATACATGATTACATTGTCAGTGAAGAAGACTTTACTCACGGCGGCTGCGGCAAACTGCTTTCATTTTCACTCGGCACACGAACTGTGCGGAGGCTGTCTGTCGTCATGTCGATAGCTGCCGATGGCGGCTACAGTTTGTTTTGCTGTGGCAAATGGCGATTTCACATTTGCCAGATGCCATCGGGACTGCGTACTCGCCATCCACGATTGTGCAGCAGCAAGCTGTGTTTCTTTCGCAGCGGCTGCGGCAAGCACTAGTTTTCACTCGCCACCCGTGGGCCTCGCATGTTTTCAGAGCTGTGTCGAAGCTCTCCATAACAGCGTCCCTAGCAGCCAAAGTTTTAGACAGTGTTCGTCTGCAGCAGATGCAGCATTCAATGGTTTTGACTGTGTGCGCAGCCGTGATGTCCCTCCATGTACACCTCTGATCCAGCGCTTGGCAGTTTCATTTTTACTCGGCACATAGGCCGGACACGTTTTTGGAGCTGCGTGGACACCATCCTAATAATAATGTTACCGTGTCTGCGTCGGTAGCGACCACAGTTTTCTAGTTTCGTTTTGACTCAGTGCAATGCATGTGATGTCATGAGTCAAACATGGCTGATGCTGTAGATGAAAAGCGGCACTGCGCCACGGTCCGCCTGCTGCCATCAAACTCTCTGGCTGCAGTTGTGGTGAATCAACAATTTACTGCCGATGAGTTTACCGCCGAAAGGTTCATGCCATGCACAAATAGAGGTATTAGTAGTGGTGCCAGCAGGGAAAAAGAGAAAGAAGGGGGGGGGGGGGGTTGATTGGCACTTTTCGGCTAAATTAGGAGATGGGTGTCTTTCGTGACTATTGCTATGACATGGAGCTGGAAGGGGACAAGAATGGCGTTTTTTACACAGCTCTTGCGCAAAATAAGAAGAGGATTTGCTTATCCATTTATGATATAAAAGTGCAGCAATGTAGCATACATTTGTTTTTTGTTTTCTTGATGCTTATTCTTTTCTCTCGATAATTTGGACATTCGGTTATTTTGGGCTCTTTTTTGGTCCCGTTAAATCCCGAGTAACGAGCCTTTACCTTTAGTAGCATGGTTTTCTTTCTGGCAGCCCTAAAGTGGCACTGAAGCTGGTGACGTGTACCTGTAGCTTGTCGCTATTAATTCAGCATAGGCATTCTGCCTCAGTGATAATTGAATGCAGCTGCTGGACTTTATCGGTCGTATCCTTAATGTGCATCGCTCTCACCTCACACAAGCAGTATTAGCAGCAATGGTTTTTTTTTTTTTTTTTCAATTTTTGTCCCATAATAAGGTGTTCCTTGATGGTGCATTTTGTTAGCTTTTCTTGGTTTTCCTTTATTTGTTGTGTGGGCAACACAGGTCCTCAAAGAATAACATTTCAATATTGGGAAGTTACATTGCATGGAAACACAGCCGTATCGCATGGCTCGATTCTGGGATACATGTGGCTGCTTGCTCAACCTCTTTGCACACGGGCAATTTTTACAAATGTCTTGCTTGCTGTGTGGTGCTGCTTATGGTGCGGATCTTATAAAATGCGTCTTTTTAATTAAGGATCTCACACAGACCAACTTGGCACATTAGTTTACTTATGGAAAATTATTGCAATGCTTAGAGTGGTTTTGAGAAAGTGCTCATTTGGAGGAGGTCTTTTTCTGGTAAACTTTGTGCCTTCAGCTAGCATGCAAGGGTTTATTCGTCAGCTGCCTTCTCGTAATAAGATCGCATGCTACGCGGCACTTTGTGGCAAAAAAAAGGTGTCTGCCGTCATGGCTACGAGTGGCACTGACAAACACTCCCGGGGTTAAATGTACAGATATACCCAATAAAGTGCACGTTGGTACAACCATCATTGTAGCTCGTTTGGTAAGCATTGGACACGTTATCCAAAGGTCGTGGGTTCGGCCCCTATAGACAGCTGCTGTGTTTTTCCATGCACTTCAATCCCTTTCCATCTCTGTTATAATTACTACACTATAGCTAAAAACTACAAGTAGCTTGGCCTGTGCCTTCCTTGGCCCTGTTGTCTGTTTGATTTATGATGTTTTTGACTGCCCCGCCACGGTGGTCTAGTGGCTATGGTACTCGGTTGCTGATCCGAAGGTCGCGGGACCTAATCCCGGTGTTATGGGGTTCTTTGGAATTCAGATGGGAACGCACGTTGCGTCTGACGACGACGTGTTCAAGGATATGGCGGGGCTGATTTCTGTGAAAACTTTATAGACAAAGGAAAAACCAACAACAGACATCGACAGGGAGAAACAAACTAATCAATAAAAAAAAACATCAACGCTTTCGAACAGAGTACAAGAAGAACCCAAATGAACACGCGAGCAAAGTCATAGTTCAGAATAGTCTCACCGAGGGTGGTCTATTGGTGCGGGAGAAGTACACGAGGTCGTCGAGGCAGGTCGGCGACGAGTGGTGCTGCTGTCTCCGTGGTGCCGGCGAAGAGACGACGAGATCCCGACGCTGGCACAAAACTCGAGGCGCTCGTGGCTCGAAGAGGCCGGGCCGCTGGCACGAAGCTCGAGGCACTCGTGTGCTCGAAGAGGCAGGGCAGCACTCGGGACTACGCCCGACCGTGCTGCTGGTAGCGATGAGATGAGGCCCCACAGAGTAGCGGACTCGTCTACGAGGTCCTGGCCGGCGGGACAGCACTCAGGCCTACACCCGACGGCGCTGTTGGTGGCACGGGCGGCTCGCCAGGCGTTCCAAGGACATCATCCAGGTAGCTGGAGCCCAGAGGGACAATGCAACGTGGCACGCGGTGCACGCCAGATTCGTCAAACTATGCCCGACCGTCATTCTCGCGGAGAGCCCCCATCGCACGTCCACGCTGGTCGAACGCTACCAACCTCTCTCTTAACATGGCACCTCGCGAGCCCGCTCCACGTGCCACTCTTTTTGTTTCTTTTTTTTTCCGCCTCGTGCGACAGCTTGTCGTCGTCATTTTCTTCTTCGCTTCTTCATGACCGCTTCTGCATGACCGTTTCGCCCTTGTCGGCATTGTCACACCACAAAACACAGCTGTCGCGCACTTTTCCCATCACACCCGGCTGCGGCGGCTGCATTTCGATGGAGGCGAAATGTTGAGGCCCGTGTGCTGTGCGATGTCGATGCACGTTAACGAACCCCAGGTGGTCGAAATTTCCGGAGCCCTCCACTACGGCGTCTCTCATAATCAGAGCTGGTTTTGGGACGTTAAACCCCACATAACAATAACACGATGTTTTTGACTAACAAGAAAACGAGCCCTTGATCCATTCATTCCTCATTCGTTACTTCGAAATGTATAGCGTATTTCAGAATGGTGTACTGCATTGCAGCAATTTGATCAGCTCGGGGCGTAATGTTACGCTCAGTTTGCAGAAGTATGGTGTTACCTTCATTATTTCCAATTGGTAGGATTTTAAGGGAGCCCTGGAACACCATTTTTGAACAAAGGCAGAAAAGTGTGCCTAATCAGCCGTGGAGGCTCCAGTGAACATGTGGGTCTAATAGCACTGCGCTGTGTACACCAAGAAATTCACAGTTTTCTTTCAGACCCAGCTACAAAGTGTCTGCCTTTCTTTAAGCATATGTTGCAAGGAGCAATGGCTTCACCGCTTGAAGCATAGTGAGCATTAGGGATTTCAAGAACATGGAAGCACCCGCAGGAGTAGTCTGTTTGTTCATCTTGAGTGCAACGAATAAAGGAAGCCTGCACATCTTTCTTTCACAACAACGAAAGAAGTTAAGCGACATAGTCAGTGCTACCTGTGACGTCATTTCTGAAAGGAGAGCACACATCTTCCATCTATATCCTGAAATCAAATTGCAAATTTTCTCTGGCTCACAGAGCACTAATATTTGGCTCACGTGGTTGTAGGAGCCTCCAAGATCGACCAGCACCATTTTCTTTGTTTAAAAGAGTGTTAAAAGGCCTCTTTTAAATTTACTACCCAAGCTTTGTAAGTTTTGGCTATGTGTAAGAACGTTTTTCTAAAAGCATTTGCTGAATGTAGGAATGATGCCCTTTCTGTGCCTGCCATGGTAGCATAACACATAATGTGTCGTGCTGCTAAGTTCGAGGGCACGGGTTTGAGTTCTAACCTCCAGCAGCTGCATTTTAATGGAGGCAAAATGCAGAAAAGCACCTGTGTGCTTAGGTTTAGGTGGATGTTCCCCGGGTTGTCAAAATTAAACTGGTGACCCCCACTATGTGGTTTTTGACCTGGAAACCATAACAATTGTTATTAGATGTTCTTGCTTCAGTTCGCATTTTGTAACTGTACTTTTTGGCGTGACAAACTTGATCCGGCATTTGGAGGCGTTGCTCACAAAGTAATTTCGTGGTTCTCGTGCATTTGTTTAGATTGGTGTCCTCGAGCTAAGAAGTGCTCCCTGTAGCATATTTGGAGCATGGAAAAGAAACACTGTCCGTACATTGTCAAGAACTTAGGTGAATGTAGAGTAGACTATCATTTATACAAACTTTTGGGAACTTAAGGATATTGTTTGAACTATCATAAATTTTAATTGTCAGGTGCAGGGAGATGTACAGCTCGGTTCTGCATACCAAGAAGAACAGGGACAACCAGTCCTCAGTGTTTTGTTTTTCTTTTTTCTGCTAGTGGTTTTGAATGTCGCAACAAATGATGACTTTATTTCTGGCTGTTAGAAAAAAATTTATGGGCATGAATTCAGCTTGAAGCAGCCAAAGCCGCCAATAGTTCCAGTAGGGGTAAGAAAAAGCGTATGAATAAACATAAATAATTGAACTGTGGAATTTGAATTAAGTAGCTTTTAAATGTACGTCGAAAATATAGTAGGGCAACCTAAACTTCAATATTTGTTTGTATTAACCAAAGGTTTCAGTTATCAGAGTTTAGATTATTGAGAATACTTTGTAAGCCAAATATTATGTTGCATTCTGCAAGGATTTTACAATTCCATAGCAAGAGTTGAGCTATGCACTACGAGTTATTGCGGCGGAATAAATGTTTTCAGGGCTAGGTCTACCTCCAGGGGCACCTTCATTTCATTTGCATGTTTGTTTTCGGAATTTTTATGCCAATACCGGATATAACAAAGACCTCTTTTTAATGCAAATTTTCAAGCATTTTTCATTTTTGTTATATTCAGGTTTAATTGTAATTTCATTCTGTGGTAGCTTTAGTGTTGCAGGGCCCCTTTCACTCATGGTGGTCAAGAATTGTCCTTTGACCACCTTCCTTCTTATCCCACTGTGGCTTAGTATTTGGCCTTTTTGAGGATATAAGATTCCATGGTTTCTTGTTCTTCTCTTTCAGCATTGAAGCAGCAGTCAGAGCCGTTGCAGAGGTAAGTGTGGCTTTGTCATTAATTCATTTATTCAATCCATTCAGTTAGTCCAATCAATTGGTTATATGATGTCTCTTTATTTTTGGAACAGTAAGGAAACTTTCGGTAAAAACTGAAATGTTCTTAAAGAAAACACTGAGGATTGCAAGCTTAGCTGTAAGCCCCTTTTATTGCCCAGTTATCGAAGCTTCACAGTTTAACGTTTAAAGATTTACTACAGCATAGACCGCTTATAACGTAAGTCGCCGGAATCGCGAATACCCGCACTATAAGCGGTACCGCACTGTAGCCAAAACAACATTTTTCAAAGGCTACACGCGTGTAAAAACTGTTGAACAGGTAGCGGCGCGTGTTAGACATTCGAAGTACGCAACCAGGCTGATTTCACCCGCTTAAAAAAAAAAGAAAAGAAAAAATTGATATTTCAAAGACTTATGTCCGCGGCCGCGCTGTGCAAAAAAGATAAGGAAAGTGCGGACTTCTCGCGGAACTGGACTGCGCAGAAACGGGAACCGATTACTGCACGCGCTATCCTTCGTTTTCTCTGACGCGTGCGCGATGGCAAGAACGTAGCGATCGCAAACCGCCATTCGAGTGGTGCACCTGCCATCCATGCCTTTGCTTCCATTGTCGAAGTGATTCGTCTGCGTTTCAAACACGGCCGCCATGAACCACAGTCGCCCGCGGCACCCTATCTGCAGCCAGCACTGAAAAGGCAGCGCTCGTTAAGCCTAGTTTGTGGGGTCGCGGGCGGCGCGCCGCACGGGAAGCTTGCCCTTGACAACACAGGGATCGGGTGCACAAGAAATCACGCTTGCGGGTTGATTCAAGGGCAGTGCACGCGAAATGATTTGAAAGAAAACTGGGGACAAACACCGGTAACGCGGACATCATGCATTCGCGGTTGAGCGTTACGCGCGGAGCGCGCGTTAGGAGCTGACAAACGGCCGTAGCAGCATTCTCCGTCTCCTTGGCAATCCTATCCTCACAGGGCATGCCCGTGAGGCGCTGCTGCCGTGGCCTTTTTTTTTTACCCTCCGCTCGTTATTCGTTCCGCGCTTTTTCGTCCTCCATGGTGATTCGTTGTGCTTTTCTCGGGTAGTGCACTTCCATTGTGAAGCCTGCTCCCTACCTCAATTGTCCACTGATTTCCGGGCAGCCGCATTATAACCGGTCTTTCATCTCGCAGAGCTGCACAATAAGCAGTATGCCTATACATTAAGTTTTATGGGAGGGTAAACGGGGGTCAGAAAAAAACCTGCATTATAGTCGGTCCTGCACTATAAGCGGTTACGTTATAAATGGTCTCTGCTGTATTCTCTGGCATTTGACTTGCATAGAAACACTATCACAACATGGTTTTTGTTTCTGTTGGTTGTGTGACAATGAGACTTGCGTGTAGTTGAACACAGTGGAGCGGCAGCAGGATTGGCCTCGTCTCCTTAAGGGGGGACATGGTTCTTAGAGATAACATAGGTTATTTCTCAGCCAAATTAGATGAAACTGCACAGCTTTGTTCAGTTTATTTAGCTTTAGTTAACTATCCAGTTATATTTTACACAGATCAATTATTTCCAGAGATAATTAGCAATCTCATTCTATTGTTTGCCGAAACCATGAAAAATTATCTATGCAACGTAACATTATTATAAACCCATATATGGATACTAGAAAGCCTAAGGAGAGTAACGCTGCAAGGTGATTGGAAATTGAACAACTACTTCTCAATTTACAGCACTAATGAGTTCATGGTTTACACCTAGCCAAAAACATGATAATTTTAAAATTAAAAGAAAAAAAATTTGAACTGTTGATTGAAAATCTGCTTGCAGCGTTGCTTTCTATGCATATTTAGCTACGTTGTACAAAAGGAATTGTAGCTCTAGCTTTCCTAGGTCGACTTTTACAGAAGAAGCAAAGAAGCGAAGCGGCCAGAATCAATTTAGCAACAATTTGCGCTCAGACACAGCTCATACTGGTGTTACAAATTAATTTTACGGCAAGAATAATGGGAAGAGGAGCTAGAAACTTTGCACATTTGTGAAATTTGTGCAAATATAGATAGAGATTCCGAAAATGTCAGCTTCAAAAAGTTGATTTTTTTTGCAATTTTCGGCCTTCTAAGACCAGTGTCCTCCCTTAAAAGTCTTTCGTCTTCATTAGTGCAGTTCCTCTGCTGGTTTGTGCCTCCAGAGGCCAGCATCCCGCAGAGAGTGAAAGCTTGTTCCAGACATCGCTGTCGGGTCTGTTGCGTCCTCTCATGTTACTGCTGTTTGGTGACAAGAGGAAGGCATTAATTAACGGAAGGCCACTGTCATGACTTCTGGGTCATGTCTTTTTCTGAGGTGTCATTGAAATGACATCCTTATCAGCAGATTATGTCCTCGGCATAACGACAGCCTCTCCCAAAGTCCTCCAACATATCCTATCTTGCAGAACGTTGTTAAATTTTGTTTCCGAAAACCATTCTTCATTTCATCACCTCGTCTAACTATGTAGTGCGCCGGGCTGCATACATTTTCCTTTACCTTTTGTCTCGTCTGTGAGCTGAAATACCCAAGTGTGGTCCTGGCTGCAGCGGTCACATTTTTTTATGGAGGTAAACACGCTAGCCACCTGTGTACTGTTGTGCTTTCAGTGCACCTTAAAATACTCCAGGTGGTGAAAATTTCTGAAGCCCTCCACTGTGGCATTCCTCATACACATGTCATGGTTTTGGCACGTAAAACACAAACAATTGTTGAAGTCCAGGGTTTGACAGAATCCCCATCTGGTTGAGTTTAGGCATCGTCAAACGGTAAAAGCACCGACCACAAAATAAAAACAAAAGACGTTTTGGTGCCCCCCACGGTAGCCTTGTTCACAGTGAAAGACGAAAAGTATGATGGGTTGGTTATACACGTTTCAGTAGGTGGCGTAAGCATCGCCAATACATGTGAGGGAAGTTCCCGTCGTTTTGGTTGAAGGTACACTCTGTCGTCGGTATTGTTAAAGATTCTAGATAAAGCCGCGAAGCCAAATTTTTCTCCTTATCAGTGATGTTTGCATTGTCCCAAGCGATTACGTGGCCAGTCGTTTCAGCGTGTTCCGCGAATGCATTGGATGAAACATTCTATTTCTTAACATCATAACGATGGGGTTAATGGAGTTAATAAGAAACAATTGTTATTCACCCCATCCCTTTGTGTTCATTTCACCACTTTCACCTACCATCAGTTACTTGTTCTACCCATTACATGACCTGCCGAAGATTGTTTTCTTACCTCACTTAATGTCGACTTGAATATCAACTACAGTCGAACACAGATATATCGAACTCGAAGGGGATCGCGAATTAGTTCGATATATGAAAAATTCGATCTAAAAAAATACAGGCCCCGAGAGCTTACCTGTAGGGGACCATGACCTACAACATTTATTTTTATTTATTTATTTACACGTACTGCTGTCTCGATAGACGAGACATAGCAGGAGTGGGTACATCAGTGCTAAATCAAACAAAAATCATACAATCATACAAAGAAGTACAAGAGGGCACATGAGTTAGTTAAAAAAAAATGCACTATACTTTATAAAAGCATCACGAGATATAGTTTCCCGCAGGGAGCCATCTAGGCTGTTCCAAATGTCTAGGCGCATTCAAGAATGACAACTAATTCCGCACACACGCCGCAACAGAATGTTAATATTTGCGTGAAAAAAAAAATCGCTTACCGTATTTACCCGCATAATTTGCGCAATTGCGCACCCCTAATATTTAGCCAGCTTTGCAAAAAAAAAATAAATAAATAACCTCGCATATTTTGCGCTCCCCGTTCCCAGCTCGCCGGCGCGCACGCACGGACCAACAGCCGCGCGGCCGCGCCCCTCACTGCGCAGGCGAGCGCAGTTATACGCAAAATGGGCTGGGTGTGCGATGCCCCTTTTTCCGAATCTTTTCTCTGGAAGCCCCCAAAGCCCAAAGTACGGTCGCTAGAATAAAAGCATGCGAGTGGGGGCGAAGAAAATGGCTGAAGCAGAGATCAAACGAGCCCGGCCTATCTCCGTCGCTCCGAGGGCCGATGTGATAACATCACCCCGATCGGGACACCTGCACCGTCGATGCGGGGAGGAAAGGCCCCGCCCGTCTTTAACGAGCATGAAAAGACGCGAAGCGGGGGGAAGGGGGGGGGGTAGTGTCGCTCGGCTGTCGGCTGCCGAGATAGCGCTATCTTGGCAGCCATCAGCGGCTCGTAAACACTTCTACGCGCCGCCTTCCCTGGAGCAGCCGTACGTTTCGCAGCGTTACGTTAGATCGTATCCAAAAGAGTTACCGCGCTAGTTGCATTATATTACACGTTATTTCAAACGTGTTTGCGAAATATCCACGCAATTTGCGCACCCCCTTTTCGGAGCTCTAAAATCGTGAAAGGAGTGCGCAAATTACGCGCGTAAATACGGTATCTTGGCCTGCTTCTTCGTTTTCGAAATGAAGTTGAAGACGCTAGTCTCGATCTTATCAAGGCTGTCCAGGTGCGACAGCCCGCTTCCCTCCATGTTGCCACAACAACGGCGAATGCAACAGCAACAGCAAAGAGGGCAACAGCAAAAGGCGCGAGCTGTGGTTGGCTGATCAAGCTCGCAAAACAGTAACAAAAAATAAAAGAAAAGGCGAAAGGAGGAGGACGTCAGCTCCTTCGTTCCTGCTCTCCGAGCCAACGGTTATGCGGAGAAAGCATGAGAGAGAGAGAGAGAGAGAAACGAAAAAAAGAAGAAAAAAGAAAGCCGTTCCGCAAGTTGGAGACCGTGCAGTCTGAGCCCTCTCGCCCTTACGTTTTTTCGAGCGTTTCGGGTGTCGGCAGAGGCGTGGCGCCGCGCGGAGGTCGCCGGGTGCTGCGAGTGCCAAAGCGCACCTACCAACTCGCGTGCCGAGCCGCTCTGCCGCGGAGGTCGCGGAGCGCGGCGAGTGCCGAAGCGCACCTTTTGGCTCGCGCAGCGTTCGATATATCCAAAGGCAGGTAAAAATACCGTTCGATTAAACGTGCGAATTTTCTATACTTTTACAAAGGATTTTCAAGGGGATAACTTACGAGTTCGATATACCCGAAAATTCGATATATGTGGGTTCGATATATCCGTGTTCGACTGTACACCTGTTTTTTTCTCCACTCTATCCTACTCTCTTTCTTTAAGTGTCATGCCTAACCTTTGCCATTATATCACGCTCTGCATGGTCCTTAATTTTTTTTCTAAAATCTTTCTGTCATCCTCTGAGTCAGAACGACGTGTTGTTACTACAGTCAAACCTCCATATATCGAACAGCGTAGGAGTCGCAAAATAGTTCGATATAGCCAAAATTCACTATATAAAATCCCATAGAAAAACGCATCAAGCTCACGCAAGATAATCGATCAACCACTAGTCGCTCAGCAAATACTCACGTTGAACATAAGAGAAAGTATTTGTTGTATTAAAAGTTAACATTATGGTGTGCTCCTAAGTGGCACTTCCAGTTTCGACCGCGTCCACTCACGCAAACATTGGACGAAGCAAAGTAGCAACGCAACAACAATCCAAACGTTCTTGCTGACAGCGCCAAAGAAAATAAATAAAATAAATAATAATAATAATAAATAAATAAAAGAAAGGTAGATGCTGTCACAAAAGCATGAAAAATTAAGGATGGCTACCAAGGCAAAAAAAAAAGAAAAAGATAAGCTTGAATTGCGCCAGAAAAATAAGCCTGGGCGAGGCGATGTTGTGGGAAAGCTTGTCGCCTGTCATCAGGGCGCACATGTTCTGTGCCCGCGGCGTTCGATATATCCATTTTACATCCGACCCCATCCAAAATAAAAGATGAAAAATGCATGATCTTCGAGGTGATATATGGAAGTTCGATATAGGAGATAACTCGATATATCCGTGTTCGATATAAGAGGTCTGACTGTACATGCTGGCAGTGTGGTATTGATCGCGTACTCTTTGCCTTAGGGAGGAAAAAAATTCTTTCTCTTCTCATGACATGGCTTAGGAGTGCCTGCCATATGCACCACAGTCCATCCTCCGCCAAATTTCCTTTTCATGGGTCGGCTCCCCTATTAATAAGTAGTATTGTTCGGCTATTAGTAACTAGCTATCACATCAGTAAAAGAAGCTGCGGAACAATTGAAAAAATGAAGGGACAGCGACAAATAAGTGTCTTATTTTTTTGTCCCGGTCTCTTCTGTCGCATAGTATAGGTGTAAAAACATCTGGAATTTTGAATACAAATGGAATATTCCCACATATTTGATTCATATCCATTTCAATAATTCACTATTCTAAACTGTTGAATATTCATTTCTTTCACATATATGAGAAAAATAAAGAACTGGCTGGGGTTTGGCGCGATAGTGAATGTGAAGAATCTTGATGTTTAATGCTTACAGGCCCGGCCACCTGGCATCTACAAAGCAGATTACCTTCGGGAGCTGTTCAAGCGATATGGTGATGTGGATGAAACGCCTCCTGCTCCACCACGACCCAGCTGGTGTGATGGTAAGCTTTTCTTAAGTCATAGGATAGCATGATAGAAGAGCAGTAGTAGTAGTAGTAGTAGTACAGTGCAGTCCACTTACAGTGATATCAAAAGGTTGGAAAAATATAATCGTTCTGAAAAAAAGGCTGCCAAGCATACTTCACAATCCCCCGACTCAGCATTTTCAGTTGCACTGGAACAGATAAATTGCAGGATGTACTCTTTGAGAAAAGATGTGTTTGTCATATCTAACAAGTGCCTCATTCTTTAGGTGTGCTAGAGTAGTTTGAAATAGGCACTTGTTGACTTGCTCGTGTGACAGTCGTAGTCTCACTACTTCCATGGACGTTGTGTCTATTCACCATATGTACTTGCAAAAACCCTCTTGTGTGCATATGATTGATGAGAGAGTCGTTCTCAGACAGTACATTTTGCGTGACCATCAGTGTCGATTTCTTCGTCACTGTCACTGCTGCCATTGCCACCATACTGCAACGGTGCACCTGCCGCACTCCATGGCAATGATATATTCCCTGTAATCACATCGTCCGTGACCTCATTGCAGACTACTACTCAACTCTTTAGGAACTCCATGGTTGCACTATTTCTCCGTTGTCATTTGTGGCACGCTCCAAGGCTCAGCGATCGCCACAGCTTCCGCTGCATGGTTTCCTCGTCGTGATGTGTTTCGTCCAAATACACAATGCGTACCTTCTAACCACTGTATTTTGTGCCCAAAATAAGGGACACATCATTCAGCAGGCTAATGGTAGCAGTAGTAATCGTAGTGGCAATAGTAGTACTAGTGGTAGTGAAGTTGTAGTAGTACAGTAAAAGCTCGTTAATTCATATTCCTGGGGACCGTAAAAAATGTCCGAATTAACCTAATTATGGAATGGTCAAAATAAGCACAATAAAAGCATGTAGCATGCTGCGGCACATTCAGATCAGGAGTATGCAATTCTTAAAGCACGCAGCACAGGCAAAAGCACCGTTGCTGTGGAACAAACTACAGCCGCGTTATCGATGCAATCACAGGTAACGTGTGCGCAGTATGAGTGCACTGAATGAAAGCGAAAGTACCGTATTTACTGAATGAATGCGTTTGCATAATAAACGCACTGCCAACTTTAGTAGTCAAATTCCGGATTTTCTTTTTTCCCGCATAATAAATGCACCCCCAACTTGGGACCCTTGCAGTCCTGTGCTGTGGCTTTCCCACTTCACACAGTCCGCGGTATTCACGAGTCATTCAGCACGGTGATTCATAACTCCCGCGTCCTGATAGAAATGTTGCACGTTGCCGGGCATAGCTGGGTATAGCCGTGTGCAAGAAGTGGTAATATCATTTACTTGCGATGCTCCATTCCTCCATGCTGTTGCAGTTCCCTCCCGCTCGCTGCGGTCGCCCCACCACGGTGGTCTAGTGGCTAAGGTACTCGGCTGCTGATTCGAGGGTCGCGGGATCGAATCCTGGCCGCGGCGGCTGCATTTCTATGGAGGCGAAATGTTGAGGCCCGTGTGCTGTGCGATGTCAGTGCACGTTAAAGAACCCCAGGTGGTCGAAATTTCCGGAGCCCTCCACTACGCCGTCTCTCATAATCAGAACTGGTTTTGGGACGTTAAACCCCACAAAACAACAACAACCGCTCGCTGCGGAGTGCCGCCACGCGTGCAACACAGGCTAGCGCAGCTAAGCCTAAGCGGTAGGGCCGTGGTGTCCGAGTTGCATCGTGGCAATCTCGGACGTCTCGCTTAATGCGCTCGTTCGATAAGCTCTACATAGATATGAGAGAGAAATGCGATGGTGAGCCGTTTTGTGTGCGGTTATGGAAAATACCTATTCTTCCCCTAAGACCGCTTGCTGAGTGTCTACGAGATTTCATCGGCTGGGCGTCTCCAGATTTCATGGCGACGTAGAAGCTATAGAAACTCTATACGCCATGAAGACTGCCGTGTGCTGCTCGTTCGTTTTTTTTTTCTTCTCAACTGACCATTCGACAACGTCGCAGTTTTTCTGATTTTTCAGCACTGTGGGCAAACCCCGTGTTAAACGGAAGCAAAAGGCCATCACAATGGAACGAAATGCAGCTACCGTAAGGCTGTCGCAGCAGACGCCAAAACGCGCAGTACCGGCACCATATGGCTGTCTTTTTCTGTTTTTCAAAAAATTTCATCGCACGCATTGCTTTAAGCTGGGGGTGTGTGAATATTTGAAATTTCAGATAATTTGCTATTGTATTTGATTCGCACTTAAATTTTACTATTCGAACTATTCAAAGTTGGTAATTAAGGGGAAAAAATACGCTATGTCGCATGTCGTGACCCATTCCCGCATGTAGTCCGCTTCGCCGCATAACACCCGTGTACTGCGGCGAAGTTAACACCCTGTACTGCAGCGAAGCTAAGACCTGTGTACTGTCGCAAAGTTAACTCTTGCATACCGCAGTGAAGTTAGCTCAGCTTTCTGTTGCATAATTCTCTTTGGACTGTTCCTCAGGACTTTGGAATGACACTGTGGCGGTACACTAGTCATGCAATAAATCTCTTTGCCATGTTTAGCAGAACATTTTTCCATAATTTGGCATGGTATTAGCAAAGAAATATTCGGAAATTATTTGAGAAATATTTTATTCGATTCGCCACCATTTAAACATTTGAATTCGCATTGCACTTAAAATTTTGCTATTCGCACAGCTCTACTTTAAGCATTAATGCAGGTCGCAACGCCGTCTTTCTTGCGCGTTAAGATGTTTTGTTCAACCTGAAAAAGTTTTCGTAAAATGTACCCCACATAATAAACGCACCTCCCAACTTTCCTTCTGTTTATTGTGAACAAAGTGCGTCCATTACTCAAGTAAATACGGTATTTGCCCCCGCTGCTGAGGGTGAGCGCTTCGTCACTGACAGCGCGGTCAGAATGGCGTTCATTATGATTCATGGTGATCCATTATGAGAGAAGGCGTTCTTTTTTTTTTTTTTTTCGTTTTTGAGCCTGGCCAGCAGCCTGAAAGTCACTGAATTATCTGATTTGCGGTCAAATCCATCCGAAATAACAAGCGTCCAGTCTCATAGAGTGATGCATATTTTAGGGGCGAAGCTCCTCTTGGTCTAACCTTGTCACGCGTCAGGCGTCAGGCGTAACCCGCGTGCCGGGAGGCACGCGCTCGCCCTCGGCGCGTGCCTCTCTCTCTCTCTCTCTCCCGGCACGTGCCTCTGCTGTCTTGTGAGAGAGAGAGAGAGAGACAGAGAGAGAGCGAAAGGCGCGCGTTGGCTATGGAAACGCTCTTTCTTAGAGGAACGCTGTACCAGCTCGCAAAGAAGGAGAACGCGCCTTCACCCGCGAGAGACAACGTTGGCGCAGGCAGCGTCTCCTAGCGAGTTTCTTGATTGAGAAATACCGACTGCTCGCGTTGGAGAAGCGTTCACCGGCAACCCATATATATGTATATATATAGGCACTGGATCTTGACTTGCAATGAAATGCCGGTGGGAGATTTCACTTGTGCGTAGTTGAACCATGAGGATTCGTAGCGTGCGCGTTAACTAAATTAATCCAGAACTCGGCACGATCTACGATGAACCTCCCGAGCTTCGCCCACTCACCATCATTCACTCCGTGGATATGCTGTAATTTTTTGACAGGACCACAGAATAAGTCCGAATTATCCGATTTTTCAAATCAATGAGAGTCAAATTAACTAGCTGTAGTAGCTTAGTAATAGTAGTAGTAGTAGTTGTAGTTATTGTCGTAGTGGCTGTGCCATTTCAGAAGGTTTACAATGTTTAGTTGCCGTACACAATAGGGCAAGGGGGTGTCCTTGCTTCAAGTTTTGCAGTAGTGGATATGGTGAAAATTTTGATTTTTCTTTTCGGTCATCTGGTGTTTATCACATGTGAAAGAGTGTATAGCAGTTACCGTATTTACTCAATTCTACCGCGCCCTCGATTGTAACGCGCACCGGTTTCCTCCGACCAAAGAAAGAAAAACGTGAGACATTGATTGTAATGCATTCCCATTTCTCGTGACACGGAAAAAAAAAAAGGGCCTTAGTAATCAACCTTCTTACATTCATAAAACCAAATGCCGTACTCGCGTAATGAACGTGCTCGCATAATCAGTGCACCGCCTACTTTGAACCACTGCAGTCCCTCGAACGGCCGCACTATGGCACTTCCGCTTCACTCAATCCGCGCTGTCTCGAACACGTTCGGCGCGCCACTTCATAACTGCTGCGTTCCGATCAAACTGCTGCATGTTACCGGGCATAGCCGCATGCAAGCGATGGTAATATTATTTACATTATTTACTCGCAGTGCTGCATTCCTCCATGCTATTGCAGTTCCCTTACGCCCGCTACCGCGATGCAATCTTGGACGTCCTGCAGCACGCTGACAAAGGCTCAGGTCACTCAGGCTCAGCACAGATATGAGGGAGAAATGCGATGATGAGCCATTCTGCGTGCAGTGATGGAAACATTTCCTGTTACGGGTGCCTGCGAATGCTACCGAAAGCTCGTGTGGCTGGGCGTCTCAGAGGTTGCATCGGCGACGTAGCGACTTTAGTTGGCCGTAAGACAACCAAGCCGGCGCGGCGAGTATCATCAGCCTACGCATCACGTGCGTCATGGCATCGTTAAGCACGGGACCCGTGGCGGCATAGAAACTACAGAAACTCCGCGCTCCAAAGACCGCTGCGGCACTAGTTTATTTTTTTGCCGGTGACCGTTCAACAGTGCCCGAACTGCATGGGAGGCGGCCATTTTGATGGCGACGCCGGTGTGATAACGGTGTAGTTTCTTCGCACTCAATTATAATGCACATATGACTTTTGGACCTGTTTTATCGATAAAAAGGTGCGCGTTACATTCGAGTAAATACGGTACATTAAACCCCAGAAATCAAATCGGAGGGCATAGCAGTTATGACAAACGAAGTTTTGTTTTCACTGTCAACAAAAGCTTGGCTTGGGGAAGTGCCATTGCAATGCAAACCACATAGCTTTTTGTTGATGCACTGTCATCAGCTTGGTGCGGCCATAAAACTGACACTCCCATATTGCCCTAAAGATGGGGAATTTTAGGTACCTCTAACTAGATCTATTATACAAAAGGAGGAAAATGAGTAAGCCAACAGAGGAAAAGCTATCTTCACAATTCTCTACTGCTGCTACTCGTGTGCACGAAAGAGGTCTTTAATTGGCTGATACACATTTGAACCACCGGCATGCATTTCGATGGTGGTGCATATCATTGCACTGGGAACATTTGGTGACCTCAGCAGGCGGTATAAGTGGTCTGTGTTTCCTTTGCTAATGTGCCCACAATGCAAGACATTGCTGAACATCATGAAAAAAAAGACGGGAGAAAGGGAAAGAAGTTTTGTTAACTGAATTTTTTAAATTTGCAGCTTTTAGTACAGTGAAATGCAAAATGCTGCATGGTATCGGAGGTACCATGAGATTCATTATATTTTGACTTCGCTGTGAACCTCCCTGCCTTCCGCCCATCATCATCTCTCGGCTTCACTGTGTTTGTGTCACGGGTACTTGTGGAGGTTTTGTAACTGTCAGGTTTTGCTTCTTTGTAGAAGAGAACGAGGACCTAGACGATGATGGCAATGCACTAGGCGGTGATGGCGGTGGAGATGGACCTGTGCACACACGGCGGAGACGGGAGTTCAACAAGAAGGTATGTGCATTTCTTTGGATCAACTCCCTCCTCTTGTACAACCACTCAACCTCACTGACTTCAACACATATCAACCGAATTCAAGCTGTGTTGGCTGAGCCATATGTCAGCCTGCACCAAACCCTCGTGATAGCGAAGGTTGGTGTCCAGGAAGTTGTTTTTGTTGTCCCCTTGTTAAGAATTAATAACCCCAGAAAAGTCCCTCTTATAATGTGAGATGTGAATTTCAACAGCACACCATAAAATGTACCGTGCATTAGACAACCGATAACTTTGACTGCCCGGTGAAGTCCAAATTCTGTCAGTTCCTCCATTAACAGAATTTGGAACTGATAATTCAAATCATAAAGCAGCCTGTCACCCTTTTAAATGTGCTTTCCCCTTTCCATAATGTTGTTTTTCCTGCTTCCATTAACAGCTGATTGAAGAAGAGGGTGTGTAATTATTCTCAGTTTTGTGCATGTTCTTGTTCTTTGTTTGGTGAATGCTATTCTTCGATTTCTTAAGATTTGCATCTCTTGAAAGCTCTATGCCATGCATTGCGAGCAAACGTCGCTGGAAAAGCGCTCTCCACTGCCCCACTGAGTAATGTGACCACCACCGGTGTAGCTGCGCAACAACAGCTGCCTCTGAGCGCAAGGCGTCGAAGCACTTCCACGTGTGGCTGGCGCTTTTGAAAGTGGCGGTGTGCTTGCCTCTGACATGTAGGCATGCGCCAAACTTCATTTTGATGGGAAATCGCCATGGCCGAGGTGCAGCATAGCCCTGGCTGCATTATTTTGGGCATTGCATTTTCCGACGCTACGCTATTGAACTTTAAGTGCATCAGCAGTCATAGCGATGATGAAGCAATGCTCAGTCTGCGTAATCAGTGGGATCACTAGATTGAGAACCCTAGGTGAGGATGAAGTAGAATCAAGCAACAGGCATTGGAACAAAATTGCAAGACTGCCCCGGTATTTTGTAGCGATGTATTGTGCTTTATTCTATGCCTGTCTTGTCGTCAACCCTTCATAGCTGGCCGATCCTGTTGATAACGTGAGCGTATAGCTGCTCTTTTGTAGCCAAAAGGTTTCTTTTTTGTGGTACCACATCTGTCGAATAAAGTACAAAGAACGTCGTCTCGGCACTGTAGTTTTTCTCAGCATTTTTGCAGTCTAAGTTTTGAGATATGGTATGGCGCCGTGTTGTTTCGAGATAAGGGGTGCAGCGTGTCTACCAACCGGGAAAACCGGGAAAACCGGGAAATCTCAGGGAATATCATTAGTCTGGAAAATCTCAGGGAAAACTCAGGGAATTCGGGCTTCTGTCAGGGAAAATCGGCTCAAGTATGAAAGTCGCGGTAACGCCGGCTCTAACAATGCACCTTGCGATTTAGTTTATAGCACAACTCGCAGTAACTGAAGGAGTGAGTGCCCCCCCCCCCCCCTCTCCTCGTCGCTCTCCGTCGCGAGAATCGGCTGCTTTTTTTTATTATTATTATTGGCTTTGCTTGTCGCGTCTTGTTCTGTGTAAAGTCCGCTGTATGTGTCTCGACACTCTACGGCGCACACACGGCCCACACCGGCGCACACACGGCCCGTGTGTGCGCCGAGCGTTGTTGTGCGTTTCCTTGCACGCAGTCTTTTCCACACATATTGTGGAAAAGACTATGTGGAGGTAGAGGACACGCGGCTACACGAAGCTGCGTGCCCCTTCCATAGGGAGAGGACGCGGCGCCGATTCTACACGCCACACGGTGACGCGTTGTACCGCGTGCGTGTGGTTTGGGCAGTGGGTTAGGGCTTTGCTTTCTTGCGGAGATAAATAGAACTTATTTCTCGCCTAGGCGCGTCGTGCGGTCTGCGACAACGCCGCTGGGCAACGCCATTTCGTGGTTTCGGCTTCTCAGCGTGATTGCAACGGAGGCGCGTGAAACTTGATCTTTATCTTCATCGGCACGGCACCCCTTTGTAGAGGCGGCGGAAGTTGATTTTCATCTTTAATGGCGTAGCTTTCAGCTTGTTTTTATCGACGCTTATGATCCGAGGGTCGCGGGATCGAATCCCGGCCGCGGCGGCTGCATTTCGATGGAGGCGAAATGTTTGAGGCCCGTGTACTGTGCGATGTCACTTAAAGAATCCCGGGAGGTCAAAATTTTATGGAGTCCTCCACTACGGCCTCTCGCGATCGTAGCTGGTTTTGTGACGTAAAACTCCACAAATCAATCAATTATCGACGCTTACGGGGGATTCTTGCTGTTCTTGATTCCTGAGTTTACTCTGCCCAAGGCAGCCACACGCAGGGAAGATACCGTGTATGTGCCAACACAGCTGGTTGCTCCAAGATGAGAACAGAGGTGCGTTTTATGTCCGCAGACTGCGATAAGACGCTGTTCGTAGACCCGTTTTTCAAGGAATGCCACGTTCTAAAATACTATTGAACAATTTGCAGTATTTGCTCGATTCTACCGCGCCCTCGATTGTAGCGCGCACCAGTTTCCCGCGACAAAAAAAAAAAGTGAAACAACGATTGTAGTGCACACCCATTTTTCGGGACACGAAAAAAGGAAGTCCTTAGTAATCAACCTTCTCACAATAATAAAACCAGATGCCGTACTCGCGTAATGAACGCACTCACATAATGAAAGCACCGCTATCATTAAACCACTGCAGTCCCTCGAACGGCCGTGCTGTGGCCTTTCCCGCTACACTTGATCCGCGCCGTCTCGAAGATGTTCGGCGCGCTGATTCATAGCTCCTGCGTCTCGATGAAACTTCCGCACGTTGCCGGGCGTAGCCGGGTGCAAGCGGCGGTAACATTTACTCGCAGTGCTGCATTCCTCCGTGCAATCGCAGTTCCCTCACGCCTTCTGCCGCATGCTGCCATGCGTGCTGCGCAGGCTGGCGCAGCTAAGCCTAAGCATGGTCGGGCTGTGGTCTCCGAGATTGCCGCGATGCGATCTCGGACGTCAAGCAGCGCGCACGGCTGAGAGGCTCGGCCTCAGCACGAATATGAGGGAGAAATGCGATGATGAGCCGTTTTGCGTAAGGCGATGGGAAACATCTATTCTCCCGTTACGGCCACCCGCAAACGCTATTGAAAGTTCTTGCGGCTGGGCATCTCGGACTTCGGTTGATCGCAAAATGGTCAAGCTGGCGCGGCGATTATCATCGGCCTACGCGTCATGTGCGTCGTCGCATCTTTGCGCGGGGGACCGGCGGCGAAATAGAAACTACAGAAACTGTTCGCCAAAGACCGCCGCGCCGCTAGTCCGTTTTTTCGGCAGTGACCGTTCGGCACCGCCGTAAGCGTGTTGGAGGCGGCCATTTTCCTACGCGCCTCGATATCGTAACGGTGTCGTTCGTTCGCACTCGATTGTAACACGCACACGATTTTTGGACCCGTTTTATCGAAAGAAAAGGTGTGCGTTAGATTAGAGTAAATAGGGTATAAGTGGTGCTGACACCAAAATACAGCTCGTGATTCTTTTTACAGTGTTTTTCCGACCTTGCGCATTTCGTACATTCAAGATCCGCAATTTAGCAAATTGAGCGCCTGGGAAAGCTTATTTCTTTTTATTTTTCTTCTTTTTTTCGTTTTTTTTATTTGACCCTCAAAGAGCTCAACATCCTTACTTGTGATAACATTGGGTGACATGGTGCCTACCCGCATCGACATGAAGAAGTTATGTGCCACTCAGGGAATTTCGCAAAAATACTCAGGGAAAACCTGGAAATCTCAGGGAATTTAGCAATGTCAACTTGGTAGACACCCTGGGGTGAAAAACCCATGTAGTTGGCACCATGGCAGAGAAAAACAAATTCAGCTTATCCAATAATTCGAGATATCATGAGGGTTAATGAGGGTTTACTGTAGCAGAGGTCGCTGAGGCCTGTCATCTGGTTTGTCATTCACGTGTTTCTCGCACAGATATATGATATAGCACCATAGCACTGTCTTTGCTTGTGCTTCTTTTCGTGAGTTCCAGTTGAACACACGTTAGTGTGGAGTTTACTGATGGGGGATCGTTTAACATGCTAGAATAAAACTGAAGCTTTTCTGATATCCAGCAAACACCATCAGAATTGCATTGTGGCACATAGTTTCAAATGGTATAACGAGCGCTTTCAGCTTTCATATATATCTGAATTATTGAGTTGGTTATGAATTACAGTATAGACCGCTTATAACATAGGCCGCAGGAGTCGGGAAAATCCGCATTATAAGCGGTACCGCACTATAACCAAAACGTCACTTATAGAAGCTTAATTATATGCAAATATTGTCAACTCACCTTCAATATGTCTTTGACAATGTAACACACAATAAGGCATTGGAACTGTACACCAAACAAGCGAACATTTATTTTTCTTCAATGGAAAAATGCCGTTATCTTTGTCTGGCGCCAAGCTTTCACGGCATTGTGCACCATTTCATCTTCTACGGCGATCATATGCTGGAGAGCTTTCTCGCTCAAGTTCTGCGTGCAGTACACCTTTAGCTTGCCGACATAATCCAGCGCATCCCTGGATGAAATTTCCGGTGCACAGTCCTGCTCAACAGTGTCGTCGTATGATGCTCGATCACCGCGATCCTGCACTGCTGTCACAATAGCTTTGTCAGTGTCTGCTTGTTTGCAGACAATGTCGTTGCAGTCATCATTCACGAAGACTTCGAAGGTGTCGCGCTGTCCAGCAGTGTTCTTTTTTACAAGGTCCGACCACACATCACCAGCGTCGACGGCTTCATCGTCATCGTCGCTTGTCACATCCCAATCATTGGCTGCGGTGTTGCGCACAAACCCGGCTTTAGCGAAGCACTTGGCGATCGTGGATGGTTTTATTTGACACCAAGATGCCATGACCATGTCAATGGCTTTGCGCAGGTTAATCTTCATTGGTTCGTCTCGCTGCATGTTGAGAAGCAGCCTTTCGAATATGCGCCTTTTATAATGCGCTTTCACTGCCGCAATTACGCCTTGGTCCATTGGCTGGCTCTTGGCAGTCGTGTTTGCGGGCAAGAACTTGAGGCTCACCGCCTTTAACTTCATGTTTACATGATGCGCACTACAGTTGTCAAGAACCAGGACAACTTGCCGCTTCTCCGAAATCATGTCTTCATCAAATTTCTAAACCCAGTTTGCTAATAGCTCTCGAGTCATCCGTGCCTTGCTCTTTGCTTGATGTGTAACTGGAGGCACTCTCTTTTTTTGAAACAGCGCGGCCGCGCTGACCTTGCTATCACAAACAAGCACCTTTTGTCACTGCCATCCATATTGGCACAGAAAAGAACGGTAAACCACTCCTTTGAAGCCTTTCTGCCGGAGCAGCGCTCGTGGGCAGTGCGAGAGTTCGGTTTGGAAGGAGGTTATAGAACACACCAGTCTCGTCCGCATTATAAATGTCCCGCTCGCATACTTCGAAAGCATGGTCTCAATGTTGACATTCAGCCAGGCCCGAACAGCAGAGTCGTCAACTTCACCTCTCTCCCCAGAGATCGCACGGCAGCTGATGCCATGCCGATCTTTAAAGCGCTGGATCCACCCATTTAATGGGTTGAAGCCATCAATTCCCATTAGGGCGGCGAATGATTTGGCCTTTGCCTGCAGCATCGGACCGCTCACCGGAACGTTCTGGGCAAGCACCTCGCAGAACCGCTTGTACAAAGCGGCGTCCACATCTTCATATTTCGAGGTGCGAATTCGGTTCCTTACGAGAGATCTGGAATCTCCTTGGAGTTGCTGTCGCACCTTTTCTCGGTTTTCTTTCCAAACAGCGCACACTGTCGTGTCGGTGATGCCATACTTCTGAGCGATGTCAGCCTTCTTCATTCTGCTTTCAACATCTTTCACGATGCTCTGCTTTGTCTTCAGGGATAAAGCTTGTCGTTTTCGTGGGTTCGTAGGATCCGGCGGCATGGCAGCTCAGATCAGCGCAACACAAAGCAGCCGCAAACAAGCCACAACCACCACAACGGCGCCCCAACACGTTGTCCAGAGGCTAGGCCTACGATGCTGGCGACACATTTCGAGGCACGCACGCACACACCGCAAAAGAAAGTGTGCAACATCGGTTGGTGCCGGAGCAAGCCGGTCAACTGGTCACCCCCACGAGTGAAGTGGAATGAACCTACCCAACGACTTCTCTCGATAAATGTGAGGAGGGCTGCTAGGGCGGCGCCGCTCTGCCCTAGCAGCCCTCCTCACATTTATCGAGGTCACTGGCCTGACTGGGCGGCTTTAAAGCCGCTCGCCAGGCTGTTTGTGTTCCCTGTTCGTGTTTGTCTTCCCCTTGTGTTTGTGTGTTTGTGTATGTGGCCGGACATGGTGTGGTTTTGACCTCTGCCTCCCTTATTTCTTCTCTCTCTCCATTTAATTCCCCCATCCCCTGAGTGTATCGGTTGAGGTGTCCTCACTGAGAGACAGTTACCGTGCACTCTGCCCTACTTTCTTCACTTCCCTGAATAAATAGAATCTCTCTCTCTTCTCTCACCCTCTCAGTGGCACAGGAGACACGGGTAGCACGGGCGCCGGTCACGCGGCCCCTTATCGGAGCCATTCGTTGTTCGGAGGGGGGAAATAAAAAAAAAGAGAGAGGGAGAGAACAGAGATGCTGCTTAAGCTTCTTTTATTTGCAGGTTTTTCTCACTCCTTGAGAGGGTTTGGCGACAAGTTTCGTCGCTCCCATTTCTCTTTTTGTCGAGGGTGCAGCGGGGTGCGCTCTTTGGAGAAACCGCACTATACACGGTCTTTCGTCGTGCACGGCTGCACACTAAGCGGTACGCCAACACATTGAAGGCGGTGCACTGATGGTCGCAAAAAGCCACATTGTATCCGGTCCTGCACTATAGGCGGTTACGTTATAAACGGTCTGTGCTGTAAATTAATACACCAGTTTTACTGGTCGCCAGTAAGAGCTACTAACAGGCGCTTTTAATGCAGGTTGTTTTTCTTAGCTGCTCCCGGTTACCCGCTGCATAGTTACCAACGCTATAAAATTATGCAGGTGTTCTGTGATAAAGTCAGTTCACAATACCTGCCGTACCAGTGCATAATGATGACTGAAATTCTGGGTGTTGCAAAATTCTTCGTACAGATGTGTACTATGTTGCAAAACGGAAATATGGCTGCTGTGAACTGAAGAGCCGCAAGTCCAGCTGTCACCTTGTGCTCGCACAGTTCTTGGCTGAAGCTTTTAGGGGCGAAGCTCCTTAGGGCATAGGCTAGTCCAGCGTCGGCGTCGGCGTAGCCACCTCTAGGTCTCAGAATGATCACAAGATGGCGCTGCAGTGCTGCTTAGCTAGTACGTGAACTGATCAATAGATGGCGCGGAGGCGCTCGCTGCGTGCCTCCCATTAACCCTCGTCGGACGGACGGACGGACGGGAGCTTCACCCCACTCATCATCATTCACTCCGTGGATATGCTGTGAATCCGTAGCCACCATCTAACTTTGTTTTTGTGGCATGCTACAGTTTTTGATGTTGCGTGTTCATTGTACTAAGTTGATAGATAGTGGTTTAGTGAACACAGTAACATTGGCATCGCCCTCTCAATCTTGGATGTGCCCGAGGTTTTTATGGCAAGTTCCCATGGTAGAATAGGCACATTCACATTGCATGGCACCTGAATTTCTTCAGTCTGTAAGTGTGATGTATGGATGCTATGATGAGGGCTTTGACAGCATGTAATGTTGTCGTGTTTGATCCCCGGTTCAACATAAAGCTTTTTTTTTTTTACCTAAGTTAGATTTTTTCATATCACTTTATTATCCAGGCTTTCTGGTGGTATTTCCACGTAAAAAAAAATTCGGTGGTGGCTACACTTTGCATAGGAGCCCGAATTTCAATTTAACAAAGTTTCAATATGACGTTACAAGTAAACTGCCGATTTCACCGACTTCATTATATTGAGGTCTGTGTTTAAAAGCTGCCCGATTCAAACTGCACCGGTCGAGCAGTTCTGTTAATTCATACTTCTTGCTTATTCATATGGGCATTATCGGCTGCTTTTATTCCCTCCAGCTGAACATTCATGCTGACGCATTTTTCAACAGCTAGAAATAAAGCCAATTGCTGCCTGCCTGCACTTGCTGAAGCATTTGAAACCACTAGCAAAAAAAAAAAAGCACTCGTACAGTAACAATGCATGCGATCACTGGCCATCTACATTTTCCCTGGTATGTTGCACCAAGCTGTGCTTTTGCTTGCATCTTCTGGTAATTCAAACTTCCAATAATTTGAAAAAAATTGTGGCATCCCCTGAAGTTTGAATTAACGAGAGTGTACTGTGTTTATGTCTGTTGATCTGTGAGCCCACGCTCACCTTGGGGTCCTCTCGCGTGCCTCGCACCCAGAACCCCACTTTCATGGAGGGTGTGCCCGGCGTGGTGCCCATCACCACTCAGCCCAAACTCCTGCAAATACAGCGGAGGTGTCAGGAACTCTGCGAGTGGGAGAGGTCAGTTGCATTTGCCATCATTTCATCCGCGTGTCACGCGACCCTTTCTTTACACACGGTGCATTGACTCTGCAGATAGTAGCTGCCTACTGCAGATCACAGTGTTGTGAAAGCAGAAATCATGGTCCACAAAACTGCAGGATCTTGCTGCAAAGGAAAAAAAATTCGCGGGAACCTCAGTGGAGCGAAATTCTACGAGAGGAAACTAGAGCTGCACAGACAGCAACATTTTGGGTGTGGAACAAATTGGAATATTATTGTTCGAGTTCGAATTGAATCGGAACATTTTTCTAACATTTTTCAGACATTTCCACGATAAATTACACAAAAAATGTACTGCTTAATGCGGGCATAAAACTGAGTTTACAGCGTGACTAGTGTACTCTTGTACTGTTCTAGAAAAGAAGGAAGAAAAAAAAGTGTAGAGTTAAAGAACAGTTCAACAGGGAACTGTGCAGTTGTATGAGTTTGCTTCACCCTATGCTCATGTGTTACACAGTGAAGTGTACTGCATGCAGGAATTCACCACTCATTGTGGCACATGCGTATCTTGCCCCTTAGTTATAAACTTTGAAAAGTACAACTTAGTTAGGAATCAAATCAGGTATCACGTGCTGTTCAAAAATTATTTGAAATTTCAAATGTTCATGCACCGCTAAATAAAACGAGACTAAAATTTATCTTCAGACTGTTATATGTAATGTTCATTTCCTAATATGCCGTTTTACTCATAAATTTTCCATCTTTTGCACTACGAAAAATTTTTATGCTTGTGGAATATAGTACTAGTTGGCTACGTACGTCTCTGTGGAAACCTTGCCTAGTGTGGTTGTAGTCACGGCTGAGAGAGCCTCTGCATCAGCCACTATAGTGCGCACTTGGGGGGAAGCTGAGACAAATACCTACTACCATTGAAGCTGTAGCGGCAGTGTTAATATCCTTTGCTTTTATGTATTCCATTGCAATTGTAACCCTAATGCATGCAAAATTAGTTAAAGGTGACAAGTGCGGCAGCTTGACGTTCATTTCTCCTTGGCGTTGGAGTCTATACAAGGGTCGACTTACAGGTGCGTAATGGCTGTGCACTTGTTGTCATGTTTTTTTTTAATTGATGTAAAAATAAATTAAGGGGTTGTCGCCATTTTTGGTGACGGCTACCTGTGTTTGGTCATTGCTAACTGTGTGCGAGCCTGCCTATTGCAGCAGAACCTCTTAATACGTTCCTGTTTCTCAGGACTTCTGGGTTCCTAAGTTTGCTATCGCAAATGCAAAAGATGAGCCTAATTGAGTTTGGCTCTTTCTTTTACCAGTTAATATGTTTCCAGAAAAACGACCATTTTGAACCAACAGCCATGGTCATATAGTGAACACTGCTGTTTCCTGGGCATGTTCCAACATGCTTTAGTTAGTGTATGCAAACTCACATTTGCCACTGTTTACAGTGTCAACAAATGCATGAGTCTCAGTTTCAGGGAACACATTATGATATCTGTATCAGTGCTGAACTTTCCACTCGAAACTGCACAATTTTTCACATGTTTAGATTGCATGTTTCTCCAGGTACTACATTCATCTCCACATTGCCATTCAAAAAAGTATGAACAAGGTTCTACTGCACTCTGCATCTGACTTCACTCTTTTAAAGTTGCTCGGATAGCTCTGTCGCACCTGCGTGCCCATGTTACAACACTGAGTCACGTGCTTGTTAAACATTCAATATTTTGTGGCAGTTGGGGTGGTAGTGCTTGTAGCACGTTCCTGCTGCAGTCAGTGGGAACCTGCAGTCACTGACGCCAATCAACAGCCAGTGGTTCAGCTTGTCACGTTCGCTTTGTCTGCTATGTGCACAATGAATGGTTTCAAAGGCAGCCACTCATTGTGCAGCTAAGGAGGACGAAGCTTGCTCTCACGCGGTCTCGTCTCGCACCTTCGAGTAACCTGCCATGGTAGCTTAGTTGCTAGGTGTCTGTTCGCGAGGCTTGAGGTTGCGGAATTGAATCCTGGCCGCATGTAAATGCAGGTGTAATACAAAAAAAAAAAAAAAAAGACTCATTGATCTTGTCCTGAGCTTCTCTTCTAGTTTAAAAGGCACTCATGCGACTTAAATGTAGGTGCACGTTAAAGATCACCAGGCGGTCAGAATGACAAGGAGGGCTTGCCTCATAATCGTAGCTGATTTTGGCATGTAAAACGCCATCAGTTGTTGTTATTTTTACACCTTCAGAAGGCTGGTGCAGTTCTTGCACTTCACGAAAGAACCAGTGTTCCTCCAGCTGTCGTTTGGCGTCTCAGCCAAGCATTTACGTAGCCTTTGGGGAAGGCATTCATTTTGTGGTGGTTGGTGCACAGACCACTCACTATAAAAAAGGTCTATGTATAGCTGTTTCCGAGTGGCACATGCTGTGCGAATTCTGCTGAGGTCCCCTGTTGTTACGAGAAAATTGTTGCAGATGTGCTTGCAAGCGTGTAACGTGGCTCCCTCAAACACACCCTTTGTCTCTGTTGTGGGTCTCGACTTGCAGTTCAGGCTTCCCTGGCAGCCAGCCGGTGTCCATGGATCGAGAGAACATCAAGCTGTTGAAGGAAGAATACATGGTCAGCTGGAAGGCCGACGGAACACGGTGCGCTGATGGCAGCAAATCTTTCCGCTGCGCTTGTGTGTCTGAATTTCTCTTGGGCTAAAGAGTGTGGTCCAGTTGTTTTTGTCATGGTGGTATAGGGTGGTGCCGCGAGAGATCAAACATCTATGTCCGCTGAACATTTTTGTTTTGTCTGCTGTTTTAAAATGTATTATGAAGCCAATGTTAAACTGTGCTGAACTGAAAATATCATTCCAGAGTACCCCTAGTTTTTCACAGCTTTGTAGGGGGAAATGTGGCGCCACCGTCTATGTGAGTTTCTTAAGGTGCAGGTGCTGAGATAGGAATTATGGTTTACTATATATCTGCGAGGCTTGTGCAGGCTGACGTCGATGCGGCTTCATAAATAAAGCTTCTCTAAAACAAAACCTTCATAGAAGGATCTCATTCACCCTTATTACATCTTACAATTAAATGTTGCGCACCTGCTGGGCGTATTCAAACATTGAAAAGAAGAAAGAGATGACAGACGGACGCGGAGTGAGCGTTGACATCATCTGTCATTCAACTTTGGCAGCCATTCGCTGCTTTTTACGTGTTACAAAGTGGTATGTACAAGAAGAAGTTCTTAAATATCAATAAAACTTCTTGGTTAATGCCAAGAAAGAAATAGCTCATTATAGGCTCTTTAAGCGCAAACTTCATCATTGTGACGAACAGAAGGCTTCCAAGCCAGCCGCGTCTTTGAGCCATCCGAGCTCTTCATGAACGATACCAATCCAAATCGACACATCCCAGCATTCCCATGGGTACAACAGCGTTTCATTGCTAGTTTTCCCTTCAGGTAATGGCAAGAAACTCATGCAAGAACCGCTTCCACTGCGGCAAAGAAACATTTGAATGTGGTAGCATAAAATGGTACCCTTATCTTGCCTGAGATAGAAGGACCTTCGTACAAAAATTTTGTAAAATTTGGACCAGTGTCGCTGTTGTGAAAATTTAGCTGTGAAATAACAGAGCACAAGAAGGAAATCACTGAAAGGTGAGGCATCACTTCGAATGTTTTGTTAGCCTGTTTTGGTGAGCCTTGCTCGCTATCCAGAGGTTCATTGCTGACAGCAAGTTTTGTAAATTGTAGCTGGGACGAGTCCACAGTTAGCAGATATCCTAGCGCTGCACGTCATGCAAGCACTCTATCTGCAAAACTAACTTCCATGCCGCTGTCCGCCGTTTCGCCATTCCTCTCCGCTCGATAAGTGATGTCACTCCTAGCAATTGGGAAGTTGACGCCCCACTGAGCACATTGACTGGTCGAAACCAGCATTATTAAACTGCACCTTGGCCCTGTGGTGGTGTGGTATACCGGTAAGGAGTGCTGATTCGTTGACGTTGTGTTCCATTGCTGGACTGGGCATACCCACAGTGGTGAGCCGCCTACGCTCCTCCGCAACAGAGAACGGTAGGGAGGCCACGTGAGAAAAAAAAAACTACTGAAGCCCCCGTGAAAAACTTGCTCTATCCCCCATAACTTCCTTATTACTTCACATATTCAAGGAGTTCTTGAGGTATCAGGTTCACATCATACAAGTATGCACTTACGTCCTCAGAACAAATTTTTGGCCTCAGGGTTATTTACTGGCCCTTTAAGTTACAGCTTTGCAATTAATTTCTTGTGCATATATTTAGACAGCTATTATGAATTTAAAACTTTTATTAATTCACTTTTTGTGTGTGTGTGTGTGCTCGTGTGTAATAGCAATTTTGTGCCTTACTCAGTTCTTGGCTGCTACCTTTTGTAACACCTCAAAAGTGGTCTTTGAAGGTGGATATCATCAATTATGCTGAGTGACTAACAATGCTTTGCAACTTGCGCTGTATAACAAAGAAGCAGTGTATCCAGTTGAGCCTCTCAGTTGTTTTTGGCACGGAGGAAGAGCGTAGAGGTCTTTCTTGGCATGTGTAAAGCTTCTGCACTCTTTCCCTGCACAGTGTATAAGGGAATTTTTTTGCATATCTTTTACGGTGCTCAATGACAAAGAAGTTACAGAAGCGCTCCTTACTGCATTACTGCATGTTGTGTCCGGGTGTAATGACTGCGCCGACGTTTGTGGCGTTTGACGTCCACATCACGTACATTGTCGCGTAACATCACCACTAACATCGTCGCACGTCTCGACATAGTTTGATCACCGGATGTCGCGGTTTGAGCGCATGAGTTGTTTTTGTTTGTGTGTTTTTGCCAGTGTGGGGGTAATGCCGACACTTGGCAGATGGACACCGGATTTTTCACCATTAACAAGGGTTGTGGAAAGACGTAGAACATTGACTATTTGAAGAAAGCAAAGTGTGTTTTACACCAGTTACCGTCAGTCCACCGTTCATTTTCGATGCGTCCTGTACGCTTGACTGCAGGTACATGATGCTCATAGACGGGGAGAATGAAGTGTACTTCATCGACCGGGACAACTGTGTTTTCCAAGTGTCGGGCTTGTGCTTCCCCAGGCGCAAGGACCGCTCCCAGCACATCCAGGAAACACTGGTGGATGGGGTGAGTGAGTGGGCTCGAGTGGCATCCTCCTCATTTTGCTCTTAATGGCTTGAAAAGATTTGCAGTCGGTGGTTATCATGGTTGTAGCTAGGGGCACCTCTAGGTGTTTGTCGGGACGTTTATGACCTTTTGTTGTTGAGAGATACGAACGAAATACAGTAAAACCTCGTTAATAAGTACCGGCTTACGATGTAGTTACGGTTAAAACGTAGTTGCTACAGTTCCCTGGCTGAACCCCCATTGAAACCAATGTATTGAGTGACCACTTACGGCGTAGTGGCTCGTAGAATGCGTACTGGTTTGCATGTACCATTTTCACTAAGTCACAGTATACCAGCACCATGTTGTGCTGCAAATTAACTTTTTTTTAAATTTTCACTTTTGAAAAAGAAACGTGGAAACCACAATTCAGTCGGTGTACCGACCGATGCTGTGTATCGACGGCACTATGGACAGCGCCATGACCGTGATGGTCACGGAGACAGGGCTTCCTCCTTTAGATTGGGTCTCCAAATGTGGAGAGCACAGCCGCAGCACGGCAACCATCACTCTCGCGTATCGATCTGCCCATACTGCTGCTGCTTCGCAACTGGACTGTACGTGTGAACACAGTGCACGTGTTTCATCAGTGACTCGAGCGCGCAAGTGACTTCGTCCTGAGTGTTGCGTGCATAGTGGTGCCGTTCATGGTTGTCGATCATCGACAGAATATTTTCACCAGGTTTCAGCCGGAGAAAGGAAGCAATGCCAAAACCTGGACAAAAGAACCGCATACTATGTGTGAAGGAAAAGTTTTACAACATTCGCGGTATTGAATATGGAACTACGAAGACGACTGTTGCGCGTGCCTGGGGACTGCCCTTAACAACAGTTTGCGGCATATGGAAAGTACACGAAAAACTAACGAGCGGTGCTGCATCGAACATTAAGAGGCGCCGCTTGAGGGGTCCGCCTTTGCTGAAGTTGAAGAGGCCTTTTTGTTGTGGTTGAAAAAAGTCGGGGCGCAGAACTTGCCAGTCGGCAGCCCCCTACTCGCCGAAAAGGCAGAAATATTTGCGAGTCATATGAAGTGCAATAACTTTTCTTGCAGCAATGGTTGGCTAGAAGGTACAAAGCGCGCCACAACGTATGTGCGAGGGTGGTGTGCAGAGAGGCTGCATATGCGGGCCACAAAGGTGCCACAGAATGGCAGAATGGGCTGCTGTCGGCAGCTCTAGCCAACTACGCCATGGAAAACGTCTTCAACTTGGACGAGTCAGCACTCTTCTACCAACTTCTGCCCAACAGAACGCTGGTGTTCAAGGGTGAAAATTGCACTGGTGGCAAGTATGCCAAAGAAAGGCAGTCGGTTGCTTTCGCGGTCAATTCAACAGGAAGCCAAAAGCTACCACTGCTGGGCAGTTTGCGAAACTGAGGTGCTTTAAAGGCGCCCACCTGCCCTCGGGCATCATAAAAAGCTTGGATGACTTCAAAGCTTTTCGAAGAATATGTCAGGCTTCTGGATCACAGTCTTGCGGGAGAAAAAAGAAAAATTCTCCTTGTGCTCGACAACGCTTCGGCACATGTGCGCTGCACACTTGAGCGCAATCGAACTCTTCTTGCCGCCAAACACTGTGGCGCTTGCACAACCCCTCGACCAGGGCATCATTCGCTCAGTTCAGCATTTGTACAAAAAAAAAAAACTTGCTACGCAGAATTCTGCTCACAATGGAGTGCGGCACGGCATGCTGCATCGACATGCTAGGTGCAATACACCTGCTAACCTACTCGTGGCAGCAGGTGGAATCTACCACACTGCTGAACTGCTTCGCTCGAGCAAAGTTCGTAGTGCGTGTGAACACTGGCGAAAGCAAAGAGTGCGCTGACGAGTGCGACAGCCTGCTCACAGAGGTGTTGGAGCATCAAGCTAGTGCCGAGGCTCTGCACTTTGAATCCTTCCATGACCTAGACAGCGACATGGCAACATCTCCTGACCTAACAGACAGCAAGATTGTTGCCGCTGTTGTGCCACGTGAAGTTGAAGATGATGAGTACGACGATGACGACATCGAAGCGGATCCAAGTCCGCCTCTGATGGCAGTTGCTGACGCCATGGCTGTGATGACGGCATTTGTTGAGAAAAAAGGTCTCATGGCAAGGTTGGTCCGCAGTCTCTCGGAATTCGAGGATGCTGTTGTCACTGCAAGGCCTCCGTGGAGGAAACTGACACTGACTGACTTTTGGTCAACTGCTTCCGAATAAAGCAAGCTGTGTACTGTGAACATTACTCATTACCTTTTTTTCACTTTTGAAAGGTAAGTCGCGGCTAATTCACGGTTTTCGGTTATGGCGTACGACCGGTTGGCACGTATTTTTCCCACGTCCCCGCCAACTACGTGTTAACGAGGTTTTACTGTACGCTGAATCCTACGGGCATTCGTGGAAAATTGTGAAATCTTTCGTCGTTGCGAGAGGTTCGTTCCCACAGGGTTTCATTATCACGCAGTTCAGCTGCACTTACCACGACTGCCATAGTTGCCACTAGTGTGCTTTACTGGAATGCAAAATTTTTTTTACTCACATTTTTGTCAAAAGTACCTGTTTTGACGAGGAAACAGGACCTTCTTTGTCGAACTGCTAGATCCTGCTTATGGACATTTAAAAGAGGAAAGTTCAGTGCGAACTGGCAAGCTCTCACTGACTGCTGCTGAATAAACATTCATTGGCTGTGTTTTGTACATCGTCACGTGATTCTGCTCCCCTTACTGAGTTTTAAGGAGCAGTATCACTCAGTGCCATTTGAAGCATTGCTGTTCAGTTTGTCACTGTGTACACCTACTTTCTTACCTTTTGGAGCTTGCTGTAGAGCTTGCTTTTTGGTAGAGCTGTGTGAATAGCAAAACCTTCAGTACAAAGTGAATTTGAGTATTGGTTTTCAGTGCAAATTGAATAGAATAATCTTCGAACATTTTTTTAAACAATACCTTGTTAAATTGCAGACAAATGTACCGCTAACAGAGCCAAAAAAAATAAAAACATTTATTTCAAAACATTTCTTTCACGGCTAGTGTGCTCCCACAATGCACCACGCTGCCCTTGAAAAAGGACAGTCCAACAGAGAACTATGCATATGCATGAGTCAGCTTCACTGCAGACCATGAGTGCTAGCTTCACCACAGCGCATGAGTGATGTGCAGCAAAGCATACATGCAGGAATGGGCCACTTTTTACAGGATATAGCATATTTTGCCTCTTAATTTCAACTTTCAAATACTACGAATAGGGAAATTAGGTTCGAATCAAATTGAATAGCTAATTCTATTGGAAAAATATTAGAAAGTTTAAATATTCATACACCCTTGCTTTTTTGATAATACACATTTTCTGCTTCTGTGAAGATTACATATGCGAGATTCCCTGTTGCAGCAGGCTATGTCTGTGTGTGGAAATATAGAAGGCTGCTGCTATTGCCCTGGGCTTGCCGTGATATTCATCTTGCTTCTGCAGGAGATGATCATCGATAAAGACAATGGCAGGGACGTGCCTCGCTACCTTATCTACGACATCATCCGGTTTCAGGTGTGTGCAACAAATGTGCTGACCGCATTCATGGTTCTGTTGAACTTGCAGAGTGCCATCAGCACACTGTGCAGTGTAGTCTTTCTTCTTTGTAATTAACTGTTTAAAGTACAATCGAAAGTTGTGTGGAAACTTGGGGTTCCTTATGAATGCGAAGCATTGTGTGCCACTTGCATGTGTGTTATGACCAGATTGTCATGTGGTTGTTACTTTAAAAATGCATCTGCATCAATGGAATAGGTAATGCATGTGCTCCTTGTTTGGCAAACTTGCATCCTGCAAAACAAGCTACATGCCAGTGACACTTGCACTGCAAGATAATGGCAAGCTCGGTTGTTGGTCCACGATAATAGGTTCAGTGGTGAAATGTGTTGGCTTTTATCCCCACACTAGAGTACCAACATTCCAGTGTCATAAGTGGTTACGAGATAAGCTCTTGAATGCAACTGAGACCACTTATAACGTAACCTCTTATAGTGCAGGACCGGCTATAATGCAATTTTTTCTGAACCCCGTTTACCAGTGTAGCAGCTTGGGCTAGTTGGTTTGCGTTCATGATGGTGAGTTTCACAGCGCACGAACATAGGAAAAAAATGCAACAAAGAACTCAATGTATATACATACCATAGAAAACATACCATTGGGCTAGTTGGTTTGCGTTCATGATGGCGAGTTTCACAGCCCACGAACATAGGAAAAAAATGCAACAAAGAACTCAATGTATATACCGTATTTACTCACGTAATTTGCGCACTTTTTTTCACGATGTTAGAGCTCCGAAAAGGGGGTGCGCAAATTACACGGATATTTCGCAAACACGTTTGAAATAACGTGTAATATAATGCAACTAGCGCGGTAACTCTTTTGGATACAATCTAACGTAATGCTGCAAAACGTACGGCTGCTCCAGGGAAGGCGCAGCACGTAGAAGTGTTTACGAGCTGAGCCGAGCCGCTGACTGCCAAGATACGATGCCAAGATACGATTTACGATGGCTGCCAAGATAGCGCTATCTCGGCCAGCCGACAGCCGAGCCACACTACGTCCCCCCCTCCCCCCGCCTCGCGTCTTTTCATGCTCGTTAAAGACGGGCGGGGCCTTCTGTCCCCGCATCGACGGCAGGTGTCCCGATCGGGGTGATGTTATCACATCGGCCCTCGGAGCGACGGAGATAGGCTGGGCTCGTTTGATCTCTGCTTCAGCCATTTTCTTCGCCCCCACTCGCATGCTTTTATTCTAGTGACCGTACTTTGGGCTTCGGGGGCTTCCGGAGAAAAGAATCGGAAAAGGGGTATCGCACACCCAGCCCCTTTTGCGTATGACTGCGCTCGCCTGCGCAGCGAGGGGCGCGGCCGCGCGGCTGTTGGTCCGTGCGTGCGCGCCGGCGAGCTGGGAACAGGGAGCGCAAAACATGCGAGGTTTTTTTTTTTTTTTTTTTTTTGCAAAGCTGGCTAAATATTAGGGGTGCGCAAATTATGCGGGTAAATACGGTACATACCATAGAAAACATACAAAAGAACATACCATAGAACTTAATGTATACACATACCGCTTATTGTGCAGCTCCGTGAGATGAAAGACCGGTTATAATGTGGCTGCCGGGAAATCCGCGGACAATTGAGGTAGCGAGTATGCTTCACAATGGAAGTGCACCACCATAGAAGAGTGCAACTAATCGCCATGAAGGAGGAAGAAACGTGGAATGAATGAACAAGGAACGGAGAGAAGAAAAAAAAAAAAGAAATAGAGGCCACGGAAGCAGCGCATTACGGGCACACCATGTGAGGATAGGATTGGTAGGATTGCCAAGCAGATGGGCAATGCTGCTACGGTCGTTTGTCAGCTTCGAACGTGCGCTCTGCACGGAATGCGTCCTTGATCGCATGATGTCCGCGTTACTGCCGTTTGTCTCCAGTCCTTTTCTTTTTTTTCTTTTTTTTTTTTAATGATTTCACGCGCACTTCCCTTGAATCATCTCGCGAGCGCGATTTCTTGTGCACTCGATCCCAATGTTGTTATGGGCAAGCTTACTGTGCGGCGCGCCGCCCACAACCCCACAAACTAGACCTAACAAGCGCTACCTTTCCGGTGCTGGCTGCAGATAGGGTGCCGCAGGCAACTGCGGTTCGTGGCAGCCACATTTAAGACTCAATGAATCATATCAACAACGGAAGCGGGGGCATGGATGGTAGGTGTACCGCTCAAATGGCGGTTTGCGGTCGCTACGTCTTTCACATTTGCGCATGCGTCAAAGAAAACAAAAAATAGCACGTGCAGTATTCGGTTTCCGTTTCTACGCGTCTGGTTCCGCGGGTAATCCGCATAAACGGTGATGTCGCTATGGAGCCTTTTCTTTTCTTTTTCTCTTTTGCACAGTGTGGTCACGGACTTAAATCTTTGAAATGTCCACATCTTCTCTCTCTCTCTCTCTTTTTTTTTAATATATATATATATATATAATAGCGGGTGAAAGCAGCTTGGTCGCGCGCTCCGAATGTCGTAACACGTGCTGCTATCTGATTGAAAGCTTTTACACATGTGTAGACTTGGAAAATGTTTTGGTTATAGTGTGGGGTACCGCTTATAGTGCGAGTACTCGCAATTCCGGCGACATTATAAGTGGTCTATGCTGTACTGCATTTACTCACACAGTGAGCCCACTTGCATAATAAACCCACCCCCACTTTTTTCCTCAAAAAAACTTTATATGCGGTGCAGTTGCCGAGGTGTCGACAAGAACGACCACTGCTGCATAACCAGTGCCGACCACCTTAAACCATTCCCGAAGCGCCATGCAAAGTCACAGTATCGCCGAGTGAATTGCTGTTGCAGAGTTAGGTTTGTTGTTGCAGAGTTTTAGTTACTGTTTGCACTAGCACACAGTAACTGATGGTGCCAAGTGTGGCCGAATAGTTTGACAGACGGCAATTCCAGATGGAGGACCTCTTGTGCCATTGTTACAGCTGAGATGGGGGAACCTTCGACCACCGTGAAGAAGCCCATACAGCCCCCCCAGAGACAGTCTCCACACACTCGCAGTCATGGTCAATTGTAATGGCGAAAAGCTGCACTGGGGCCCAGACACTTACACTGGGGGCACAGCGAAGGGAAGAAAGACGAGGTGCAGGGGGACTAGACCAGCTGGCCCACAGCAAGGGTGCTGTCGTTTCTTTACAGAACGTATATGTGTACGATGTGGGTAGGGTGGCTTCTCATGGGGGCACGCAAGCATCCAGCCCAGACAGTGTTACAGAAACGTCACGTCCTCTAGCTTGTGGCGCACTCGCTAGGTGTCACTCTTTGCAAAAAAAAAAAAAAAATGCATTAATTTCATTATATGCTTGCAGTTCCTCCCTGAAAACGAGGTAGTATCAGGCTCTTTCGTAGCCAGTCGTTCATTTAAGCAGTGAATGTCAGCGGCAAATGTTGTTGCATGGAGTCACGAGGCAAAAGTTTGTAGACCAAGGGGTGTCGCAAGTACAGTAAAACCTCGTTAATTTGAAGGCTTCGGGACCAAGCAAAATATCCCTATTAAGTGGGATCCCAAAAAGCTAAAGCTAAGGAATCAGCCAGAAAACGTGTTACACGAGTGGCACACATTTATTACCATAAATGCACCTACTTCGAGAAGACGTCCTCGATGCGAGACTGATGTTTTCGGTAGTTTGCCGCGCTAAAAGTCGTACTTTCAAGATGGTCCACCAGGCGCAGCATCGCAGCCTCACCGCCGTTGCGCTCGACAAAGCTACACACAACACTAAGTGCATCGATGACTTCCGCCAAACGAAGTGCTCGCAGAGGCTCGTCATCACTTTGTTCCTCGTTATTTGTGGCCGAGTCGGATGTTTTTGCAGCGATCTCGCTGGTCGAGGTCAGCGTTGCATGTCTGCACTGTGTCCTCGATTTCGAGTAATCGAAAAAGCTGATTGGGCTGCACCACTCTCCATCCTCGGTGTGCAACGCCTCATATCGAGCGCAGAGAGTCTCCCCCTCCTCCTCAAACTCACAGGTGATAGTACTGTCAGTGGTGATGGTGGTGGCATCCTTCTTCACAAAGCCGGCTTGCTCAAAACAGCGCCGGGTAACTGTGGCCTCCACGTGCCTCCATGCGCCTCCACGCATGAACAATGAGGCATATAGCGCCGAGAAGGTCAATGGAATACTCCTTGCCGTTATCGTAACTAAGGAGCATGCACTTCAGCAGATGATTGTAGCGATATATTTTCTTAGTATGAAGGATGACGCCTTGGTTCATCGGCTGCGATAGTGACGTCAGTATTAGGCGGTAGGAATGCCAGTTTAATTGCCTGCAGATTTTGAATGTCGCCGTGAGCAGGGCTGCTATCAACGACGAACAAAACACCGCGTCCTGCAGCCGCAAGCTTGCGATCCAGGGGCCGCACTGTATTTCTCAAGAATTGCAGCTGTCGCCCACGCTTTCTTATTATGTTTATAATAAGGTCGTTCCTGGGTGGCAGTCATGCATTTTTAAAACAACGAGGCTTTTCTATCTTGCCAACAACAAGCAGCGGCAGCTTGTTCTCACCGCCCATATTCGCACCGAACAAGACAGTGACCCTGTCTTTGTTTTGTTTCCGCCCCTTAATGTCTGCCTCCTTCAAAGCGAATGTTTTCGTGTGCAGCATTTTTGGGAATAGAGCAGCCTCATCAAGATGTACACATCCTGCTTCGTATTTCGTGAGCAGCGAAGCGAAGGTGTGCTGCTTCCAGCCGTCGACAACGCTCTGGTCCGTGCTGCCGCTTTCACCACAAACAGCTGCAAAAGTCACGTTGTTGCGCTCCTTGAAGCGGCAGAACCACCCATTGCTGCTTTTAAACTCTTCATGGCCAAGCTGCAACGCCAGCTGGTTAGCTTTTTCCCGCAAAATGGTCCCGTTGACGGGAAGGTGAGCTGCATTTGCTTTCTGCAGCCAAGCTATCAAAGCCTCTTCAACGTCAGCGTGCGTAGGAGGGCGTACTCGTGTGCGCTTTGCCAAGTGCCTCTTGTTGTAGGCATCGACTATCTTCTGCTTGTTCTTGATAATGTTGCAAAGTGTTGACAAGGGCACGTGGTGCTTTTCGGCAAGGGCCGTTTTCGACGCTGTTGACTTGCTGGCCTCTTCAATTAAGCAAACCTTTTCTTGGAGCGACAAGCTCTTATACTTCGGCATCTTCTGAGCGTGCAGCAATTAAACAATTCACAGGGGGAAAAGAAAGAACAGGCGCACACACACACACACACACACACACACACACACACACACACACACACACACACATACACAAGGCAGACGAGCGCTCACTGACGCACAAGGCCTAAAAACGTACACACACTGCGTTGTTGTAAAGATGATGATGATGGTAGATCGTAACAGCACACCTCGCCGCCTGGCATTTCCAAAACAAATTGCTCCAACATGGCGTCTATGACGTACCTTTAGTACAAAAATAATAGGTGGCCTCCAAGATATAGTTTACCTCACAGCTCGGAAGCGCTCCAACATGGTGCCTGTGACGGGCTTTCAGTACAAAATACGCGGCCTCCAAGATAGCCTCCTCCTATCCCACAGGTCGGAAGCCGCGATTGTGTGCAAATTAACCGGGAAGTCGTAGACTAGCCGCTCCAATTACCTGGTTAAATTTACATCTAAAAATTTAGGACCACGCGAATTATACAAATTATCAGGGATTCCCAATTAAACCGGGTACAAATTACTGAGGTTTTACTGTAGTTCTTTCTTCTTGCAGCCTGAGTATGTTGTTTGAAATCAAGTGGTTTAGCTTGAAGCACACATGTTCGACGAATGCAATCTATACTGAGTTAATTCCACGCTGTAGAGCTTTCCTAGATGGAATTTTACACTTTTGTTAGTGCCGTGGTGTCGAAACATTTGCTCATGACTGTATATGACACGAGAAGGGGACAGCATGCTTCTCACTTGCACACTTGCATCAGATTAGTTCACCGAGTGATACGTCGCCATAACTTTTTTTCTGTCTAGGGTGAAGAAGTCTGGAGGTCTGACTTCTGTAAGCGACTTATGTGCATCTCCAACGAGCTGTACGAACCGCGCAAGGCAGCCATGCAGGAGGGTCGCATCAAGAGAGAAAGCGAGTCCTTTGGTGTGCGACAGAAGCAGTTTTGGGATGCCGCCTTTACATACAAGGTGGGTACGCCGTAGGACAGTTTTTTTGCACGTGTACTGTAATCGGAGAGGGGCAGCATATTACGGGGCTCGGGAAAGGATGGTTATTGTCAAATCATAATGGCAGATGGCGAGTGCTCAGCTGGATCACGAATCTGTGAGTGGAATGCACGTGCTTCGATGGGAGCAGTCTGTCCGTGCATTTTGCTTTCTTTCTTTATTTTTGCAAGTGTGGCATGTTCTGGCATGCTTCAAAGTTGAAATGGATCAGCCATCGGTTGTTCTGCTGCAGGTCGTGACAGATGAAAGTGCTGGTGGAACTAGGGGAAACAGTATTTCCGAAAAAAAAAAAAAATCTCTGTTTCCATCTAGCTCCACCTTGAGCTGTACAGTACCTCATTGCCCCCATATCACCGAACAAGCTCCTCAGAGGCAGGTGGAAGATCGTATCAAATGCTCTCAAATGCTTTTTGCCACACAGCTGCCTCAAACTGTGTGTTGGAAGAATCCTTACTGCACTCAGAGCTAGAACAATAACACCTGTGCATGGAACGAAACTAGCGAAACGTTCTTCTAGTCGTATCCATAGCTGCCCACGAACGGAAAGAGCCATCGATGATGAGAAGAAAGGCGGCCACACAAAATGCGTCACGCGTAATTTCAGTCAAATCCGCTGCTCCATAGAGCAGTGCGTAGTGCACGGTCACTCCCAGTCTGTCTTTGGGACACAGTACTCACATTCCCAACCTGTCAATTGTTCCGTACGGAGTGGAAAAACTTGATATGTATCTGCCATTGGAATTCAACGTGTCGTGATTGTGGTTTGTGAGAGTGCAGCCAAGGCCACCTATGATGCAACTGTTTACACAGCGCATTACACTCACATATCGTTTATAATGATAGGTGACTTGAGAATATCTTTCTGGTGCATTAAGGCCACGGGAACAAAAAATTGTATGCAGTCAACGACCGTTTTTGAAGATGCTCGATTTTTTAGGGGCGAAGCTCCTTAAGGTTTGGGTCTGTCCATCCGTTGTAGTAGCGCGTTACCTACTAGGAACGCGCTACTAGGAGGGCGCGTGTGGGAGGCGCGCCCTCGGCGTGTACCTCCCGGCGCGCGAGCTCTCTCACTCTTCCATCTGCTGTCTTGTGAGAGAGAGAGAGCGAAAGGCGCGCGTTGACTATGGAAACGCTCTTTCTTCGATGAATGCTCTACCAGCTCGCAAAGAAGGAGAACGCGCCCTCACCCGCGAGAGACAACGGCACAGGCAGCGTCTTCTAGCGAGTTTCTTGATTGAAAAATACCGACTGCTCGAGCTGGAGAACCGTTCACCGGCCACCGATATATATATATATATATATATATATATATATATATATATATATATATATAGGCACTGGATCTTGACTTGCAATGAAGTGTCGGTGGGAGATTTCACTTGTGCGTAGTTGAACCATAAGGATTCGTAGCGTGCGCATTAACTAAATTAATCCGGAACTCGGCACGATCTACGATGAACCTCCGGAGCTTCGCCCACTCATCGTCATTCACTCTGTGGATATGCTGTGAATTTTTGTATATGCCTGATATTTCAGATGTCTTAGTGGCATTGCCACAAGCCCCGCAGGATCATTGTATAGACCTATTCCATTTTGCTAAACAGTGGTAGGCACCGGTGATACAACGAAGGCTTGTAGGACATCACAGCGCGGACGCTCCGCCCACAGCTCGCTGCGGCCCTGCATGGTCGCGCCGCCGCTGGCGAAGCGTGTGCGAAAGCTGCCTATGAGCACGAGGCGTTGGAGCGTCAGCGGTGTGTTTACAGCAGCGTCTAAGGGGCAGCCGCGTGAGATGAAGTTACAGTAGCTCTGTAGCAAGTATTCAGTGAATGTAGAAAAGAATACATCAACGCCCAGCTATGACAAGTTGTCAGAAACTACCGTATTTACTTGATTCTAAGCACCCCCTTTTTTTCACGATCGCGATTCTAAAAGTTATGGGGGGTGCTTAGATTCGAGAAATGGAAAAAATGGCCGCATGGCCCAACCCTTTTTCGCGGCAATATTTCAACGAGATGGGTGTGAGAAATCACATCTTATTTCAAAAATAGTAAAAATAAAAATAAGTGCAGGCAGTGAACCCACCACTTGTGTCTGCGGTCAGTCACTCTCACTGCCGCTGGAGCCCGTTGCACCACTCAAGTCTGTTGCACCATTTGAGCTGCTGCTCTCGGTGTTCCACAACAGATAGTCTTCGGTGCCATCAACATCAACTTTGACCCACTTCCACGCGTCCGAAATCCATGCAGCTATCGCTGACGGGGACGCTTTCTGCAGCTTTCCTGTTGGCGTCTTTTTCCGGTCAAGGTTCTGGACCCATTCTTCGTACTCCTGTCGAAGGTGGGCCTTAAACGGCTTGTTGACTGAGACGTCCAGGGGTTGTAGCACTGGTGTCATGCCCCCCTGGAATAACGACCAAGTTGCAGTTGATCCTTTGCAGCTTGGTCGGGGTAAGGTGGCCACGAAAGACATCTAAAAAGAAGGAAGGAAATATTAGAGAGGGAAAGGCACGGATGTTAACCAGTGTAGGACAACCGGCATGCTACCCTGCACGAGGGGAAGGGGGAGATTCAAAGGTGAAGGGAAAGAGGAAGAGAGAGAGGGCGCACATAAAGCACATTGTCGGAGTCAGTGGCACCTGCATGGTACGCGACATCACACATCGCTGTCACAGTCGCTTGCGCAAGTCTGCCGTCTTTAAAAACTACAGCAGCGCCTTTGTCACCTTCAGTTGTAATGTCTTGTGCGGTCGACATTCCAGAATGGCATCAACCTACATCCGTCGCAGGTCAAGGTGAGCAAGGGCGGACGCCAGTGTTTGCCTCTGTATGTCATAGCGAGGACAGTCGCATATGATGTGTTGCAGCGTCTCTTCACGACAACAGGTGTCACAAAGAGGGCCGTCGGCCATTCCGATCATAAAAGAATAAGAGTTCGTAAAAGCCACTCTTAACCACAAATGATAAAGCAGGGTGGCCTCTGCTCGGCGGAGTTTTGGTGGCAATCGAAAATGCCGCAAAGACGGCAGGTGGTGTTGTCGACTGCTCCGAATTGTTTGGCTGCTTGAGGCACTCCACAGCGAGAGTGTAATCTCCTGTGCAATCGCTCGAAGTTGCCTGGCAGCGTCAGACCTTGAGAGAGGTATGGTCTCAACTTTTGTGCCTTCAAGTGCAGACCTGGCGGCCTTGTCAGCATATTCGTTTCCAGTGACGCCGCAGTGACTGGGGAGCCACTGAAACGTCACGTGGTGTCCTTTGTCATGTGATGTATGGAGAAGAGATCTGATCTCCAACACCATTTGCTCGTATGGTCCGCACCGCAGGGCTGCCAGCAAGGACTGTAAGGCCGCCTTTGAATCGCCAAAGGTTGACCATTGTCGGGGTGGATCTATGCATCTAAAAGAAGCATAGATCGCGTGCCTGATGATACGCCAAGCAGTGCCCCCGGGCGCCGCTGCCACACGACACGGATCCAGTCCTCCATCAGTTCGGCTGTCATCCATCCTCTGTCCTGCACTCGGACGATGACATCTTTCGGGGAGGATTCATTTTTCGGCATGTTTTTCCTTTTGAGGATTATGAAGGGCGGAAGCTTGCAGCCGTCAGCTGTGATGCACAGCATCACAGTGACACGCTGCTTCTCGTACCCTGTCGTCTTTACGCTAACTTCCCGGGCTCCTACTTCATTAATAGTGCTAGCCCTCGGCATGTCAAAAAACACGGGCGTCTCATCGGCGTTGCCGATCTGGCCGAGATCGCAGCAGTTTTGTCTGTGGAGATCCATAACGTATTGCTGAAAAGCAATGAGTTTACCTTCAAGGTCACCTGGCAGCTTTTGGCATATGGTTGGCCGGCGCCTAAAAAAAATCCATTTCTCTTCATCATGCGCTCCACCCAGCCGCGGCTAGCACGAAACGCCGCGCGGGGAATCTCCATTCTTTTCGCCATATCCGTCGCTTTCGTCTGGATCGCATCGGCAGTCACAGTGAAGCCCTGTTTCTTTCGCTGCGAACAAACTCGCAGTCCTCTTCTTCAAGTAGCGGATGTCGGCCCTTGCGCGGTCCCGTGAATGTTTAACGTGTCGCGGAGCCCTTAAAAATCTGGTCCCGCTGCTTCCTCCACCTGATGATGCAGGCTCGATCCACGCCGAATTCTGCTGCAGCACTGTGGTTGCCATTGTCTTCAGCAAACGCGATTGCAGCTCGCTTGAACTTCAAGTTGTAGGAAGCCCTCTTCGCACTCATACTGACCGCCGTTATGGCTATCCGGCAAACAACTGACAAAGCAACGCATGCCCGTCCGCGACTCCGCACCCGCGATGCCAACGCAACCTGTCCGGACTTGCCGAGCGCCGCCCACTTCTGTGCCACCATCTCTTGTCTGAACGTAGCAACACAAAACGTGGCTTCCGAGATTGGCGGCGAGAAAGCGCGCATGGCGGAAAGTGTTTATGGAAAGCAGCTTTGCTTCGACTCGTTGCATGTTAGGCATGCACATACTTTCAGATTGGTGGTGGCCACACAAGATCGCGTTGGTAATGACTGCGGTTTTTAAAACGCGCAAGGTAAAAATCCGTTCAGGCGTTGGCCACGCGCATACTTCCAAAGCTGCGTTGCTGGCGTTTGTGAAAACGGCGAGCGCGATTTTGTCTGCAGCGCTTTCAGTGCACATATACTTTGCGTGTGTGGCAGCCACTATCCGGGAACCCATCAACACAACCGCGATTTTCGGCGGAATTCAGTCTCGCCCAGGCACTGCGCCCGTTGGCTGTGCTCATGCTGTCAAAACAGCCTATTAGAAATCCTTGACAGCAGGAAGAGTGACAACGAGCAGTAATTTTGTTTTGTCTCGGTGTAATGTGCGCGACGTCATACACATGGTGGGAGTTCTTAGTAGTGATTCCACCGCTGCCCGCAAGCGCCTCACAGCCGCCGGCCGCATGGGTTTAGTGCTTCTGAAGTGTGGTATTTCATCGTTGACCCCCTTGATAAGAAAAATAGCAGTAAGTTGGTGCGTTTTTGCATGCATTCGTTTTTCCGGACGTTTTTGTGTTCCCGGTTGTTGACTGTATTTACGGACCGTTGCTAAGAGGTTTATTAGTGGAGACGAGGCTAAGGACGGCGGTCGGAAAGATGGTCGGCCCAGCGAAACAATCACGAGCTCGTGCCGATGGTGATGCTGTTGTTGCACAGGCCTCTCTTCTTTACTACAACCATATTTTTTGAACCTCAAGTAGTAATTGCTTAATTGGTTTTAATCGGTCAGCTTTTTAATTGCTTGTCATTTGGCTAACATGTCAATTACAGAGTTGTAGAGTGCTTAAGATAGCCTGGGAATCAAGCATTTATTTCGTGCTGAAGTGTGTCTGGTTGTTTTTTCCTAGCAAAAGTGCGTCAAACACGTGAAATAGACTCGCGCTCGTGCGCCGCATCCCATACACTTCCAAGTGAGCTTTGATGGACCCTATGGCTGTGTTATCGCCACATCGTACAGGCCTTCGCCATGTAGGATGGTTGCATAAGGTTTGCGACCCAACTGGCAGTGCTGTAAGCATCGGAATCTGCTGATGCAATGGTGGTCCCCCCCCCCCCTCCTTTCTCTTTCCGTTTCGGGACATACTGCTGCACTTATCAACGAGTCATCGGCAAGTTTCCATGCCACACCTGTCAGAAAGCCTGAAACCTTTTACGATGTGGCGATCAACGAACGCAGCCGTGCGTCCAATAAAGCTCGTTTGGGAATGCTCAAGCTGCAACGCGCCAGCGCGCATCTATTTCATATATTTGCGTGTTTCACGCACTTTTGTTTTTTATCGGAAAAAAGCTCTATAGGCAAAAAATTCTCATACAAAATGTTTCACAGCGTTTTCCCCGTTGTCATTGCGTGACTGGAAACTCTGACTGGTAAGCTTTCCGTTGAAATAAAGAAAACAGGTACGTTAAAAATAGGTTGTTGGTCCCTTTAAAATAAAATAGAATTTCATCGCTAGCGTGGCTTTAGGCATTACCACGGGTCGCATCGCTGTGTTTTATTTGCGCGTTAATGTGTTTTGCTCACTCCGAAAAAAAAGGTTTCATAAAATTTACCCCGTGTAATAAGTGGCCCCCCCCCCCAACTTTGCTTCTGTTTTTTGGGGAAAAGGTGTGCTTATTACACTAGTAAATACGGTATTTCACTGCATTTATAACAGTAATTTGGTGCTCACATAAAAGCCTTTTGCTACAGTATTTGTATTCTGCCTACTTCTTTTGCAACAGACCACTACCTTCTTCACTATAAAGGTCCGTTGTAACAAAGTCATGCTGTACATGAGGCTTTGTTCCTGCAATTTTTTGTGTATGCAGTGATTATCAAAGACACACGGAGTGAGAGTGGAGTAGTAGCAAACTACCTGTCACTTCGTTTCATTGACCCATCTCAATAATGAGGTTTAACTAGCTGTTAATCGGTGAATTTATATGCACCCATCTAGGTTCTATAGTTTCCTGGTTTTTTTTCTCTTTCACTGTTGCTGTCGACAGTTGCTGAGCGACAAGTTCGCCCAGAGCATGCCCCACGAGTTGGATGGCCTCATCTTCCAGCCGAAAAAGGATGTGAGTGATGCCCATTGCTCTTCACTCGGAATGCCTGGACATGCCTATCCCTCCTTTTTTTCTGATTGTTCATCTTTCTCAGTACAGAATCTTGATTGGATTTCAGTTGTGGTTTTGCTCTTTATTTGATCGCTAGGTATTGGCAATCATCTGTTCCATTTGATGAAAAATGTCGCAATTGTCCAAAGAACCTTTTATGGGAACAAACGCGTGGGTGTTGTCATTGAGCTCGTATATACCATATTTACTCACGTAATGGATGCACTCGCATAATAATGCACACCCTACTTTACTAGTCAGATCTTTTTTTTTTCTCCTATGTAATATTTCACCCCCCCCAAATTTGAACCCCTGCAGTCCCGCGAACGGCCACTTTGTGGCTTTCCCACATAACTCGATCCACCTTCACTCACTCCGCGGTGTTATCAAGCCATTCAGCGTTGCAATTTGCAACTCTCAAGTCCCAATAAAACTGCCACACATTGCCGGGGTAGCCATGTGCAAGCAGCGGTAACATCATTTACTTGCAATGCTGCGTTTCTCCGTGCTATCGCGGTTCCCTCGCACTCCGGCGTGCTGCCGTGCGTGTTGGGCAGGCTGGCGCAGCTAAGCCTAAGAAACGGCAGGGTGTGGTCTCTCAGATTGCCACGATGCAACCTCAGATGTCGCGCTTGCTTAATGCGCACGACTGAGGGGCTCAGCACAGATATAAGAGAAAAAGGCCATGATGAGCTGTTTTGCGTGCAGTTATGAGAAAAATCCATTATCGTTACGGCCACCTGCGAACGCTGTTGAACGCTGATGCAGCTGGGCGTCTCCGTGGTTGCATCGGCGACATAGCAACCTTGGTTTGCCACAAGACAGCCGAGCTGGCACAGCGATGCCATCGGCCTACGCATTATTTGCTTTGTGGCATGTTTACAGGCGCGTTGTGCGTCGACATAGAAACACTATGCGTGGCGAAGGCCGCCACGTGCCGCTCGTTTGTTTTTCCGCTATTGACTTTTCGACAGCATTGCTATTTTTCTGGTTCCACAGTGCTGTGGACGAACCACGCATTAAGGGGGCATGCGGCCCTTGAAAGTCGAAAAATCTGGAAAAACACACTTTTCAGGAAACCGCATATTTGCACAGTATGTGTCATAAACTACCTCTCCTGTTATTTTCAGTGCCTAATTTGCTGTAAAAATATCTCAAATTATATTACGAGCAGCGGCAGTGCCCAAACATGTGCCGTTCACGCGCTGTCAACCGACTGGCACCATTTTGGTTTTGTGTTGTTCGTAAATTCCTGCGCTTTTTTCTGCCGCTGTCGGCGGGGTGGTGGCGTGCTGGAAGCAAGATCCACGCATGATTGAGGGACTCGCGAGGGCATTCAAGTCTCCCACATTTAGATGCAAAGCTATGATTAGGCCAAGCGCACACTCCTCGTGAAAGTGGGGGAAACACGTGGCCACTACTGGCCATGTGGTGGTCTCCTCTGGTGGGTGCCTTGCGCGTCTTCCGCCACGGTTGGTGTTAGCGCCTACTTCATGGCTGTTGCCACAATGTCTGCCTGTGTGTGTGCCGCTTCACCTTTAGTTTTTGCAGGTGCTGCTTTCTGAAGTCTTCACCGGGTTTGCGATATCTCTTCGTGTCATCTGCCGAAAAGTGTCATGTGCTTGCTCGTTCGTCGCTCACATGGGCGCACACAAGTGTTTATTCCCGTGGTGAAGCCGACTCTGGTGACGCACACGGCCAACAGTTATTGTGACGACGTAGTAATGATGACGTTTCACACAGCAGAGTACCTTCTGTCGGTACAAGGCGATTATATCGATGCTGCGAGCGCCCACAGCTTCGTGCCGTCGGCAAATGCGTAGTTGAAGTCCACCTGACGTCTCAAACAGACTTCAGCGATCGCACCCTGACACGGAGAAAGGCCAACAACAAAACCAGAAGAGGCAACAAAGAATGGAAGTGCACGTGAATGCGTATTTTTCTTTTTTTTTTCTTTGGTAATCTGCAGGGTCATTTCTGACTCAATAACGAATGTGCAACCTTCAGAGCCAGTTTTATCGGAATGGATCTTTTCCTCAGTAGTGCTGAGGAAGGCGATATCTCGGGAACCACGCTACATATTTGCGTACTGTTTCCTTTTTATTCTGTTCCTGAATGACTTTGCCAGAGCATTACAAGCTTCTTTTCTTGGAAGTTGGTGTAGATAATTCGTAAAACTTAATTGATTTTTGATGAATGTGATCATTACTGGCTAGATCAAATTCAAAGCTCTTTTAAAATTTACTGGCAGCAAAATTTTAAAAAGGCACTTTGTAGTGCCCTGGGATATCTCTCAAGTGATCATCGCACTGAATTTCAATATCCTACTATGTCCTGGGATTTCTCCAGGCTCTTCTTCAGCCATACAAATGAAACGCCCAGTTAGAACTCGTTAACTCTAGAACTAATTAATGCAGGTTAATAGAATTTTACAGTTACTCTTATTTTGCAGGTGTGAACGTACCCTGAAAGTTTCATCTAGATATTGTCACGGTGCTATGAGAGGAAGGAAGACAACCATCACTAGGGATGTGAAGGAGACAACGTAGTGGGATAGTCGCATGGTCCGCAGTTGGGGCTGTGCCGGCGTTATCCTTTTAGGGGCAAAGCTCCTTAGGGTGTGGGTCATTCCCTCCTCTGTAGTAGTATACATGTAGCCACGTCGCGCCGCCGGGAGGCTCGCGCTCGCCCTTGGCGCGTGCCTCCCGGCGCGCGAGCTCTCTCACTCTTCCATCTGCTGTCTTGTGAGAGAGAGAGAGAGAGAGCGAAAGGCGCGCGTTGACTATGGAAACGCTCTTTCTTCGATGAACGCTCTACCAGCTCGCAAAGAAGGAGAACGCGCCCTCACCCGCGAGAGACACCGTTGGCGCAGGCAGCGTCTTCTAGCAAGTTTCTTGATTGAAAAATACCGACTGCTCGCTCTGGAGAACCGTTCATTGTCCACCCATATATATATATATATATATATATATATATATATATATATATATATATATATATATATATATATATATATATATAGGCACTGGATCTTGACTTGCAATGAAGTGCCGGTGGGAGGTTTCACTTGTGCGTAGTTGAACCATAAGGATTCGTAGCGTGCATGTTAACTAAATCAATCTGGAACTCGGCACGATCTACGATGAACCTCCAGTGCTTCGCCCACTCATCATCATTCACTCCGTGGATATGGTGTGGATTTTTTATTATTAAAGGACCTTCACATTTAACCTTCTACCGCTGCCCATTGCAATATTTTAAGAAATAAAAAAAGTTCAGTCTCCAGGGTAGCCTCCCCCCTTAAACGGGAGCGAAAAGCCATCACAGTGGTGCAAAACGCAGCCACCATAAAGGATGTTGCAGTTGCAACAGGGACTGAGTCGCATGGTACCAACACTATATTGCTTTTCTATTGAAATCAGTTTCCTGTGCACGTGCTGCTTTAAGCATTACCGTGGGTAGCAACGCCATCTTTTTTTAGCGTTAAAATGTTTTGTTTACCCAAAGAACTTTTGTAAAATTTACCGTGCATAATAAGTGCACCCCCCAACTTCGGCTTGTTTTTGGGGAAAAGAAATTGTGTTCATTATGCGAGTAAATATGGTAAAACCTGCCGAAAATGGGTGAAATTCTGCTTGCTAGAATTTTCAGAACTGGTATGGTTGCTCTGTATTGCCAGTTACGTGCTGTGGAAAGGTAAGTTCTTTGTACCATGGGTCAAAGAGAAAATTTCTGTAAATTTAGCACTTTCAAGGGGTGAAACACGATAGCATGGCGCTATGTTAATGTGAAAGGGTTTCTTACTAAGCAGTTAATTTATTGATGAGCATTATACATTATATATTTTGGTTTAGCAAGGAGCGGACATTGTTTGAAGCATTTTTTTTTATGTTGGATGTTCCCGTGACAACAAAACACAAATGCCCACAACAACACAAAGAGCGATTGGTGATGATAGATGAAGTTCAGCAAGCATGTGACTCCCCGTGAAATACGTTGCATGAATTTTGCGTAGGTGCAAGAACTTAATTATGTTTTAGACAGTCTCCTTTAACCCCACGTGGTGTCTCATTTTGTGCTGCAGGGTGAGAAAAGAACTTATGAACTTTTGCCCCGCCGCGGTGGTCTAGTGGCTAAGGTGCTCGGCTGCTGATCCGAGAGTCGCGGGATCGAATCCCGGCCGCCGCGGCTGCATTTCGATGGAGGCGAAATGTTGAGGCCCGTGTGCTGTACGATGTCAGTGCACGGTAAAGAACCCCAGGTGGTCGAAATTTCCGGAGCCCTCCACTACGGCGTCTCTCATAATCAGAACTGGTTTTGGGACGTAAAACCTCACAAAACAACAACTTATGAACTTTTGAGTAGTGTAAAGCATAGTCATGTTCATGTACTACATGCACTCGGCCAAAAGCAGTTGCCGAAGAAGGCCTGCTAGCTTGTTTTCGAGTTGCAGTTATTTTCTCATTTTCCACCTGTAGAAACCGTTCGCTGTTGACGTGCAGCTGGATATCGTATATATACAGTAGAACCTCGTTATAACGAACACGGACATAACGACGGATATAACGAAGCAATTGCAATTCCCCTTAAAAGTCCTATACATGAAGTTGATATTGGTTATAACGAACTAATGGTTATAACAAAGTAATTACTGCTCCCCCTTCAACTTCGTTATAACGAGGTTTTACTGTAGTTCTCTCCTTGTTTTTACCGGTACCACACAGGCGCTTGTGATCACGATCTGTCTCCCACATTGTGATTTGGTTTACACCAACTAACATAATTTGGATTCGAACTTTGTAGCTACAACCACTGTTGGTCACAATCAAGAAATATGATGCAGATCGGCGTCGATCCTCATGAACAGCGCCCATATGACACTGAAATTACTCAGTCACAGGCCTTGGCCATGCAAGGCGATGCAGTTATCTTCAGCATGCGGAATGCCTTTCTTTTGAAATGAGCTATATAATAACATTGGTGCGCTACCATTTGTGCCTAATTCAGAAAAAATACCGCACGAACTGGTCGCATTCGAGCTCGAAACCAACCAACATGAACTCTTAGCAAAATGCACTCTGCCGCCATGGGCGGCGCCATTTTGCTATGGTGATGACACCGCATCTGACCCCTCTAATGTGAAGGCAATTTTGGCGCTCATTTTATTGGGAAAAAGGGTGTGCGTTAGAATCGTGCAGATATGGTAAATAACACTATTTCACTGGCCTGAATTGCGCTTTAACGAAGTTTTTGTATAACAAAGTAAATTGCCGATTTTACCAACTTTGTTATATTGATGTTTAAGGGATTCGTATGCCGCAACTGAAGTCTTATTTCCTCTGAAGCAGCGACTACTATGGTAATACAGTGAGTGTAAATTGTTTCAGAAAAGCTAATTGGAAATTAAATGGTTGTTGTCCCTTGGTGTCAGCACACATATTTCAGCCACTTCTTGTTTTCCATAATTTTTCTTTCGTTATGAATATCTTTAAGATTGGTTCTTTGAAAATATGGCAGACACAAAGCAGTTTGACATTCTCCTACCGGACCTTCCTAGTTCGAACAGTCGTAGTGCACAACCTGGCCAGAACTCATTAGTGAACGAAAATTCTGGATCCATTCTGCTGCTATGCATTCTTCCTGATTGCGAAAATGCGATAAATGTGACGGAGATATTTTGTGCATGCCTGAAAAGTTATCCCTGCGTATTTAGTGCTTTTGATGTGATTTTATTTAATGTGGGGCTGTTCTGACACGCAGCCTTACTGTCTTTGGCCGTGCCAATCGCGTGCTCAAGTGGAAGCCTCCGCATCTCAACACCATCGACTTCCGGCTAAAGATCACCAAAGAGACAGGCCAGGGGTGAGTGAGTCACTGTAGTCGAGGGGGAAAATGTTGGACTGGCATGCACTTGTGAGCTGCATTTTGGCTAGTGAAAGCACACCAGTGTCGTACTGTGGCTCCATATTTGCATCGTCCGCAATGCAGTTTGTGTTTGTTCAAGGCGTGTGCTTAGGCGTTACATTTGAAACCATTTAGAAGAGACACTGATCTAAGAGACAATTGGGTATAAGAGACAATTGGGTAAGTTCACATAATGACGCACTGATTTTATTATCAAGCTTTCCCAAAGAACGCATTTTGCTCTCTAAGATAGCTGCGCCGCGTGTTCTTTGCGTGCCCAAAGCCTGCAACCGTAACACAAAGAGCAATTGGGAAAGTTCGTGTGGGCCCCGCATAAGGAAAAATAACTGGACTTTCCAAATACACCGCAGTATCCTAATAATGTATTAAGGTGCTTTTTTATTGTGAACTCTTGAAAATTGTGTATATGTTAGATTGAGGGAAATGTGGTAACCCTTGCGGGATAAGAGCTATTGCTGCACCAGACATACTATGGGGTAAGCAATAGGTGCTGTTCTGTGCACGAAGACTAAATCGTGGACTCATCCCTTCTGTGATTTGCCAAATTTTCTGTCAGCAAAGGAGCTCTTAATAGTGTAGATAAAGGCTGACCAAAGCAGGCTAACAAAATATTTACAGTGATACTTCTCTTTTCAGTAATTTTCTTCTTGTACTGTCTTACTTCACAACAACGAAATTCCCGCAGCAGCAAACTTTTTCATTTTCCTCGCGGATTTCGTTATTGCGGCGTTCAACTGTATTTTCAGTGTTTCAGAAGAACCACTCTGACAGGCATGTTCTGCAATGCATGCAATTTTTTGGGAGCACCAAGAACCTGTCACTGGGCGTGGCGCTGCCAGCTGTACATGTTAAAGGGTCCCTGAAACGTTTTTTTTTTACATTGCGTAACTGATTAGGCAACACAATTGTGAAATCATTCATGCCATAAAGAAAGTGAAGCACCATGCGCTAAGGCAGCTATGAGCTTATTTCTCTCACCTTCCTCCTTACCACTGCTGTTCCTCTTTTAACTCGATCAACTGCGGAGTGCGCGCTAGCGACGACTGCGCCTCCCTCGTCAGCCGCCCTGCGGAGCCCTCCGCAGCGACATAGCACCCCGATATCTTTACTGAGGTCGCCGGCCTCGGCAGTGCTAGCCTCTGTAATAGAGCGCCGGCGACTCGTGTGTACGCCGCCAGATGCCGCGACGATACCGTTGGCTGAAACGAAGGAACACGTTGTAGGAGCACGTTTTTGCAGTTAGATTGGGAAAATTACGTGCACGTCACTTGTTAGGGGGCCAATCATCGGCCTCCCATTGCATCGTTCTATAGGCGGGGCGTTTGAAAACGCATTTCGACGAGCCGCTACGATCGTTTGCGATGCGCGTGTTCAAAGCCTTATTGTAAATTACACACTTTATGCAGAGCGCTGAAATCTGTCCTCTAATGATCCTAATGACTCGCTCTACCGGATCACCAGGTTTTCACAATATCGTCAAAACCGTTTCAGGGTCCCTTTAATTATTAGTTTCAAAGTGCATTCATGGCCCTTTTAGCTTTGCCACTTGTGTTTGAAACAGAATGTAAGCCTTTCTGTTGCTTGGCATTGCTACAGGATCTTCTACTTACCTTTGTGTGTGTCTGTTTCTTTTGTTTTCCTTTTTTTTCCCCACACAACAGACTCGTGCCCAAGCTAATTGGACAACTCTTCGTGGGAGGCTATGACCATCCATATGGAATTATAAAGGTGTGCCTTCCCGTCATTGCTTTGTGTACCCTCTTTTTATCACAGGCGAAAGTTATGCATACCATATGAGTCTCGTCATTTCTTCTAAAATGTACGGAACTCTGAATCATTGCCCTGAATTATTGTCTTTATTGAACATCGAATAAAAAGTAATGAGGACTGTATTTATTAAGTTAGGCTTCTCCAGGACTTGAAAAGCTAAAGTCTATGACTGGCACCAACATTGTGTGAGCTCACTCTGGCATCATGCATTTTGATGGTGTCTGCTTGAGTCCTGTTAATTTTTTAATTGGCTGCAACTGGAACTTGCACTTGTGTGACAAGCCTGTTGTACATGCAACTTGTTGCTTTTGAGTAGTCCAGAGTGATTAGGCGGTATGACATGGCTGCAATCTTTCCCAATTCCTCCTGGAGGTTCTGAATTCTCACCAGGCCTTCTTATTGTACGGGCACTGTTATGAACATGCCGAAAAACAGCTCCAACTTCACCGGGAAAGATGACAGCAGAGGAAAGCAGTTCTAAGAATCCTAGCAGCATTGCCATTGGTGCCCTTCTTCCCATGCATATAAAGACTGGGAGGCCATCTTTGGTTATGTCTCTCAAGGTAACTGCTGCAGTGTTTGCATGTGGCCCTTCTTATCTACGATTTGGCATGTTATCTTCAGTTTTGAAGAGGAACTCATAGTCAGTCACATTTATAAATTATGTGATTGTGCTTGCCTATGACTGCTGTTTCAGGCTCCAGAGTACATAAATGGTATTGTCATGCCAACTAAGTATTGTACACAAAAAAGCTTATTGTGGTTTTTGCAGTGTCTGTTGTGCTGCAATATGAAAGTGTCGTCCAGCAAAGCATACTAAGAGTAGGAAGGGGCAAGTAGTCACTAGCGTAGCACTGTTTGTTTAAGTACATTTGTATGCAAGTTCCATGTAATTACGAGTACTGATATCATCATGGATGTCTAATAACTAGGTGTGTATGAATATTTGAACTGTGAAATAATTTTTAAACAATAGATTCAATTTGTATCTAATTTTCTCATTCTTCAAACTTCGTAAATAAGGGGCAAAATGTGCTATCACCCATGACAAATGGCCCATTCCATCTCTTGTATGCTTCACCTCATAACAGTGGCTCAATTCAGTGAAGTCGGTATATGGAATACCCGTTCTGTGACGGGATTAACATTGCAAAGTAAAATGTCTGTACGTATGACACTTGTACTCTGTTTCATACAGCAGGTACAATGTTGTCAAAGCTAGTGCTCGTGTTTACGGGGTGTACTTCCGTGGCCAAATAGCAGCGCGTTGCTTGCGGCGAGCAAAACAATACATGCCCCACTGGCAGCCCTAAATCATAATACATTTCTCATCAACATGACAAAACACACTCCTTTTTCTGAGGAAACAATTGAATTATGCGAGTTTGTATATTATGTTTGTTGTTTGTTTGTCGGGGTGATACACCTCTCTTTTTATTGCGATAGCAATTATATGAACAATCTCGGCTGGTTTTTGCCATCCCCGTCGCGGCCGTCATGAACCGTATATGTATAAGGTCCGTATATGTATAAGGTATATAAAAGTCCCAAAGAAAAATAATTCGGATAAATGCTTCCGACGCGCGGATTCGAACCAGGAACCTCTCACTCCGCAGCGCGTGGCGCTAACCACTACGCCACAAAGAGCAGACGCTTCAAGGAGCTAACGGCGAGCCTTATATACACACCCTTTACCGCTGGCAGGACTCGGACACGGCAGGCGCTTATAGCGTTTCTTCATTACCATCGAGATGGCGCAAGGAGCGCAACGGGCAGCCGCCTTTGCAACAGGAGTGCTGTTCAAACTGAGAGTATCCATTGTGACAGCTTATTCGCGCTCGTTCAGTGTATATCTGTGCGTTTGTTTCGTGCGTGCTTCACTTGATAGTTCGCGCTCATCTTCTGTTTGTTCATTTAGCGGCCTCCCCTAGCTTTGTATGTGTAGCTTTGTGACACACAACGTATATAGCCCTTCGTACCAGCACGCGCTGCCCACGGGAGACGCTCACTTAGCAAGTGCATGTTTGCTACAATTAACATTGCTCCTAAAGCTGCGAGCCTCACTTCGTATAGCATTACAGTTTCCTGCTATCGCATTCATTGCTTCGCCCTTGCATCGAAACTGTGACTTTTTCTTTATGTACTACTTGTGTAGCCTTCACGGTGTTGCTATTGATGTATGAAACTGAGTATAGTCTGCATGAATACATTGTTTATGGTTTGCAGAGCATGAAACAGCAGCCACATTACAGACACGCACTGCAGTACAATTAAAAACAGCCCCAATGTCTATTTAAGTGTTATGCATGGCATGCTCATAATTAAGCTGCACTGGCCGACAATTGGATACCTGCCAGCTATTGTGCAGACACAACCATAAATCTCCTGATAAACGGTCCTAACACCACAGCTAAGAGAAAATAACGTAGGATACTAAAAGCTTTCTGTAAGGCTGCGTGAACACAATCGAACCTCGTTATAACGAAGTTGAAGGGAGAAACGGAATTACTTTGTTACCATTGGTACCCTCAGATGTGATACTTTATTCGGGTGCGAACATTATAAGGTGCAAATAAGAAGACGATGCTGTGGCTTGTGGTAAAGCCACGCATGTGATGTTTTGTAAATGCAATACAGTCCACTCTCGTTACAACGGACCCTTATAATCCGCGAAAAATTGTCTGTTTTATCCGAAGTCCGTAATATCCAGACACCGAACGGAAGAGGAGGGGGGGGGGTTACGGCGCCCGTGTGTTTATCGTCGCTCAGCTGCGTGATTTAGTCCTTTTTAAATATCTGCTGCCGAATATAGACTCCATGGCACGGCTATGACGGACAGTGGTTTTTTTATAACTGTAGCACACGTTCTGCTTTCATCAGCAAGTGCAGCTGTACTAAGTGCAGGAAGGCCTGCTGGGTAGCTGCCGATCCCATGTAAACATTAGCGAGGCTAAGTCCAAAAGCTATTTATCTAACAGCTTGCCGTCACAAAGCCAGTCATGTTACAAAAAGAACTGGCTCCAGCTGGGGCTCGTCCTTATTGTCGATCGGCATCACAAATTCATTTTTCGCACGGATGCATTTCTGCCTTGGCTAATCCAAGACCGTTGCTAAGCTGAATTAGCACGCGCATTCATACCAACGCACCTCGCGCGTAAAAACTTATTCATTACAACTTCTCATTGGAACTCACCGGTATTTGGGCTGGGAGCTCCGTAACGCCTCATTTCCATAACATTTGTCGCGATGCCTAACGAAGCGATCGCGCAGAGAACGACGAACACCCAAGGTACAATAAAACGAACAAAGAAAAGCTTTTTATTCACACCTAACTCGAAAAGAACTTCGTTATCAGTGACTGGCGGCCCCCTCAGGTCACTTCACGGAGCCTGAAGCGCTAGAGAGTAAAGTTCCACCGACAATTGTTTGCCGGCGATACCTTTGTTGTGCACGATGGATCTCACGGTCTGCTTCGATAGTCCCATCGCTTTGGCAACATCCGCCCGCTTTTCTCTGCATACAACTGCACTCACACTTTTCATTTTATCGCTGAGCGAAATTTGCTTCCGTTTTCTTTAGGCCATTATCTCAGTACTTGCTCTCAGTGTGGCACAACAAATCCCCACGGAACACCACGACAAAATGGCGTTTGTTATGCTCTCAGGCTGGCTTGGCTAGATGGGCACCAACGTTGCCAGCCGCAGCTTAAAATTTTTGCTTAAAACGCCGGCGTGGTAAAGTATGTTGTCAGTCCGCATCAACAGGGCAGAAGTCCGTTGTATGTACCACTTTGGCAAAAAATTGCCATTAATTTTGTCCACTGTAGCCGATAGTCCGTTTTAGCGGGGTCCGTTCAAAGCGAAGTTGGCTGCATTGATAAAATACATGGACCAAACCTGAGTTTAAATATGGTCCATTATATCCGAAAGTCTGTTGTACGCGGGTCCGCTATAACGAGCGTAGACTGTATAATAAACAAAAACAGATGAAGAAAAGAAAACCACCCACCAGTATCGTGCAAATCAGCACTGGCGTGAGTGGCCACGTTCCGTTCCGTTAAAACCCGATTGCCTTTCACTTCTTTTAGTATGCGGCTCGTCCATGTTACCAGAAAATCAGAGAAACAAAACGAAAACAGTCAGCAGCGAAACTATGCTCATTGTGGGTGAGTTGCACGCGGCGGTCTGCCGAGCATGCCTTCTTCACTACTATGACACACACACGATGAGTAGGCCGACAAACATCGCTGTGCCAGCGCCAGCTAGCAGTTCTCAAGGTTGCTGCGTTGCCAATGCACTCTCGGAGGCCACGACAAGCCACATGAGCGTTCGCTAGTGTTCGCGGTCGACCGCAACGAGAAAAGTGGATGCACTAATTTCTCACCACCGCACACAAGCAACGGCTCACTATCACGTCTGCCCCTAATATCTCTACTGCAGGCCTTCTGAACGCGCACTTAGCATGACCTCCAAGATTGCCAAGTTTCGATCCTGGAGGCCATGCCTTGATATCTAGCTGCTGCGAGAAAAATGGGGGGGGAGGAAAGCGGGGATGTCAAATGAGGACAGCACTAGGATGGAGAAAGGCAACAGTACATATCGGTGCAGGAATGGTACATATCGCTGAGGGAAAATTGAAAAGAAAAAAGCGAGATAGCAAGTGATGATTGCAATAGGATGAAGGAAAGCAACAATATATATATCTATGCACACTGCTGCTTGCGTGCGGCCATGCGCAGGAATACGGCGCTCTTTGGCCATGACTGGCCCTTGCGCCACAAAAAACCACATATCATCATCATCATCATGCGCAGGAATACGCGGCAGTTTTATCAGGCATCAGGATTGGTTAATCGTCGCTCTGAACATGGCAGGAGGCGCTTTCTCTCTCTCTCTCTCTCTCTCTCTCTCTCTTTTTTTGAGCTTGCGATGATTTCAGGGATTATTTTAGTTTATTACATTCATTAACATTGTTGTAATGGAGTTCGAGTGTTTTGTTGTTTTTGTGGGGTTTTACGCCCCAAAACCAGCTCTGATTATGATAGACGCCGTAGTGGAGGGCTCCGGAAATTTCGACCACCTGGGGTTCTTTAACGTGCACTGACATCGCACAGCACACGGGCCTCAACATTTCACCTCCATTGAAATGCAGCCGCCGCGGCCGGGATTCGATCCCGTGATCCTCGGATCAGCAGCCGAGTACCTTAGCCACTAGACCACCGTGGCGGGGCGGAGTTCGAGTGTAGTCTGTGTGTCTACTTTATGCAGGTTAGTTTCTAGAAATTGAGGAGCAAACTTTTTGTCATACAAGTATTTTAGCTGTTGTTTTTCATCGGTCCTTTGGAATCGTTGATAGTGCTTTGGGAGAGACCAAATAACCAACAAAGTCAGTTGGCGACTGTAGGGAGATGCATCCAAGCTGAATGTGACCTTCTTATAACAAAAGTTTGACTGTGTTGTGGAGCCTCTCATCATGACTGCATCCTGTGAGCGCCGGTGTACGTACTGTGTTGTGTTACAGGTGAACAAGCAGTTAAGGAACATGGATAACAAGATCATCGAGTGCAAGGTGGATAAAGGGGGCTGGACGCTGCTGCGTGAACGAACGGACAAGTCTTTTCCCAACAGCTTCAGCACAGCAGAGGGTAAGAAAAGTGTCTGTCAGCTCACTTTTTGTCGAGTTGAAGAGTTGCATTGTGTTGAGTCGCATTGTGTGCATATTGGGGATGTCATGAATATCAAAGTGAATAACGTCCTGCGGATTCAGTTTTAAAAAGGGTCCTGAAATGCTTTTTGAAAAATTGAAGAACGACCTTTCATTGATTCATTATTGCATGAATTTGTTGCCCCAGAAATGTTCAAAATCCATTAAGCGTGAGTGGAGTTTGGGGGGGTTTGTGAGTGCTCTCACAACGGTGCCGAAATAGCGGAGTTACACGCGTTTGATTATTAAAATGCGGCACTTGCTTGTTTCACTCTCTCCTGCTCCCCACCGGCCGCTTGCCGGTGCAATCTCCTCCCCGAGTGCTCCTCCGAATGTCACGTGACATACATCGCCTATCATGTGCATCCGGTTGACGCGCCTCCGCCGGGCTCCCGCGTTCGCGCAAGTGTTTTGTTGGTGCTGTACCAAGGCTCTCTGCTAGTGCTATCCGTCGTGTTCTGACGTTTGCTGCAGCTTCTAGTCAGCTGTACCTGACTTGCACTTGCATAGCGCAGGTACGAATTCACAAGCGTGCAAATGCGAACACCACACGAACGACACACGATGAGGAAAAACAAACAGGCAGGGAGCGCGTGGATTTTCTAGCAGGCTAAGCGGAAGTCGAAGTTCTCCTTTGACCAATCAGTGGAGCTCGGACTCTTCTGACGTCACCAAAAACCACAATGTTGTCGCGGCTAACTTTGGTATGCCGGAAATGGCCGGCAAGGCGCACGGGATTGTTTTTCGAGTTTGTGGTGTGGCCGCGGCGCGTGGCGCTGCCGCATTTGATATTGTTCATCGTGGCGCCGTTCTCAACTTGATGCGCGTGTTAACTTGAAATGTTCAAAAACATGTTGGGGGTGGTTTAGGGCCCCTTTAGCTGCAGTTTCCTCACTCGACGCCGGGCCGAGAGTTCGATTCGTAATTGGGAAAACAACGCCAAGAGACTCTCTAAGATGTGCTATTGTACAGACTTGCACGTTACAATACTGCCGTAATTACCGCGTAGTGGGTATTTCCCTACTTGACGCAATGGTAAGAGTTATGGAGCAGGGGATACCTATCATCTCTACTTGCACTACTTTCCTCAAGCGTTTAAAATGGCCTCTAAGAAGGTCGCTCCTCCAGCTTACGCTGTCCCTGTGCAGGCCTGGCTCTTTTCGTTGTATCCTGTCTTGGCATGAAAATTCGGAAAAGAAGCTCTCAAATGAAACAAAGAGGCAACTGGAGGCAGACCTAACTTAGAACACATATACTTAGCAGCAAAAATGCGCAGGGCACAGCTCGAATTGACTTCTGAAGATTTGTTGCCTTTACCATGATATCAGGCCTCACCCGACATCTCTTTGGTAGGAATGGCACAGTCGCCAGCAAAAAAATAAATAAAAATAAAAAAGAAACCATGACTGCATATAGTCCAGGGTTTCTCTATTCTTGTGTAATGAAAGCCGCACTCCAGCACAACGGACTGGCCGTTTCTCCGCTGAGGCACAGATCCTTGCAACGATACGCCTGAGGGACTGAATGCGTTGACATGGGAGTCAACTCGCATGTGTGTTCATTGCATGAAGTATAGGGGGTGGGGAAGCGACTGCGAATGCCGTGATGGCTAATTAAAGAAAAAGACATGGAAAGCTATGATACGGTGAGTTGTGGTGCTGTCACCACTCACTACATACTGTAGTGATGTAGCCATTCGTGATGACATCGCCTTGCGCTACGTCATTGATAGGATAAATGCAGGGATGAATCCATTCCATTCCATTCCTTTATTCAGCATTCACCTTAAGAACATAAATGCTTGGAAAGTAGCAAAAGAGCCGCTGTTGTAGCTTGTAGCGGCTTGACAAAGGCCCCTGCCCGTACATCACTTGGCAACAGACAGTCAACAGTTTACTTGTTAGACAACACAGAGAAAACATCAGTGCATCGGTACACAAATTATGTTGACTGACATTGCTAAGGGCACAGTAACATCTGTTTTAAAAAAAGATACAGCATAGCGAACATTTTTTTTTTTTTTTGCATATATGCACCAAATTACACTTGATTTTACACTGATGTTTGCGCTAAAATTATAAACTTGGGGTGAAACTACTCAGTAGTTAGTGGGGACGAATTTGTCACATCAAGGTTTCCCGCTGCTACTTCATTATACAGAGGTTGCAAACACAAGTATTTCTGTGCAGTTGCAGTGGGGAATTGAAAAACTTTGTAATATCAAGAAATCCATTGTATGGAGGTTCATTATGGGCAGGTTTAAGTGTACAACCAACAAAAGATAGCTCGGACTGTACTGTATTTGCATAATTGTAAGTCAAGCCAAATTTAGATCTACCCCCCCTCCAAATGGCAAGTAAAAAGAAAGAGAAACCCGACTGGTCATATAGTTTTGGCTTTGATTTTAAGTTTACCCCCTGACTTTGGATTTCAAGTTCCAACAGAATGGGTCAACTTACAATTGTATAAATACAGTAATTTGAATGTACCAGAAAACATGTTGTTAATAGGAAACTGAGAACCTCTTTTCCAGCATTTCTACCTTACTAACAGTGGCGTGCGTGGGCACGTGTTTACATTCCAGAGACAGTAAGAGACCAAGCAGATGTGCACTTTGCATCCGTATATGCTTGCTCACTTGGCAGCTGAAGTGGCGTGCTATTGCCCCTGCGCACCCTCCCGCTCAGCAACGCTCTCTTGCTCGCTCACCGTTTTAATGAGCACATGCTACAGAATCACATTGGTGTCACTAGCACCCGCTGCTGACACCAGTGCCATTCTGTAGCATAGGCGCACCGCGATTCTGTTAACATAGGTGCACCACGAAGCAGCGACGTATGTTAATCGGCTTTCCAGTGACACGAGCAAACCGTGGCCATCCCTGCAATGCGAACATTTACCAAAAACACGACAGGTCAACTCTTGCTGCGCGTGCTGCAGGCGCCCACATCGTGTTCCCGGATCGGCGGCAGCGGTACAAGAGTGCATGGTGACCGTCGCATCGCTGGCAGCAGCGAGTGAGAGAGAGAGTGTTGCTAAGTGGGACAGCGTGCACGGGTGCAGCCGATAGCACGCCAGTTCGGTTGCCACGTGTGCAAGCACCTACGGAGTCAAAGCACACATCTGCTTGGTCTCCTACTGTCTCTGGAATGTAATCACGCCGCCCGGGCAGTGCCATCTCTGTAGAAGAGGCGTTGGTCAGTGTAGGTTACTTGCATAAACAATATCCAGATGGCACTTGCTTAGCTCCCACATTAGACTCTTAAAGGCAAAGCTTAAGCATCCTTCAGCTTTTGTTCTTGTTGATGATATTGTTCTCGCTATTCACATGTGTGCACACCCGCTGTGATGGCTTGGCAGCCAAGGTGTTACACTGCTAAACACGATCACTTTGGTTTGATTCCCAGCCATGGCTGCAGAATTTGCATTTTAATGAGAACGAAATGCAAGAATACAACAGTGCACATTGAAGAACCACCGACTGCAAAAATAAGCACACGGCCCTAGCTACAGGCTGCCTCAAAATCATACTGTGGTCCCAGCATGTAAAAGCCCAGGATAAAGTTTAATTTTAAAAAATATGCATCCCTCCTTAGGATCAGTGAATTAGCCTTTTGACTGAGGTAGTTTGTCAAGTTGCTTAGTCTATCAGACTTGTTTCATGTGCAGTGATGTTAAGGTGCTTGTTCAAATTGGAGTTTCATGAGAGGAAGGAGAAGAAATGGTACTCTTGGACATATAATAATGCCAACGTAAGTGGAGTTCAGGTGCAGAACACGCCTAATATTTTGTACGTACCATATTAACATGTAAGGACATGCACTGAGAACGCATTAATGCTTGGTTCAGACGAACCCGTCCAGCACCCACTTTTGTCCTTGTTCATAGTTGCAGCAGCATTTTTTAACATATGTGGGGTGCTTTTTCTTCTGTGGTTGTGTGACTGTGGCCTTGCCGTTTCGGTCTGCAGGGGTGATGGAGAGCATAAGGAACCCCGTAGACAAAGAACACCTCTTGAGCGTCATCGCAGGCCATTGACGCCGAAAGGAAACTAGCCGACAGCAAGCGCATGCCACCTCCGCAGGCGGTCACCCAGTAGTTGATACCCTGTCACGCTCGCGGAGCCAACGTGCACCGCTGCCGCTTCCTGGCTCACCAAACTGACAACTGTGTGCTCACTCCACGTTCGTCAGAGTTGAGCGTCTGGGGCGGCTGCTTACAAAGGGTCTTGGAACACTCGATCACTCACCCCATGCTTGAGAGACACTTTCTCATCCACGAGCCATGTAGCCTTGTTCGTGCATCCACTCAGGCACAGGACATAAGAGTGGCATGTGTAGAGGCACTGCAGCCCCGAGTGTAAAGCACAGTGCTGTCCTCTTGCAGCGTGTGTACATAGAGACGACTGTTGAGGGGAGTGTCATCTACCGCATCACCAGTGTGAAAGAAGAACACTGTGACTGGGAAGTGCGTTCTGTTTGGACTCCTGTGTGGTGACGTGTGCAGCATGTTCTAAGCATTTTTGGTGCGTGTGCTTTAGTTTGGATGCATTGTGCCATCTCCCGTAGTGCCGGTTTCTTCCACGAGTGATTCCTTTTCTCTCACTACTTCGCACATCTCCTTTTTGCCCAAGTGTATCTGGGTTTTTTTTTTTAGGTTCTTATTTGGAAGAGATGCGCTTACTATGAACTCATAGGGCTGTTGCTCGGAAAGAAACCTGTTGGCTGGTCACCTATGCATGCACAAGTTGTTGCTTCTTCTTTTTTGTCTTGTTTTTTTTCTTGTTTTAAAGAACATTGCCTGATTGGTGCACCAGTTCTTGTGAACTTGCTGTGAACTTTTCGTGTGGACGTTTGATCTAAAACAAGAGTTCTGATGACAATATCCCAGTCAGTGTGAGAAAGGAAAAAGGATGCGATGGAGGCATGGTTGGGTCATCAACATGTGAAGTGAAAAATATTCATTTCAGCAGTATGCGCGCTAAGTACGGATGGAAGAACCGTGAAGCAGAGCTGCACCTGTGCGCCTCGACAAAGCCACAACCTCTTTTGGAAGCAAAAAAAAAAAAAAAATGTATTGTACTTTTGTACACAACCATTGCTTATGTGTAGCAGTTGAGGCCATAACCAGCAGCTCCAGAAGTTGAATAATATGGTACGGTGAAAAGTAAATGAAATAAGCAAACATCGTGTACGTTGTCTTTGTTTAGATTTTTACCGCCAGCTGTTAAATTCCTTCAGTGTCAAACACATATCTTTGTTTCTATTACTTAGTTACTTCTTTCATGGAAGACGGCTCTTTTCTAATGATGTTTAGCGATGGGCGCAGCACTAGTTATAAGTAGTGTGTTTACCACTTCGATAATAATGTAGCAGCAGTTGACTTACGGAAGGAATGCTCTGCATCTGGCTCTATGTAATGGCCAGCCAGTCTCAGAGGCCTAATCTGCTGGTTACGCCACAAATGTGACTTTGGAAGTAGTAGACCCTTTTTAAAATTCACAAGTGTGCTTCTCATCACTGTGCCTTTGCCCAACTAATGGCGGTGCCTGTTGCAATTCAAATGTATGCAGCGTTGTAGCAGCGTATGGTAGGGCTCGTATTTGTACAGGCTTATATAACAAAGGCTGTGTCTACGTTTTGCATGTTAAAGCACAGGCAATTTATGCTCGTACGATGTTTGCAGAATTGACTACGACGCCGTCAGTTGGGCACACCACATGTCAGAAAAGCTGATTTTGCAATTTTGAAAATGGTCTATTGCGTCGTTTTTCTCTGTCTGTCTGCCAAGCACGAAGCCTAGTCCTAGCTGTGTTGTATGGTAGCTCCACTTCAGCTGGCTCATAGCACTGACCAGAAACCGCGCCTGCATATCTTCTGGACAGTCTAGTAATATCGAGGGCACCAAATTTCATTTACCCGGTTGACACATCACGCAGCATGTTGATTGAGCAGGGAATCGTTAATGCTGTTTATCGATGTTGGGTGATTTCACAAACGTACTGTACTAAGTAGTGCAATGATTGGAAGAAACGAAAAGATTTTTGGATCACATCAGCACATGGGCACAGAATGCCGACAGTGGTAACATTGTCATGCGAGCAATTTGCACGGCTTCCAACATCTGCGCTTCCTTGAGTAACTTTGGCTTATTGCATAGTTTTTCATAGCGCACGCATGGCAAATCTCTCCAACTTGCTATTTCCGTGCAAAAATTTTTACCATTGCAAAAACTACAAACCTTTAGGATTCTTTTTATTCTAGGTGGGCTGGATATTGGGAACCTCAATGGCTAGTGCTCATTAAAGGCCGATGTAGATTTGTTCAGAAAGGCAAGCAGGTTTGCGTTGCCTCTGGCGGGTGCTGGAGACTTCGGCGTGCACCGATTCCCATGAGTATACCAATGCATAGTGGTGGCTACGTCAACCAAGTTGTTTTGAACATTTACTGGCCCTCTTAAATGGTGGTGTTTTCCTTCATTTGGCAGAGGGCACCTCGGCACACCTGGCTGCTTTGAAATGTGTTGCCGGCAAGTGGTTTCATTTGTTGAGGCTGGCTTCATACATATTTATATTCTCTAGGAATTGGTGGACACTTGTCATTCTGTATAAGCCAGTTCTCTCTTTCCCTCTGCATCTTTTTTTTTTTAATTGTGCACTAGCCCTTAGGTTGCGTGTGTATGGTGGTTTGCAGAAGGGATGTTCCACTTATTTTTGGTTGCAGTGTGCGAAGCAAGAACCTGTTTAACAGTGCTTTTGTGATGTCCTTGTTTGTTGATTTTTTAAAAAATTCTTCAGAAGCACTGCGTGAGTGAGGTGGTGATGTCTCTCGTCATGATAATAAATGAAAGCTTGGTTATGAATGCAGCTGCTTTTAGCAGTCACTTGTACTTGAGTGCGAGTTGTGCTCATTCCTGCTTTGGTGTTGACCAGCAACGCTGTGCATTGGATTATGGTACAGCACACCTCTGACAGCCTCCTAGCTAAATGATCTGCCAGATTGGTATGTAGATGTTCACAAGCTTCAAACTGGAAACTGGAAGTTGTGTGTTGCACTTGCTTATACTTCCCCGGCTAGAGTGCAAATGACATGCATCATAATTTGACCCTGGTATAATGAAGATGAATATAGGGTGTATTCTGAAAGGGAAGTGTCCTTATGAACAGGTAACGAATGTGTTATGATAATGAATAAAACTAAATGATTTATAGGAGCTAGATGCACGGGTGGCACACCTGAAACCACATTTTAGGCATCATAATATTGCCTAACACGTTCACTTGTTAGGTCTGAAATGTAGCAACTGCGCTGTGAAAGCACTTGGCTTACTGGGCATGAGAGTCACTCTTTTGTCTATCCACAAAACATTGGCATAACAGGAGGGGAATAGTGGTTAAGCCCCTTCCCTCCCTGAGATTTTCGCAGTTTGTGCATATATGTATATTGTATACTACAGACACGCACAAAAATGTGGACATATATTAAGAGGGGTCTGACCGCTGCTGCCACAGTTAAAAGCCTGGCTGTGCCCCTGCTGCAGAACCTAGCCTTCATGTTCCATGTTCGTTCTCTGAATATGAATGAGTAGTGCATATTTAATAGACCTGCTTACAGTGCCACATCGAATGGAGTAAGCATGAAAATCGTAAAGTACATAATGAAACATCCTAAGTGGTTTATGAGAGAAGCTAAAATTTGTGCCTAATGGAATAAATTGCCAACAAGTTATACACTTCCGCACTCAGGCTGAAAGCAAGTGCTTAGCACCGACAAATATCCCAGCCACAGCGGCTGCACTTCGATGGAGGAGAAATGTTAAAGCCTGTGCGCTGTGCGTTGTCAGTGCACGTTGAAGAACCCCAGGTGGTCAAAATTTCCGGGGACCTCCACTATGGCGTCTCATAATCAAAGCTGGTTTTGGGACGTTAAACCCCACAAATCATCATCGATATTGGAGAGGGTGTGGATACAAACTTATAGGTTAGCTGGAAAACCTTTACAGGGGTGTGGGGATTCACCTGGGTGGGTATGAGGGTGTTGTATTAGTCCTTCCTATACTCGAATATAGGACAACAAAAACAGCGGCTTCTGCCTGTCAAAGGACCCCTCTTCAGCCAATGGTGCCACTCTGTCAAGTGATGTCATGGTAGAGCGCGGTGCGGAGGTGGTATGCCGCGACGTGACATTGACAAAGTGGCACGATTGGCTGCAGGGGGGTAATTTGACTGGCTGTCACCGCCTTTTTCATGGCCTGTAACCGAGTATAGAGAACAGGAGCATGCAGACAACCCTCTCAGTACTTTGGTGACTGACAGGCTGCAGCAGCAACGTCCGCATAATGACACAAAAGTGTGTTCTGTGCATGGGATGTATGTAACACGGGGCAGCCAGATTTGACCTAGTAGGGGCTTTGAGTAACTCGGGCGTGCCTAACAATCGGATCTTGGTTCTCTTATGTTGTTCTAGCATGTAAAACAGTAGACTATAAGCGATGGACTCATCTGTAGCTGCCGTCTCAGCATTTGGTATCAAACCGAAAGGGAGGCACGAAGTGAGACAGTGACGTGCTTCGCACAAACTGGAACTCAACCATTTCTACGATTTTCACATTTGATCTCGCTGAAAACGGCGTCGACCATGCTTTGAGGGAAGGGGAGAACCCTCACGTGCTCCGTACGATAACATATTGTAAGTGGCCACTTAGTTTAGATTGCGCCTCAAATGCACTGGGCATACACTGGGTTCGATTCCCAGTGAGCCTATTTGTTTTACAAGTCCCGGACAGTACCGGGCGCCTGCGGCGCATTCGTTTTTCACGACCTGGCGGAAGCCTCGCCCACTGCAGGCTAGGGGTTATCACGTGATAATGACTTCATCTCTGTCAGCGAGACGTCTGCGGGCCACCCGGTACTGCCAAGGGACTTGGTGAACTCTGCCCAACCTAGATGCTGGTTGTGGTGGACTCGCTGGTAGTAGAGTTTGCATACGCTCCCTCCCTAACTCTAGCTGGTAGGTGGCCCCTCCTTTGCGCTCTCTGACTCTTTACCCTTCCTCCCATGATGCCGAGCCGTGTTTTATTTTATTTATTTATTACATACTGCAGACACATAGGTCCAAGCAGGTGGGCAGTTTCAATAGGACATGATTAACAGAAAATGACATAACAAATTTGTTTGGGGTAACTGGTATAAATACAGCCATAACAAATACAAAAGCGACATGGAAGACATTTTCGTAATTAATGCAAGAACGGGAATAATGAACAAGAGAAGGAAACTACATATCAATACTACATTACGTTTTGCGTTTATAGTAGGAATAGATACAACAATAAATAATAAAGAAATAAAAATAAAAAGAAAACAACAGAGTCAAAGATGAGAAAACTGAGATGGCGATACATTGCTATTTCACTGTGGAAGCAGAGACTAATGCGAAGGAGGAATAGATACTAGGAGGATACCTGAGTAATTTCGTTCCAATCTGAGACTGTTCGTGGAAAATATGAATACTTATAAGTGTCTGTTCTGCAGAAATAAGGTGTTAAGGATTTAGCATGGTGATGCCTTGTGGGTCTGGTTGTTAAGGGTTTGAGATACAGAGATGAGTCAATCGCAAGTTTGCGGTCGAGAAGAAGAGAAAGCAAGTCAATTCTAATCTGTTTTCGGCGCACGCTAAGAAGGGGAATGTTATTAGCTTTCATTATTTCAGATGGAGAGTCAACTCGTGAGAACTTATTAAAAATAAACCGCACTGCTTTTCTCTGTATTCGTTCGAGACATTTAATGTTAGTTTGAGTGTATGGGTCCCATACTGCACTGGCATATTCTAATTTAGGTCTTATCAAGGAATAATAGGACAATAATTTAACATTACTCGGTGCGTCGCGAAGTTTATGTTTTAGAAAGCAGAGCTTTCTGAATGCAGATGAGCAGATGCTATGGACATGTGCATTCCAGGATAAGGTAGTTGTTATTGTGACACCTAAGTATTTGTAACGGTCGACTTGCCTAAGTGGCGAAGAACCAAGTCTGTACGTGAAAGGTAGGGGTGTTTTTTTCGCGTTATAGGGAGGAGTACGGTTTTACCGGCGTTCAGTACCATTCCCCATTTTTCGCACCACTGGAAAACGTTACTTAAATTGTTATTCAACTCAATTTGATCCTCGGGGCGAAAAATTTCTTTAAACAACACGCAGTCGTCTGCAAACAATCGTATTTGAACACCAGGGGTGACTACGTTAACTATATCATTAATATAAACCAAGAAGAGCAGGGGGCCCAGAACACTGCCCTGTGGCACCCCCGAAGTTACTGGCAAACTTTCGGAAAATTGACCTCCAATGTCAGTATATTGCTTCCTGTTGGTCAGGTAAGCAGAAATCCATCTGATGAAGTGTTCAGGGATGCCAAGTATTTTAAGCTTTATAATTAGTTTATCATGCGGGACCTTGTCAAAAGCTTTGCTAAAGTCAAGAAATATTACGTCTACTTGTCCGTTGGAATCAAGAGATGAAGCTAACGAATGAACTACCGTTATTAATTGGGTTATTGTTGAATACCCTTTCCGAAAGCCATGCTGATGCTCTGTTAGTGCAGCGGTATCTTCCAGAAATGCATGCACACAATTGGCTATAATATGCTCTACAAGCTTGCAGCATTGGGATGTTAGTGAAACTGGTCGATAGTTTTGTATAAGTGACCTGTCGCCTTTCTTGAACACAGGGACAACGCGGGCAGTCTTCCAGTCGCTTGGCAATTGTGCAGTCATAAGTGAGACGCGGAACAAAATGACAAGAAACTTGGCAAGAAGCTCGGCATATCGCTTCAGAAATATGTTAGGGATTTCATCGGGACCACAAGAACTCTTAGCTTTCCAGTTGAGTAGCATATTAAATACACCAGCATAAGACACAAAACTCACATCTGGTGGTTGGGGCAATGTGCCGTCACATGCGGATACAGTTGTACCAGAGAATACACTTTGGAAATAAGTGTTGAGCTATATCACTGCGATCTGTTACTGGCTTCCCGTGAACTGATATTTGCGTAACTGGTTTCTTAGTTTCTTTTATGTACTGCCAAAACTTGTCAGGATCATTTTTTATGAAGTTAGGAAGTGATACCTTGAAATAATAATCTTTTGCTGTGTGAAGTGCACATGCGAGGTCGTCTTGCATCTGCCTTATTTTGTTGTTTTTCCCGTGTTTCTTTTTAAACCTTTTTATCCTGCGTTTTAGTTGAATGATGTTGCGATTCATCCAGGGCGTTTGCTTTTTAACTTTCTTTAGTTTATTGGGGACGAAATTATCTAGGCAATAGTGGCACATATATTTGAACTTGTTCCAAAGTAACTGGACTGTTGTTGTTGTCATCAAAAGTTGTTGTCATCAAAATCAATCAAACATGTTTGCATGTAATCAATAATGCTTGGGTCATTGGCATGAGAAAAGTCTTTGTAGGAATGCGCAGAGACGTGTTTATACTTTTGTAGTGGTTGAAGTGGTAATGATATGTTTACGAGATGGTGATCAGAGAGCCCTGGCTCTACTTCTGTTTTCTGCATCCCTGTTCCAACAAGGGATGCAGAAAACAGCATCTTCTCGCCCGAAACGCGCCTCGCTCTACCCGCACCACGATCTCATGACCTGCGCCGTCTTGCATCATAACTTCTGGACAAAGTGTTTGAAGGGATGAAAAAAAAAAAATCCACGCATATCCACGGAGTGAATGATGATGAGTGGGCGAAGCTCCGGAGGTTCATCGTTCTCTCGCGTTTCTGCTTCCTCTTCTTCGTCACCGGATTCTACCTCTTCGTTGCTCTCGTCTTCTCAATCGGTCTTCGTTTTCATCGTAATTTCGGCAACTCCTTATTTTTTTATTATAATTCCTTTTTTATTCGTAGCCGTCATCGTCGTCTTCATATTGCGCTTATTTTCCTCTTCTTCTTGCACTTCTTGGTCGTCTCGTTCTCGTTCTTCTGCTTCTTCCTCGTTATGTCTCCTTCCTCGTGCTCCTCGTAGGTGGCTACGACGGACAACTGCGGCAGACAAGCCTACGCCTTAGGGAGCTTCGCCCCTAAAAATTGTACAGGGAATGAAGATGGAGCCACTGTTTCTACAAGTGAACTTGCCTCCATTAGAGCTGCCCTAAGAAAGAAAAGTGCACTTCTCTAATCGTTGCCCCACTATTTGAATGTCAAAAGCATTTAAATAGCGCGCTCATCATTGGTGGCGCCCTCAGGTGTGGCGCTAATGAAGGCCGCTTCCCGCAATGGCGCCACCGGATGACCGGATTCGTTCTGATACAGTGGCTTCTAGCCACTGTAGTTCTGACTCGACACGTGGTGGACAAAAGCTCGCAAGGACGTCCAAGACTAGAGTGACCCACCACCGATTCAAGACCCATCACCGATCCACCCAGAGCCCGAAGTCCACATCAATAAGTCAATAATATGAAACGGTTGTGTGCACTGTGTGCTGACGCTGAGGGACTAACGAACGGCCCCATGCCCAGGGGCCAACCATGTGGCCCCTGCGAGGGGCCATGCCATGCGTCGCACCTGCCGACTTTATTTTCCGCGTGTCCGTGCCTGTCGTTCAAATCTGCTGGTCTTTGTGTTGACGCAGTCAGGTATGGATGTCGCCGACTGCCGACTTCGGTGACGACTTTACGTCGTCTCGTCTCAGTCATGTCACATGCGCGGCTGTCAAGTTCGTCGTTTGCAAGCAAACATAACCCTTCTACGAAAGCCCTTATGTTGAGCCTGCCGTCCTGTGAACCACATCTGGCCATTGTCAGCGTTACACAGGTGAGTGATTCAGGCATTGGACCAACCCGTCACTGACTCGACCGGAGGACTTTTCTTACTAATTGTTTACGTGCCTGGTTGTGATTTATCAACAACGCATTGTAGGGCTCGGAATTAGTACCGGCATTCTCAACTAAGCCGTCGGTCGGCGAAGGCGCACACTTTAGGTGCAAACTGTACATTTCTATTAGAATCTGAATCCGTTAGTGCAACGCTTTTTCGACATGGCAGTATCCACGGTAAACGTGAATGCGAAGATGCTCTTCGCCACGTCTCACTGCCTCGTCCTGTTTGGGGACAAGGCGATGTTACTACTACGACGCTACTATTGATAACTTGTTTGTGGAGCCCTGAGTGACTGCTCCCGACGGCTGGGGGTTGCCTCTCGCCTCGTTTTTCCCACCAAAGCGAGAGAGAGCTCAAAGTGCGTGCGGTGGGCGACCGTTTTGACTACCTGCTGTCGCAGTTCATCGGTGCCGATGCAGCTCACCTAAAGTAAGTAAATGCAGCGTATTTCTTGAAGTTGCTCAAGCTTCGTGCGTCCCTTCCTGCCCGTTCTTAGAACCTCTGTCGTTGAGCTTGTAAAATGCATCTTCCCCCCTGCGAATGATTTCTTCGATACCTTAAGCCAGGAACTGATGCAGGATATTCACAAAAAAAAAAAAAAAGCAACTACTGACCGAACTTCAACTAGTGTGAGGTTGGGTAAAAATTAAAAAGAAAAAGGGGCAGCAATGTGTGAGTGAAGGTTGAACATCAGAGCGTATCACTTGCACGAAATGTATTTTATTCGTTAAGTGCCCTCCTCCAGCTTTGAAGGTGACAAGGAACTGTCAAGCTGGGGGCGCGTTCATCAACGGGTAGACGTAACGAGGCGCGAGCCAAGGAGCGATACAAGACGACCAGCCGGCTCGTGATCGCAACCATGACTCACTTTATTGACACAACACTGACTCATCGAAGGGCAGATGACGCCACCAGTTAGTCACGCACGGAGGCATACTGTAGCAACCACGACATCTCCCTCCTTTTGGAGTGAAGAGCACACATACTACAAGTTCAACCGGTCCAGTGGTACAACCCGACGAGTGCTCCTCATGCGAACTGCAGGATCACCACCATCAGCGCCTTGTTGCTCACTGGCCTGTTCGGCCGTAGGGCAGCTTGGGACCACAGCACTAGTTTCACTTTCTTGCACGGTTACGCGTTCGGTGATACTCTGAGCATTTGTGTTAACAAATGGCACGAGGTGACTGTGATTACGCTGGAGCACAGTACTCTCGTCCGTCTCTACGACGTGCGACCTTGGACGCTGAGCCTGACTCAATACTGTTGCCCATAGGTCATCAAGGCGTATCCAAAGTGTTCCCCGCCTCCAGAGGTGGCAAAGGTCGAACGTGATGACGATCATTGAAATCTTTTTCCTGATGCTGTTTGGTAACTTCATCTCTTTTGGCTACTTGCTGTCGCATCGGCCATGCTGGTTGAAGAATTCGTCTGCCTTCGGTAGCCTTGTCCTCAACTGCCTTCCCATGAGTAGTTGTGCAGGAGAGTACCCGCTAACGCCTGGCGTGGCTCGATAATCCAGGAGAGAGAGATAGGGGTCTGTGGCTTTTGAGAACAGGTTCTTGATTGTTTGTACCATTCTCTCCACTTCACCATTGGACTAAGGGTGGTGAGGACCGCTTTTTACGAGTTGAAACCCATAAGACCGTGCAAAAGTGGCCATCTCGTGCGAGGAAAATGGTGGGCTATTGTCGGATCTGACAATCCTAGGAATGCCATGTTGAGTAAACAAGCTCTTGAGGATCTCTATTACCACTCCTGCTGTATGTAGTGCGTCTGAGCGTCACTACTTCAGGGTATCGTGAGTAGTAGTCCACGACAGCTAAGAAAGTCTGTCCGTTCCAATGGCAGAGGCCCATACCTAACACTTCCCATGGAGTTCCGGGTAGGGGAGTCGAAACGGGAGGTTCCGCATAGTTGGTACAAATGGAGTTGCATTCCATTTTGTCTAGCTTACGTTTGACTTCCATTTGTAATGGAGTCTGAATGCCTGAAGTGACTGCAGCGCGCAAGACACAAGGACAAGAGAAGAGAGCACACACAGCGCTGACTTTCAACAACCTTTATTTGCGGAAACGCGGCTCATGTATAAGTAGTGAGGCAACATGCGTACAAGGGTTGATAGTAAACACGTGTTGGTAACAAAGGGATGACAGTTCATTTTTTTTTAGATGCTGGTACAGTGCAAGCAAAGACAACTTATTAATGATAACCGTTCAAATGTGATATTTCTTTCTGCGCTACTGAAGCGCTACTGACGTGGAACTCACACATGAGCTGCCTAATTTTGTTATGTGGTACGCTTAGATAATTTCACGTGTCAGCTGCGATCGGTGCTCGCTCAGCACCATGCAACGCCTAAAGAGAGGCACACATCTGCAGTCATGGCAGTGGATCCCAAGGTGGCCCTGAACCGTGCCATGCACATTATTATTGTGCTCCATTAACCTTTCGTTTAAGCAGCGTCCAGTTTGCCCATGTATTTTTTCCCTCAAGATAGGGGCATCATATACACCACTTTGGTCGTGCAGGGCACAAAGGGGTCTCTGTGCTGAACGGGGCATTCAGGTCGACTTGAAGGAGGACCATTCAGAATCACAAGCTTACGAAGCTTGTAAAGCTTCTCCGGAGCTGAAAAGACCACCTTGACGCCAGCGCATTGCCCGATTTTCTTCAGCCTCTGAGACACGTTGTGCAAATAAGGGAGCACTGCAACACGGTTCCGAGGGAATGCTGCAGGCTGAGGTTGGTCTTGCGCAACCCGTCTGAACTGCTTGAGGAGCTTTTCAGCTACAGCAGCTAACAGGGCCTTAGGGTAACCGGCGCTTAAGAGGCACTCGACCTGTGCATGGAAACTTTTCTACGGAGTGCAGGCATGACCTCCTAAGGGCGTTGATGAGGCACACGTTAATAATTCCCCTTTTCACCAGTTTCGAACGTGCCGAATGAAAAGGCAGAAGCAGCTTCCGACTTCTTGGTGCGAATTGCCAGCATAAATGAGTGTTCGAAATGCACAGCTCTAGGTCCAAAAAACTTAGGCAGTTATCAGACGGCAACTCGTGTGAGTTCAAGGGGCTGTAATTGTTCAATGAACAATCTTAGAAGACTGGGAACAGCAAAATGAAAATCATCATCGGAACAATCAACAATCACCAGGAAATCACCCACAAACCTGCAAACCTTAACTGAAGAAAAAATGCAACTGATTATGAATTCTTCGGTCTTTGTGCGCTAAAAAGATATCGTTCAGGACAGGCGCCGAACATGACCCGATGCACACACTTCACTCATCACAGGCACACATGGCGACCCCAAGGTACCTGTGTTCATGACATAAGCCCTGTGGTCTTTCTCTTGGGGTCTAGGCCACTTTATTGGCGCTGTTCCATCCAGGTGGTCGCACTGAGGCCTAGAAGTTCCACCTCGCAGATGTCGAAGAGGGCCATCCACTCCTGACCATTCTTTGCCGTGATCACCAGGGAGCGGTTCTCGTCGACACCTGTGCTGAACCACGGACAGGAGCTAGAGTTTAAGTTTAGTATGGCCTGCCCTAGCATTGACATGCATAAGGTGCACAAAAATGGGAAGAGTGGGCTGCCCTTCCTAAGTTAAACCCATGGTCACATATTTGGGCCAGTGACAATGGAGCCTAGCTGTATGGTCGCTGTTCTGGCTGTGCAGACGTCATTCAAGGACTGCACATATGTCCAAAACATTTTTGAGGCGTAGACTTTCCTTCCATTTTGATGAACGGGATAAGCCTAAGACTGGTCTGCAATCTTGCACTGAACCAGATACTGTACTTTGTTATTCTTGTTCAGGTACACTGCCTATGTCTCTGTACATGCCTCAGTGTGAAGGTCCTGACGGGCCTTCGATACTCAGTTAGCATGGTGTTGTTCATGCCACACTGCTCTGACTTCTTTATCTCGGCATGGGTTCTGCGTTTTGTGTCTTGTTTGCCTGTCCTGCACCACCTGGCCAGGTATGCATGACAGAACGCAAGGCTCACACAAAATTTACTGTATGATGGTGCCTCTCACCGGTGAGAATTCTCAAAATACCCAGCAGCCTGCTCAAGTACAGAGCAAGTGCTCAGCTGGCATGCGGCCGCTTGATAGGTGCCAGTGGAAAGCAACAGGCATATGCAACTGTGCTTGCTGCCGATGCCGAACTAGCCACGTTCATCACTGTGCACTTCTTTAATCTGAGTGACCAATTTTGAAGTCACCAATGCATAGCCCATGCTTGAGCAACTGTTACGATTTACCAGATAAAAGTGCCCTCACAGTCGTCATGGTGTTGAGTATTTCAAAGAAGAGGTGCTCTGCACAACATAGCAGTAACTGTCCGTTGTGGTCCAAGTAGCTTTTGGTAACTTGCATGTGCCTGTTGAAATCCCCCATCAACAGTACTTTGCAGTCCTCAATCCCAACATATTGCATCCTTGAAAGTGCACTAAAAGGCTCTGTCATTGCTATCGTGTTGTCCACCTGCCACCATCCAAAGGGGACACCACTCCAAAGGGGACAGGCACATCAAACATCTGCATATGCTCAGCACAAGACTGGCGTCCATGCAGTGTTGCTGCTCCATAAAGCACCCATGCCTCCTCCTCTGTGGCAATCACCTGTACGGTTTCAGCCCTCCCCATACCATTCCTGACCACTTGGGGGCTCGTCTAGCTTGCGAAGGTGGGTCTCCATTGCACTGTACAGAGTGATGTTTTCAGGATTCAGCACTGAGTAATTCAGCACCAAGTAATTCAATAGATCAACACCTCCCATGAAGGAGTTGTAGACTTTTACTGCATCTGGCTGTGGAACATGAATGTACTTTTTCTCCTTCCTATCCCATCTTTGCACAGAGCCAATTGGTTCAACGGATACATAGTTTGCGACAATCGTGACAGATCTATTGCCGTGCCACCTCACTACTGATATATTCCGCGAAGGGTTAACAGCGTAGTCGAAGGCACCATGGCCTTCTTTCTTTAGGTCTCTTGGATTTCAGTCTGCAGTCCTTCAGTCTGTTGCTTCTTAGTGTCCCGACAAATCCCAAGCCTCTCTTTGACAGCTCATTAGGCAGGTCAAGAGAGGAAAAGTAGTTATCTGCTGCTACTTTGTATCCTCTGTTTTCTGGCAGAGCCTGGCAAATCTTTAGAGTAACGTCGCCGCCCAGACCATACTGGTAATTTTTCTTTGCTTGTCCTTGGTAGACATTGAACTGATAAAGAAAGCCAGATGAATCGGCCCGTGCCCACAGTTTTATGCCCCAAGGGTGCGGTTTCGCAGGCATGTACTGCTTGATAGGGCATCTTCCTGTAAAAGGAAATCATGAGTTTGTCGATGCTGTTCAGTTGTTTGGGTTCTACAGTAAGAAAGTTTCGCTGAAGTTCATCTAACCACGGGCGGATCTTCCATACTTTGGCCTGTTTCGCTTTGTCGTTGGCTTCATTGTTGCCCGTGAAGTGCAAAAGGCGCATGATTTTCTCGAATTGGTTGTGTGGTATTATGTCCGTGTGATGAGTGCACGTATTTCAAAGTGCGCGCCATAAAAAAAATGAAAGCAAGACGAAGACGACGTTGGCACGAGCGCTAAAGAAGAATAAAATAATGAACAGGAACACCAATCCGAAAAGGCCACAAGTACAGCTACGAGCAATCGGAATTCAACACGAAGACACAAGAACACCAATGATGAAGGCCCACGATGAAGATGGGGATTAAAAAGCGCCAAGAGAACGGGCGAGGGGGAGACCAGGGAGAGACCGGGGAGAAGAACCGGAGCAGACGTGGCTGAGGCGTGGTGGCAGGAAGAAGCGGACCAGGGCGCGGGAGTGGCGGCCGAGTTCCTGTGACCAGGCCGCTGCAGGCTTCCACCTGGGCGTGTACCCGAGCGGTACAGCACCTGGCGTTGGCCAGGCTTTCCAGCACCTGGCGTTGGCCAGGCTTTCTACCAGCTTCCCATCGCCTGGCGTTGGCCAGGCACTCCACCGGCTTCTCATCGTCTGGCGTTGGCCAGGCACTGCACCGGCTTCTCATCGTCTGGCGTTGGCCAGGCACTCCAACGGCTTTCCATCGTCTGGCGTTGGCCAGGCCCAACTGCGGCCCCGGCTCGTGGTCTGAGCGTCGGCTGAAGAACGCCGAGAGGTTGCTGACTCCGACTCGCCCGACGCTACCCTCCCTCCGAGCGACTCCTCGATCCAAGTCCGCTCCAAGTGCGTCTGCTGCCTCCACCTCACCATCTACTTTCATGTGCCCACCAGAACGGTGACAGCCTCTTCTTCTGAACTATCTCTTTCACACCGTTAATTATTCTCTCTATCATTCATAGTTGTGTTAAGTTTTCCTCTACTTCTTATGCTTCGTCCAATCTTTATCCTTTCCTCTCTTTAATCCGTTTCTGTAAATACAGCGAGTGTTGTTTGTTGTGTTTTGCACAAACGGTCTCGTCTATCCTTCCTCGATGACTGGCAAACCATCGACTATTGTACACACGAACCTACACGAGGGCACGCTAATTCGGTAGCCCCGTGACAAATTGGCGTCCGCGACAGGACAGGACGACGAGACCGTTTATGCACTTTATTTCGCACGGGAAAAAAAGAAAATGAGCGCTTCGGAATCGCGTAAAGTTTTTGAAGAGTTGGCACGTCGAATAGGTTTGGAAGGGGAGGAATTTACGGCATGGGTTGATGCACGAGAGGCTGCGCGGCTACAAGAAGAGAAGGAGCAGTTAGAGTTTGAAAGGGAGATGGAGGAGGAAGAAAGAGAGCTCGAAGAAATGAAATTAAAGACACTTCAGTTAAAGCTCAAACTCGCAGAGGTGGAAAAGACGCGAATCGTAAAGATGCAGCGTAGTAAAACGCCGTGCATGAGCACCAATGAGCGGGCGTTTGAGGGTTGCTCTGTGGGAAGCGCGTTGCTGAGGGAAGAATTGAAGTCCTTTGCCGGAGGCATGACACCATGCCGCAGTCTTTCGATAGAGTCAGAACCTGAGCTAGAGGATAGCGTCGAGGTAGACAGCCGAGAGACTGGGATGGCTTCAGAAGTGCTCGATGAGGCAGATGTCGGCTTTGCGGGCGTGGAACAAAAGTGTTCCAGTTTAGATGGTTTGTACTTTGGGGCCTCTGGAAGGCTAAATACAGGTGATGAGGACATAGTCCCTCAGGAAAGGGCTGGTGATGAAGCTTTGTGTGTTTGTCCTAGTGACGATAGCGAATGCCGCTGTGAGGAGTATAGGGCGGTGGCTATAGAATCTTCATGTGTACTGTTAGCTACGGTAGCACATTACAGCATGGTCCTCGGAGACCAGACAGATAACTCACCTCCAGAGCTGTTCAGGTTAACCTCTGGAGAAAGTGAAGATGGTGACGTGTCTCACAGAGAGTGCGATGTCCCAACCGGAAGGGTTAATAAGGCCCTAGAATCAACTGCTGGGTTGGAAAAACCACAGCTCGAAAAGCATAACACTGTAGAGGTGCATGGCACTCTCAATATAGAGTCGGCAGAGTTTTCCAATGTGCCATACGGCTTAGAGTGGATTTTGCCAGAGTCGTCTGGGGTATTGCCTGCTCATAGGCTGCAAGCAAGCGTTTACATCCATCAAGAGATCATGCGAACGCCAGTAACTTGCTACGCCTGGTTGCCAGATCGCTCCCATTCATTCGAATGCAATCATTGCCCGTATGGAGCTTCCAAAGTCGCGGGGCGTTCGATGGTATTCAGACGGTCATGCAGATGGGTTGCTGGGTCAAAACGCTTCCGAGTGTCGGTTCTGCTTGTCGTTAGGCATCTGGAAGCTGCTATCCGATTTGTGTGGGACGCCATAACTTAAGCGTCTTTTCTGATTCCCGGCAGCTTCTCCTGGGTTCCGATTGCCAGCATGTGTAACGGATGTTTTGAACAGGCGGAAAGGTCATGCAAAGAGTTGTGACATAATGTTTCGATACATCACAAGTGACGGCCAATTCGTGTTCTGGTACTTCCCGCATAAAGATGGAAAACATTGGTCATGCAACTCTAAAAAAAAAAAATCATCTCATTCTGGGAAAGGTGTTGCAATAGTGAGATTGTTTGAACAAGCAATATTTCTTTCGCTCTTTTTGGTCAAAGAATGTTTAGTGAGTTTCCTTGTGCTCCCGTGCATGTAGTGTGTGAATGTATATGAACACTGGAACTATATGGTTTTGATTGTGTATGGACATTGGATCTATTTTGTGAACTGTGTGGTGAACTAAAATACGCGCACTTAGCAGCAGTTTTTTTTTATGAAAAAAAAAAACTTAATGAAAGGGGGGCTTATTGTGATGAGTGCACGTATTTCAAAGTGCGCGCCATAAAAAAAATGAAAGCAAGACGAAGACGACGTTGGCACGAGCGCTAAAGAAGAATAAAATAATGAACAGGAACACCAATCCGAAAAGGCCACAAGTACAGCTACGAGCAATCGGAATTCAACACGAAGACACAAGAACACCAATGATGAAGGCCCACGATGAAGATGGGGATTAAAAAGCGCCAAGAGAACGGGCGAGGGGGAGACCAGGGAGAGACCGGGGAGAAGAACCGGAGCAGACGTGGCTGAGGCGTGGTGGCAGGAAGAAGCGGACCAGGGCGCGGGAGTGGCGGCCGAGTTCCTGTGACCAGGCCGCTGCAGGCTTCCACCTGGGCGTGTACCCGAGCGGTACAGCACCTGGCGTTGGCCAGGCTTTCCAGCACCTGGCGTTGGCCAGGCTTTCTACCAGCTTCCCATCGCCTGGCGTTGGCCAGGCACTCCACCGGCTTCTCATCGTCTGGCGTTGGCCAGGCACTGCACCGGCTTCTCATCGTCTGGCGTTGGCCAGGCACTCCAACGGCTTTCCATCGTCTGGCGTTGGCCAGGCCCAACTGCGGCCCCGGCTCGTGGTCTGAGCGTCGGCTGAAGAACGCCGAGAGGTTGCTGACTCCGACTCGCCCGACGCTACCCTCCCTCCGAGCGACTCCTCGATCCAAGTCCGCTCCAAGTGCGTCTGCTGCCTCCACCTCACCATCTACTTTCATGTGCCCACCAGAACGGTGACAGCCTCTTCTTCTGAACTATCTCTTTCACACCGTTAATTATTCTCTCTATCATTCATAGTTGTGTTAAGTTTTCCTCTACTTCTTATGCTTCGTCCAATCTTTATCCTTTCCTCTCTTTAATCCGTTTCTGTAAATACAGCGAGTGTTGTTTGTTGTGTTTTGCACAAACGGTCTCGTCTATCCTTCCTCGATGACTGGCAAACCATCGACTATTGTACACACGAACCTACACGAGGGCACGCTAATTCGGTAGCCCCGTGACAGTCCGCAATGGGAGGAAACCGCGTTCCATGTTCCCAGTAACTGCTAACACTGGGCATCTGCACCAGCCCCATCAGTAAGTACAGACCAACAAATTCATCAAGCTCGCTCTCCGTGACATTGAGGGATTTTCCAGTGGTCTGAGTGCTGTAAAGGTTGGGTCTCCCAAACTATTGAATTCATCATTGATGGGGTGACGAACTGTCTGAAGTAAGACAGGAAAGAATGAACCTCGGTAGGCTGTGTGGATGTATCTGTGAACGCAGGGAGGCAGCAATCCATCAGGTGCTTCCTCCAGTGTCTCCTGTCCATGGATCATGTGTCGCAGTGCGAGCTGCTCACATACTCTTCATCCTCTTCAGAGGACTCATCAGAGGTGTCAGTATCCTCTGTAGCAAGCCTGGGTGCACCGTCTGGAATGTATTTGTCGTTGTCAGTCAGATCATCAAGGTTGCTATCGTCACCCGAAGGCATGCAGGCTACGATATCCTTGACCCTGGGAGCTGAAAAAAGAAGTTGTAACAGATGTGTTTGTAGGCAATTGCAATTCGTATCGCATATGACACGGACGGTGAAGTTTATGATGAATGCCCGCTGTATCATATATGATACGCTGAAAACGTGTTCCCATGAGAACACTTTTACGCAGTAAGGCACCGAACAAAAGTTACTTAACAGCACCTGTGAAGGTTCTAGAACAGAAATCAGGTAAGAGATTGAAATATTTACCTTTGTTTTTTGATGAATGACCATAAAATGTTCTTGGTAGAATCACCATGCCGGTTGACCTCGGTGCTGCCATTTTTACTGTTGCCGTGTGTCCCCCTCACGGTGAAATTCAGTACTAGTCAAATGCGAAAATGTCTGATGTCCATGGCCATTGGTCTGTGCAGCTTTCGCTTATGTGTTGGGGAAACCAGAACTGCCTATGATACACTGGGCATTACAGCTGTAACACCCACCTATAACGCATAAAATAAACGTATACGCTCAGTATTATCGGTTAAAAAACGACATAAAATGCAAAAGCAATGTAATCTGGTGAGGCAGCCTTGAAGCGCTATGTGTACAATTGCACACACATTTTTCACTGAACAGTACAGAGCCATCTTTAGCAACAACTGCAAAAACTTCTCATTTGCGAAAAGCCATAACATTATCTGTTAAGCTGAATGAACATGGTCTTTGTAAAAGTATTTTACAGCGTTAAAAAAAAAGAATCACAACGTACTCACGTGCTAATCCGTAAAAACTCGAGGCGTCCATCTTGACTGTTTGTTTGGGCCTCAACTTTGTTGGTAAAAACCTAGATGGCGCTAGCTGTCCACTTGGAAAGCATGCATCAATGCTCACGTGGTGTGTCATTCGATTCGAAGCAAAGGAAGGCGCGCGACGTGGCGCCAAATTTGATGTGTACGATTGTATACACTGCCACTGAAGGGGATATATATATATATCTTATATGCACATATATACATACATACATAGTGTCCTACATAACTTGAGCCAAAATCTTTATTTTTTTCTGTTTTCTTTAGCGATAAGTGTGTCAGAAGTGAATAGAATTGTACGCATGCTATTCGCATTACTTTTCATCTAGTTACATGTATAGGCATGAAATATATATAAAAAAAAATGAAGGACCTGTGTAGGATAGCCTTGCATGCTGCTACCGTGCTGCTCTAAAGTGTGCAACCTAGCATGCCATTGAGTGCAGACCGACTGTCGTTTTTGGCTGCTCTTATGTCTGTGTGCGTCTAAACTGTGGTAGAGTATTTTCATTGTGGGTTGCCTTAAATAAACTGGTGGCACTGAGCACAACTCTTCATAGCTATGTGCTGACGTCACTGCAGCTTGCGCTATAAGATCAGCAGTGTGTGTTAATGAAATTGCTGCGAACTCATGCAAATTTTGATCCTCTTAAGGGTATTTTGATCATCTTTAGGGAAAAGGGAATATAGTCCAGATCTAAGGAAGTTTCAACTTTCACTTAAGCAAAAGACACGGCGACGAGAAAGCGTTGTCACAATGCAACTGCATAAGTTGTGATGTGCTTTCATTATAATCCTTGTAGATTGCTTTCGCATGTGAAGTATTAGTTAATTAGTCATTCTGCCAATCAGCACACACAATTTTCAATGAAACGAGAAGGCGCATATTCATTGGGGCAGTGAAGAATCGCTGTGACCTTTAGGTGTGCCGTCGCTCTCTGAATGTAAGTTTGATGTGCATATAACTGAAGCCATTTTTAAAAGGGCACTAGCACCAACATTTTAGCTGCTGGGATAGCCTGTAGGATCAATTTTCATGTGCATGCGCATATCTGCTGGATCCCAACAGCAAATATAGATCGGAAGGTAATTTAAATGAATACTGAAGTCCACGTGCACAGTCGAGTGCTATACATCGCACCTTGCGACATCACAATATCAAAGGTGACAAAAGGGGCCCCCAACTTCTGTGACATTCGTACTGCAGCCGAGCTTCGTGTAGTGAAGCCAGCTATGATGACATCACAGCCACCGTTGCGAGGTCATATGCATGTGTGGGGGGGATCCGCCCCCCTCTCTTCCCCTTATCACCTGATGGAGGGTCGCCAAATCTGCTCATACCTTTACATTGCACCTAATTTTGGCTGAAGCAGCTTCAGTGGAAGAAGGTTGTGAGGAGGAGGGGGCTCTGCATTAATATACTTTCAGCGATATCAGGCCTCAGGAGTATTGTTGCCACCCAACAACAATGAAAGCAGTGACGCCGACAACGCGCTAGGCGTGCGATAAGCAACAGAATATGAGCGTACATTGCAGGCCGTGCGGAAGTGCCTCACAGCTTTGTGTGCTCAAGTGGTCGAATTTGTTTACCCTCTTGCAAACGCTAGGTGGCACCAGTTGCACCTGGCGGCTTGTCATTTTCGGAGCTCTCCCAAACAAAAACTGAAACTGATCATTAATAAACAGGTTGTGCAATTATTTGCCATGTCCTAGGGTAGTTGTGTTATCACTAACATGCCCCCACCTACATAGTGCAGCAAAGATCACAGGAACATTTTTGGCTAAGCACCCCTTCAAAGGGACAAACAACCACTCAGGATTGGATAGAGGTTACCTCACAGATGGAAATGTATTGTGTTGGCTCAGATGAGCCCCAATTTTCTCCTTAAATGTGGCTTTGTACATTTACTTCCTAACAAAAGACACAGAAACTGAACTTTGGTAACAGAACCAGCAAAGAACCTGCAGATCCGGGGCATTGGGGAAACAGTGTCATGCGAAGCAGTCAGCGAAGAAATGGCCTACGACGAATTGTTTGACATTAAGCCAAGTTTTAAGGCCAGGATTAAAGTCTTTGTACAAGGAGCACTGCCTCAAAGTCTCGATCGTCTCAATGATCTCCGGCTTTCTCCATGTCTTGGCAATATGTATGCCCAACTCCCTTGCCAACTTCAACAATTCCGGCTTCTTTAGTGTCTTCAAGTTCATGGCCACTCCTAGTACTGCTTTCTGCACTCCACAAAGTTACAACACAGGTTTTTGACTGCACGAAGCTTCCACAAAGATTTCTGACTGCTTTCACTCTTTCACAAGGCTCCACTCAGGATTTCTGCCTTGTCGTACTTAACCCATACAACAGCGGCAGCTAAAACTCTACCAGCTTTTACTTATCACAAAGAGCAAATGCCTGGTGAAATTCAACAGAGAAAGTCAGCACACAACCAGCAAGCAGTCGTGCATCCAGCATACTTCATCTGAGAGTTGCCGTTAGGTAGATTCCCAAGGTCAATGAGCTTGATCTCATCCCACTGCTGCCACCAGTTTGTTGGGAACGGCTTACCAAGCCATGGAGCCGACCCAGTTAGTAGCATGTGCTTTTGCGGCGATGGAATGGTACCGTGGGATCTGAGACTCCCGGAGAAATGAGCCAAAGCAGACCAGGAGACCAGGGCAGAGGAAAACTCAAACAATGTTTATTACATGGTAGAAAATATCAGGAGAGTTCGGAAGCTCGTTTTATAAGGATGAGCATCCCCTAGTCCGTAGCAGAGGAATTGGCCTTAGCCAGTATGTCCGTCATGTGACTTGGAGATGACCATGGGCAAATGGCCCATGGTCACCGCCTCCAAGTAGACATCAACCTAGCGCTCTCTCCTTATCTGTCACAGCCGAAAGGAGGGTATAGGGTGTCCATTCTGGCAGCTGTCATGCAGTGATGAACTGCACACACGTGTGGACCTCCTCTCTCAAGCATTGGCCATCAGAAAAGCATTTGTTTACGCATTCATGCACACTCCACAGCTCTCTCTCAGAAGCGCAAGCAATAAGTAACAAGGCGCCCAACAGTCACGCCCACGTTTGGGGTGTGTCGCTTCTGGTGCTGTAGCCTGCAGCTTTCCTCTCCACGGTCACCAGCTCACAGAATTCTCTGCTGGAGTCCTGTCGCCACTTCCCTGAATGACGTCGACTGTCGAAGAGGGCTTCACACAACGACGCTGTAATTCCCAACGCTGGTTGGAGCAGTCTCTAGAATGTTCATTGAAGGACACGGTAACACGTGAGGACCAGCTTGAATTACAGCTGCCATAAAGACATACAGGCTACCCCTAGCCACAAATGGAGTCCGTCCTTGCTCCATTTGTGAAGCTCGTAGTAGTCTACGTGGACCACCTCAATGTTCTAGCAAAGGATATAAAAGTACTCGCCCTCGCAGATGCAACACACATTCCGCTGTGTACACTGAGGTATGTTTGACAATAAAGCTGCGTTGGGGCTGGTTGGTAAGACTTCATGGCTTAACATGCTGCTTAGGATTGACAGAATACGAAGAGACAGGCACAGGCGCATCAACACGCTTCACCCTGTGTAACAATGTTTAATGCCCTATTCCTATAGTGTGAGTAGTCACAGATGTGGCGGGTTTCGTCGATTAAGGCTCTGGTGAAGTAACAACACTTGCTGCTTCAAAAGAAATAACACAAACACGTCGTATAGAGGGATAGTCTGCTCTACGTAAAACAAAAGGGTGTAGGCTTACTCCTTGGCTCTCCGGTTCTTGCGGTTCCTAGGCAGGTGTGATATTTTCCACCACTGGCACAACCCCGCCACGGTGGTCTAGTGGTTATGGCACTCGGCTGCAGATCCGAAGGTTGCGGGATCGAATCCCGGCTGCGGCGGCTGCATTTCGATGGAGGCGAAATGTTGAGGCCCGTGTGCTGTGCGATGTCAGTGCACGTTAAAGAATCCCAGGTGGTCGAAATTTTCGGAGCCCTCCACTACGGCGTCTCTCATAATCAGCGCTGGTTTTGGGACGTTAAACCCCACAAACCAAACCAACCAACCACTGGCACAGGAACTGCTAAGCTAAGGCCGTGGGTGAAATTGGCAAAAAGAGCTAAAGAAATGGTTGAAATGGGTGTGTGTGTGTGCTCCCCACTACTTCATCTAAGACATCCTGTACGCATTCATCAGGCAATTCCACACCTTGCACTTGGACTTCTGTGCCCCTTAACTTTGCAATGGCCCATGTCTAGCTCATCATAGGTTCAAAACTAACTGCTTACATTAAAAATATCTTATCAAGAGATGCACAGTTCTCTTGACTGCCTTTTACCTGTGTGCGTGTAAGCTGTTGCTTTTATGTAGCAACAGATTGAGAATCTGAAGATTGTTCCAATGGCACTTAGCGCGCACAGTGGCAATGAACAGTTAAATGTTGTCTTGCGGAAGTTTTGCAAGTGAGAAAGTAACGAAGTGGAGCAGCATTCATGAGGAGGAGTGCTGATGACAGGTTTATTACCCTTTCAGTAACCACTAGAAATTCTAGAAATAAGGGGTTTTCTGATCCACAGGGTCCTGTGAATCCAGGAAATTGAACATTTGATCAAACAGTGCACTTTCTTTTAGGGCTGTGCAAATACAGATCTTTGATAATTGAATAGTGGCAGAGGCGAATCAGATTGAATATGGAATACATTTTTGGAAAATCCTCTAATGTTTCTTGGACAACCATTGTTACAGTTGTTATAAACTGGTGTTCTTGTTCTCGTGTGTATAGTATTAGCGTTAAAAGCAATAATTAAGCATGCATAGTAAATCGGTGGTCCCATTGTATCCACAGAACCATTCAGCAAGTGCAAATGATTGTTATGTAGCAGAGAAAATTATCCTGCTCCACTCTTTTTTTTTTTCATATCTATAATATGCCATAGGGGATTGTATTTATTGTACTTTTGCACCAATTTTGTGTCGATTTCAGTGCATATCATTTGGTAATATATTTGAAGAGTGTTCAGGTTTATGAATAATGGCTACTTGATTTTAAGGTTGAATTGGACAGGACACTGCTTGATTCAGCATTGAAATTTTTGACTATTTGCACACCCTTGGTTCCTTCTGGACATTTCAGCCGCACAAGTTTTGTCTTCACAGCAAAGGATTTATTGCTTGGGCGGCACTTGCACTTTAAATTTGGATAGCAGAGTCCACTTTCATCTTTTGTTTCTTCCATTGAATGTGTGCAGTGTACAGCTTTGTTGCAGCTTGCGGGCCTTCTTGTTGGGCCTTCTTGTTGTTGGGCCAGTTCACCATCGCCCGATGCATCCTTAAGGTATCCAGGGGAAGAAAGCATGTCCGACCCTACCATGCGGGATGTGTCTAAATGGTAGTACACCTTTCTTGTGTTACAATGGTAGGAAATAATGTTCATATTGTTGATACATCTTCAACAGAGGTCCCCCTAGGTCCTTCAGTGCATTAAAAGCAGATTCGCTAGTTCCTGTTTAGGGGCTATGACCACCATTTGGCTTCTCATCGTGCATGCATACGTCGGGGCTATTGATATTTGGCAGTACACCAGGTGGTGGCACAGAACGTGACACACACACACACACATAGTAGCCAAAAAACAATGACAAGCTTTATTGGATATTCAAATAAAGGCTTGCCCGCCTTCTGGGATGAAAGTGAAGGTATTCACTTGCGCTGCACACGCCAGCGCTTGTCTTTGCTCACCTTGGGGGTGTTCAAGTCCCGGCCTCCGGTGGCGTGGCCTCTTGCTTCCATATCCCCATATCATCTCCCTCAGCCACCCTTTCAGGTGCAGGCGGCCTCTTCCCACTTTGAACCAGTTCACAAAGACATTTTGGAGGTGACGAGGAGGACCGGCTAGGAAAAGTCGCCACGCTGAGGCAAGCATCGTAGTTGTGGTGGTGGCAGTGTCCACAATGCGAAGTTACAACAGGGGCCATCACTTGTCATTGAGGCCGCATGCAGATTTTTACTATGTGAGCATGTTGCTTTCCTGAGCGACTGTTGATAAAAAAATATGAATGTGCCACCTCCAAAGATGAGCCCCGGGAAATGGGTATGACAACAAGGGCTTCAGATGAAACAGCATTACTGCGATTGTTCACTTCGTTGCTAGTATCAGTCTAGCCTTGAAATATGTTGCCATCCAATTTCGGGTGCCTTCTCATGGCCATTTCATCATCACGCAAGTTGCAGTGAAGTTGGTTTGTCTTGACCTTATTTGAATTTGCTTGTACGACATACAACGCTTCACTTGTGAACCTAGGTCCTCCGTTAGTGGAGCTGTACCATTCAGATATAGTTTATGGATGTGGGCTTTCTCAGGCTCTACATGCAGGCAGATAACAGGCCAGACCTGCATGCTCTGAGAAAAGGAACAGAGACAAAATACAGTCCTGGTTCATGGACACAGCAAGGTACCCAGGCAAGCAGAAAAGAATGGTAGCGGCCATCATGACCCATTGTGCCAGAGGAATCAACTGCACCTCCACTCATAGCACTGCTGTCATGGAACCAGAGGAAATCCTAGTGCTAACTGTTGCGTCGTGACTGCAGCGGGTCCCACGACGAAGCAGCGGAAAACATGACGGGTGGCCGGCAGGGACGCCAGCTAGCCACGAACACAACGGTGGGGCGCAGGGCGCCGAAGAAGAACCTCTCGCTCCGCGGCTTACCACACACTCTCTCCTTTATTTACACGTCCTACACGTACGCCTCTAAAGCGCCCCTAACGGCGCATCATCAACGGTGCCGAGCGAGGCGCCACCCGGCAACGCAAGCACGCAAACCGAAACAGAAACTAGTACATCGCGACACAACATCATCCCCTCCTCGAAAGAACGTTCCTGCAGTACTCGCGATGCACAAGACAATTTGTCAGTACCTACTGTTTAAAGAAGAATTTCACATGGTAAAGGAATTCACTACACACGCAGGTGTAGGAAACAAGTAATCGCAGTGCACTCACTGTTCATGGACATTGAAGCTGCATTAAGCAAAAGAATGCACAGTTCACTCAAGACATTTGAAATTAAATGCTAAAGAAATTGACAGTATATTGACAGTTTATGAGAACACTGCACAAGACAGAAGAATTCACACCATTCTCCGCACACATGTGCGGATGCATAAGATTTTTGACAGCGTGCACACTGCTACGCATTGAAAGAATACACATGACACTAGGATGAACACAATGTTTTCATGAATGCAAGTCTGAACGTACTAATTTATGTAATATAATCTGCAAAGCGGCTCGGCTTATTCCGCTTCCTCCTGGAGCGGCGCCTTTGAGAAGGACTAGGCCTTTGAGAAGAACTAGGTGATTGTGCTTCCTGATCATCTAAACTCGGAGAGGAAACATCAAGACTCGTAGGAAGAGGTGACGGCCCTGACCCAGAACTTGAGTTCGCGGCTTCATCACCTGGGCTCACAGCCTCAGCTAAAGCTTGACTTTCTGGACCAGAGTCCGATTCAACGGCCTCAGCCGCTTGTGAAGGTTCAATATGAACTGCTTCGCTTGGTGTAGATGTACCAGCTACACCGTCTGGGAAATCCTCCCCCCCTGCAGAAGAAGTGTTGGTACATGGAGGCCACATGTAGTAATCCGGCGTGTAAGGAGAAGACGTGAAAGACAAGTGACGGGAAGAAGTTTTTGGCGTTGAAGCCGAATCCGTATGGAAAATGACAATGCGAGAAGCGTTCCATACGCTGCCATCACTTAATCGAAAAGATGTGGGACTAACTTGTTCTGAAACTTTGTATGGGCCTCGGTACTTGGGACGTTTCCCTGGAACTCGGACCTTCACTGTGTCGCCAACTTGAACTTTAGATGGCTTAGCACCTCGACGATTGTCCACATAGTGCCTCATAGCTTGTTGACGAGAAAAGACTCTGTTACGAATGTGCTCATGCGAGAGCGCTCGTGTATTGCGATGCAAGGAAACGATGTCAAGAGCAACTCGGGGTTGCCGACCGTGAAGCAGTTGCGCAGGAGACACCCCAGTGGTGCCCTGCGGTGTAAACCTGTAAGAAGCTAAGCATTCAGTCAAAACTTGCTTAAGGGAATGCTGTTCCAAATGAGCGATTTGAATGTGTTCTTTCAGAACACGATTGAAACGCTCGATTTGACCATTCGATTGCGGATAAAAGACTGACGAGTTCAAATGCTGAATGCGGCGTTGCGACAGAAAAGTCTCGAACTGGAGAGACTGAAATTGCGGACCATTGTCCGTTACTATTGCATCAGGAAAACCTTCTCGGCTGAAAATGGAAGAGAGGAATTCAATAATAACTGCAGAAGTGACTGTAGGTGTGAAACAAATTTCAGGCCACTTAGAATGATAATCAATGACAGAAATAATGAACCGCGCATTTTGCGGGACATTGTGCAAAGGACCAATGATATCCATGCCGAGTTTTTGCCACGGTTGATCAGGCCATGGAACAGGTTGCATGGGAGCGAATGAAGGTTTGGCTGACTTGTCAGCCGCCTGACATATGTGGCAGTTGTAGACTGCCTGTTCGACCTGCTTGTCTAAGGCGGGCCACCAGTACCTATCCCGAAGGTTCTGCCTTGTGCGAACTATGCCTGGATGAGACTCGTGTGCAAGCTGTATTAGCTTGTTACGGAAAGAAGCAGGGGGAATCACGCGTTCATCGCGGAAAAGCAAGTCCTCGACACAAGACAGTTCCTGTCGGACTGCGAAGTAAGGCAAGAATTCAGAAGCAAGAGCACATTTGGAAGGCCATCCTTCACGTAAATATTTAAGAACTTGAGACAAAGTGGAATCTGCGGCAGTGGCTACCTGAAGTTCGGCTTTAGTGATGCCAGAAGTAACTAAGGAAACCATTTCCTCATCACGCTCTTCAGTAACCAGTATCTGAAGAGGAAGGCGCGACAGAGCGTCTGCGACCACATTATTTGCACCTTTACAATATTGCACACTGAAGTTGTAATACATCAGTCAAGAACACCAGCGAGATATTCGGATGGGGCGCCGGCCTTCAGATCCTGCAGAAAGAAGAGCAACTAGTGCTTGATGATCTGTGCGCAAAGTAAAGTGCCGGCCCCACACATACACATGCCATTTTTCACAAGCAAAAAGACAAGCGAGAGCTTCACGCTCTCCTGCTGAGTACCTGCGCTCGGCAGGGGACAATGTGCGTGATGCAAAAGCAATGGTGATCAGTTGATCACCTAGCTGTTGTTGAAACACTGCTCCGAGTCCAACATCGGATGCATCAGTCGTGATGACAATGGGCAGCTTCTCATTGAAGATACTGACAACTGGCTTCGAGGCCAGGATTGACTTAATTCGAAGGAAGCTCCGCTCAGCTTCAGCTGACCAGTTAAAAGGCTGTCCCTGTCGAAGTAAGGTACGCAGTGGTTCAACCACATCGGCATAGTGAGACACAAACTTGGCATAGTAACCAACAAGACCTAAGAAGGATTGCAAAGTTTTGATATCAGTAGGCCGCGGCGCGTTAACAATGGCCTGGACTTTTGATTCAACAGGTGTTAGCCCGCGGGAACTGACATTGTGTCCCAAGAATTGCAGCTCACTGACAGCAATAATACACTTATTATTAAGTTTCATGCCACATTCGCTGATACGAGTAAGAACAGTATGCAAGTTAGCGTCATGCTCTTCGCGGCTTCGGCCCCATACCAAAATGTCATCCAAGTAACACAGCGCGCCACTACAACCCTTAAGAATTATTGACATCATTTTCTGGAACACTGCAGGGGCAGATGCAAGCCCGAAACACACGCGGCGAAAACAAAACAAGCCTTCATGCGAAATGAAAGTGGTTAAGTCTCTACTGCATTCAGACAGTTCAACCTGGTGATAAGCGGACGCGAGGTCCAGCTTGGAAAAGCATGCCGCGCCGGACAGTTGATGAAAGAGTTCCTCGATGTGCGGAAGAGGAAACCCGTCGATGATGATCGCCTTGTTTGGTTCTCGAAGGTCCACGCACAGGCGAATGGATCCATCCTTTTTCTTGACGACAACCAGCGGGGAGACCCAGTCAGAAGCAGAGACAGGCTCGATGATTCCGTTGGCTTGAAGACGGGATAGTTCTGCCGATACTTGCTCACGAAGCAGTAGAGGAATACGGCACAGTTTAGCACGCACTGGGCACACACTAGGTCGACGCGTCACTTTATGCACGAAACCACGCACACAACCCAGTTCACTGGTGAACAGGTGACGAAATGCAGAAGGCGCGTTGGCCGGAAGATCGTGTTGAATGTCGACTTGGGCACATGTCATAGATGCTCCGAGGATATTTATGGATAATGCCTTAATGGCATCACGTCCCAGCAACGAGCTGCCATTGGCAGTGACGTAAAAAGTGATCAATGCAGTGCGACTGCGATACGAAACCTGGGCAGTGAAATGACCCAAATTATCAATTGTGCCCTTAGAATAAGTTTGTAAGACGATGTAAGAAGGCAAGAGCCGAATGCCGGAAAGCTGACTATAAAAGTCAGCGGCACTTATTAAAGAAACTGAAGCACCTGTGTCTACCAGAAAAGACAAGGGGACATCGCCCACTGAAGCAATGATGCTTGGCTCGGAAGTTGCGTTGAGACCATCCACGTTTAGGACAGTGACCGTATTGGTCTGCGCGGTAGCACTCAACGAAGCGGACGAAGAAGCTGCGTCAGGATGAAGTGCAAGAAGAGAATTGCAGACGTTTTGAAAATGGCCAACTTTGCCGCACGCCAAACAAGTGCGGTTCCGAGCAGGACATTGTGGAAAATTGGCTAAATGGCGGGTAGACCCGCAGCGAAAACAATGTGGCGTCGAAAAAGACGCTGAAGGACCTTGAAATGAGCCGAAACCTCGCTCTTGCTCAGAAAAGGAGAAATTCGACGATGCTGAGTCGCCATATTGCCGGCTTCCTCGCCCCCGCGACGCGGAGGATCCGCCATGTTGAGGACCGCCATAGGAATGTGCAGGCGGACGGCCATGTTGACCGCCGCGTTGAAACTGGGAAGATGGACGGCCATGTTTCCCGCCACGCCGAACCGATGAAGAAGGGCCGCCATCTTGACAAGACGCGCTGGACAAAGAATGGGCGCCTTGCTGCCCCGCAGCGGAAAGCTGCTGTACAGAATGTGGAGCAAACTGCTCCAACTGGACGCGAACGAGCTCATCCTCCCGCGCAATTGAAATGGCTTCAGCCAAGGATATGGAGGAGCCTTTTTGCAGAAGGCGACAGCGTACGTTTTGCGACGCTATGCCGGTGAACAGTTGATGACGAATCATTTCGCTTTCAAGCGCGCCGAAGCTGCACGACGCGGCGAGCGTTTGAAGACTGATGATGAAATCTGCAACAGGCTCGCCGGGAAGTTGTCGGCGTTCTTGAAACTTGAGGCGTGCGACGTAGTCGCACGTAGCGTCCTTGAAGTGCGCGTCGAATAAGGCGATGGCATCTTTGAAAACGTCGGCAGACGCTGGCGTCGCCGACGCGTTAGCGGCGTCCAATGTATAGAAGAGCTTCAGGCCGGCGTGGCCCAACGCGTTGAGCAGGAGGGCCTTGCGACGCTCGGGCTTGCTGGCATCCTCGCCAGCCGCGTCTGCATACACCTGGAAAATTAATTTCCAGTCAGACCATGGGATTGAAGGGTCCCCGGGCATAGCCAGAAATAAAGGCGGAGGAATGGCAGACGCCATCTCAGAGCAAGCAGTGAGGAGGCGGAAAATAGCAGAATGCCCTCAACGAGTGTTCGACGAAGGCGAAGAAGAGCAACAGACGCAGCGTTCACCATGCAAGAACAAAGCACGGTTGTTAGGCCTCGCGAAGGAGCGCGGGAAAGGCAGGAAAGCGAAGAATGCGTTGCAGTAACGGTTCTCACCGTTGTCTCGTCGCCATTTGTTGCGTCGCGACTGCAGCGGGTCCCACGACGAAGCAGAGGAAAACATGACGGGTGGCCGGCAGGGACGCCAGCTAGCCACGAACACAACGGTGGGGCGCAGGGCGCCGAAGAAGAACCTCTCGCTCCGCGGCTTACCACACACTCTCTCCTTTATTTACACGTCCTACACGTACGCCTCTAAAGCGCCCCTAACGGCGCATCATCAACGGTGCCGAGCGAGGCGCCACCCGGCAACGCAAGCACGCAAACCGAAACAGAAACTAGTACATCGCGACACAACACTAACTGTGGAAGGGACGCAACCAAGCGAACAAGAAGTAACCATGCTATCAGACTAGCAAGCAATATGCAGAAGCTGGTTAGGGTATTAATCTGTACTGCAGCCTCTAGGATTATGTGATCTATAATAACTCCAGAAATGGACGTGGGCAAGGCATGTAATGCGAAGGCAAGCCAACCGTTGTTGATTAAGGGTAACAGAGTGGATCCCTAGAAAAGGCAAGCATGGCAGGGGGCAGCAGAAAGTTAGGTGGGCAGATGAGATCGCGATGTTTGTGGGGGCAGTGTGGCCGCAGTTAGCACAGGACCAGCATAATTGGACGTCTTTGGGAGAAGCCTTCGCCCTGCAGTGGGCACGGGCAGGCTGATGAAAAACCCCAGCTGTTTTTTACCTTGTTTGAGCACGCAGGTGTAAAGGAATTGAGGAAAGTGTAGAGGCTAACAAAGTAGCTCGTGCTCGTATTATATTTTTTGAGTAGTCGCACGGCGCACACAGATGACCTCATCTCGATCAACCAGAAGTACTCCACAACGTCGAACCATCCATCGCAGAGGGTCTAGAAAACCATTGCCCCTCTTAGTAGCCTTGACAAGGAATCTTACTCTTGATACCTGAGTCACGTTACAAAACCAGTCACTTCGTTTCTGCAACATACACAACCTTCAGAAAATACCCTTAAGCTCATGAGTTGTTCCTGATTACCTGGACATGCTGGATTGTCTGGTATGAATGAGCTAACTCGCTCGCCTGTGGAGCTCTTCCAGGCACCAGACAATCCCGCTCCAGTTCAGCTGTACTTCTCAGAGCAGCACATAGTTCGTGGCTAGCATTTGTGCAACCAACATTTACGGTGCAGCTATGGACCTGCTTCCTTTCTACGTGAACAAGCGTTTTTTGCATGTGTGATCCACCAGGTGACCTGCCATTTGGCTACCGTGCTGCTGGGGGCCTGTTTCAAACGAAGCACATTGTTCAACACCACCTAACAATGGATGCCCCTGTTGAATTCTTTCTGTTGTCCTAGTCACTCTCATGCTCTCTCTCTGATTTAGAGTCTTCCCTCTCTTTAAAAATTGTTTTGGTATTGTTCCAGAGGAGTTCCACTCTACTGGAAGGGAAGACTTCTTTTGCCACAGGAATTGATATCACCTCCCTTGGAAGTGGAGACTAACACACAAAGGAGCCCCTCATGAGGGGGCCTCCCTTGTGGTGGAAATTACTTTTCGCTCTGATCGGCTGTGTGCCTCTATGTATTTGTGCGAAGTGCAGACTGGCTGTAGCAATGCGACTGAACTTCTAATCCTTCTTTACAGCCACCTCTCCACGCTGGTGAAGTGGGGCGTGGTGGCTTCACCCTGTCACATCTCCACACGCATTTCATGGCCGCAGTTTCTAGATAAGACAGCATCAGTGCCATTACTTTCTGACGATGTTGGCCTGAAGCATAGTCTTTTCAATTGCTGTCACATGCAGCTTGGTACCGTTGGCAACTTCAAGGTGCAAAAAGGACTCGCCCCTGTGCCAAAATCACAGACGTTCACCAGGCCTGGTGTACGTGGTGTAAGCTAGCTCATTGTAAGTCCTCCCAAGGATCAACTTGATCAACCTAACTGGCGGCACTTCATGAGGTCGACAGGGACAAATATATTTTTGCCAGTGACGTTGTTGATCTTCAAAACAGCCCAATACTTGCCTATGGTTGCAGCTGCAGGAACGCTCCAATTTCTAAAATTATAGAAGGCTGTAGTGACCTCTACCAACTAGCTTTCGCAGTGCACCATGGCCGGCACGTAAATGAGGTATACAGAGTTTCCTGTACATGTCATGTGAAGCAGCTCTGAATCGCGATTCCACTTACTGTGCTTGTGGAGCACCCGTGCCTTAGAGCTCTCTCTTCTCTGGTTCTCGGCTGTGTTAGCTTCGTTTTTTCGGGAGTTCTCACACCAGTAGCATATGGTCAGTTCTGCATAGCAGTAGCATAATAACCCTTCTAGGTTATAGGGGTCTCTCTTAACCTTTATACGGTTGCCATGGGTGCTAGCGGTGGCAGACACTCGCAAGCACAAACGCAGCAGCCCTAGCAATTAGAGCTGTGGCCCCTATCCCGCGGTTCACGTTAGATCGCAACCACGGCGGGTTCAGGCCAGGGGTACAGAGACAAGCCTTTGAAACGAAGGTGTTTATTCACCTTGTTCTAATGCCACCAACGCAACAAGTATAAAATATGCAAGTGCCTCAGCGCGCAGGAGTAATATTCCTTACGGCTGGGGCAAAAACAAAACAAGAAAAGCACACAACAAAAAGGGGCTGATAGTGACTCAGCTCACTTCGTGTGGCTTTGCGCTCCGACCAAGAATGAAGATCACTCACGGAAGGAAGGGCAGGCGCTTGGTGACGGCGGCGGGCGGCAATCTCACGTACTCGGAGGGGATCCGGTCAGTCCCGACGCCTCCAGACGAAAGACACAAGACCTTCCAGAAAGCGGCGCGCCTTCGCAAGGTTGACAGAGGAGGCATCTCCCCGAATCTTGGGAGAAGGGAAAGAGTGGAGAGGAGGGAGCGGGGGCATACCGGTTACAGCACTGCGACGAGGCATGAAAGGCAACGGGGGAAGCGGCGTGAGTGCCCTCTCACCGCGCCGGCTCTGCCAAAGCGTGCGCATGTGACACGCAACTGGTCTGCGCCACTGGAATGCGCATGCATCCCCCCCCCTCCTTAATTCATCCCCTTCACCAACGAAGCCACCACCATCACCTGGGACTAACGCAAGCGTAGGTGTCCACTACGCCGTCGAGAGCGTCGTGTCGATGAGGGGGCTGTCTCCGCCTCTGCAGCCGTTGTCGCCGGGTTGGCAGCTGTCGCTGGCCAAGGAGGGGTGCCGGGTGATGATGATGAGTCGCTCAGCTGGTCCTGGACACGGGATACGTTCGGCGCGGCAGGGGGCTGGTGGTGCTCGAACGACCGCCCGTTCGCCGTGCAAGAAGGCCCGATGGTGGAATGTCGCGGTACAGACCAGCGCCTCTTCACCTTGCGCGAAGCTCCATTGTCTGGCATACGGGGGCAAAGAGCAGGCGACGCACGAGCGATATGGACTGGGCCAAGGGGTTGCTGTGCCGTGAATGTGTGCAGGCAGGGTCGTCTGTTGAACAGCGGCCTCCTCAGCTCCGCCCCTCCAGGTATTACGGGATTACGATGGTGAGGAGAGGGCAACGGGACCGAAGTGTCGCCGAGTTTTCCGAATTTTCCAAGGCCGCTGCCGCCACTCCGGACCGGAAACTGCTTTGCTGTTTCTGCTTGTTTGCTTTTTCTCGCCTTGTCTCTGGCCGCTGCAGTGGTCTCCGCTGTCGTCACACCCCTGCTCGTAAGGCCCGCAGGAGCCTGGCCTTGCATAGAACGCGCGGCGAAAGCAGTTTCTTCTGGCTGGCCGCTGTTGCTGCCGACGACCGTCCAGGTGGTCCCTCTGTTGCTGATTAGCCCAAAGAGAAAGCGCATGCTCGCTCCGGGGGGTTGCATGCGGGACGCCGATAGAGCATTCCGTCAGACATCGCACACAATAAAGTTATCCCCTACAAGGTCAAGGAGCTCTCAGTGTTCCCCGCTCTCCGTGCTGAGGCCTTTGGGCTTCTCAATGGCTATAAGCGTGCCGTCAAAGCACGCTAGCATGCCCGGAATGTACCCCCATCTGGAAAATGCCGCCTTGGTCCTCTGTTTGGCAGCTGGCATCAGCGGAAACTGCACCAACTTTTTCAGGGCAGCTGCTGAAATAATGGCCTCCGACACCGCGTGAAGAGTGGTGCTGACGGCTGACTGTGCCATGCTGAAGAGTTCTTCACAACCAGCACTCTTCTGAAAGCTCCTGGTAGCGAAAGATCGAAGCATGCACAGCAATTTCCTCTCTATAGAACAGCTACTGCCTTGCTGGCATCCAATAATGGGGTCAAGTTTGTTGCACAAACTATGCACTGTTTGTTTAGACAGACAAAAGTGTTGCCGGAATTCCTCTTCTGTCATCTCCTCACACATTTTTCGCCTTCGGAAGTCGTCTCTGCATGGCTGCAGCAGCCGCGCAGGCGACACGAAAAGGGACGTACGAGAATGGAAACACTATTTTCTCGGACTGCGAGTGCTGGATTGCATTAGATGCATTTCAATTCAACCCAAGCCACCTGAAGACAGTTTTGCATCCATACCGTCGAATGGACGCACTCGGCATCCGTTGTGCTGCGTTCGTCCCATAGCAGACATGGAATGATTGACAGCGACGTGACGTCATGGGTCTCGTCATGGTTCAGATTGACTGATCACATTCGGCTCGATGGAACGAAGGTCTTGGAATGTGTACAAGGTTGTGCCTTAGGTTTTTGACCCTGTTGGCATCTGGTGTTCACTGTCTGCCGGTGGTGTGATGGAATTCGTTATTTGTTTTCTGCGCTTGGCACGAAAAAAACTCTGTAAGACATAGATTACGAGCAAAATTGTCCTGACCATTTAATAGGGTGAATTCTGGGTATTTTCCGTGAGACAGCACCGAGCGCTCATCTGCCGTAAGTTTGATGTTGGACAGGTTGATGATGCTTTCTCCTTGATTGCTTCCATCTTTTTTTCATTTGCATATGTGTGCTGGCAGGTTTGTTCTCATTCTCCAGCGGGGTGAAGTAGAGGGGGTGTAGTATCTCTGCCCTTTGTAATGATTTCGTCAATAATGTGATGCCGTCACGGGTTAGTTCACTAGATTTTGCATTGGTTATGTTATCTGTACAACTTTTTTCGAAAGTAGCAACTTCACTGGCCTGTGACACGGAGAGGACAACCGTATCCCTAGCCTGATGTTCCTCAGCCCTCATCAACACAAGTGTTCTTTCGTAGTGTTCATTTATTAACTTGGCTAAGTCTGATGAGGCCGAATTGCGAATGCTTTTCCATGTTTTCATTTCAGTTGGTGAAAGATTATGCACGGCGGGGATCAGCGATAAACGCGCAGGTAGAACGTACAATGCGCGGGTGGTTGTCAATTTGGAGTTTGCACGAGACATAACGGTGATGGCAAAAACCCGTTGGCACTGTCCATATAATTGCGATTGCAATAAAATGAAAACGCTATGCTGCTGGTGCCCATTTGCATAGCTGATGTAAGGCACAAAGCTAATCTTATTCTCATAATCAATAAGTTGACTGTCACGCAGTGAAAATGGATGTTTGATTTCTGCAAAATGAATTGTCACCGGATTCTATGATGCTAACCATAGTTGTGTTGGCAATATAAGTCCAACCTGCAACAAAGAATGTGATGTGGTTTTTGTGCACTGGTGTGAAACATAGAGATTTGATACCTGTTGAATGGCAAGCCCCAGAGATGGCGAGAGTTGTACTCTTGCTGTCTCTTTGGTGTTCTTTGCTGCATGCAGAAAATATTTATGAATGCCTGCACTGCAATAAAATGCTGCTAATAAAGAACCTGAGTGTTGCGGATGCTCGTGCACCAAAGCCTCTACCATATTTTTCAAGTTGTGCACATGGCATGAAGGTGCGCCATGCCACACAGACATGTCCTATTCCTTACTATATGATGTTGCAGCGGTAGAGGAGAACTCCGGTGCAGCAGGGGATCAAGGTCGCTTTCCTTTGTCTTGACCTTGTGTGCACTGGTGCTTGTGGTTCTAATGTGGTGCTCTTTGTGCCATCTGCGAGGAAACATGCCGTAGTTGAAACAGGAAGCATATTTAAATAAAGACGGGTATTTGTGTGAACGATTGTCAAACCTTCCCCCAGCACCAGCCTGGCCTTTGGTGGTTGTCGCAATGTCCAATACTTCGTTTTTTTTTTTTTTTTTCACAAGCGTTTCCTAGAGAATTTTTTCATGCATAGCAGACATTTTTCCTTACATGTCGTCCCTTTCCAAAATCAAAGGCAAGGTCGAAGTGACCTTGAGCACACCGTGCAGGCTGCCTTCCTTGTTAAGTATTTTTTTAACATATCTCGCTCAGAGGTGCTGCCACTCGCGTCTGCTATTTGTGGTTTCGCTGGCACCTGCACCATATCCCTGCACTCCTCAAGCTCCTTCATCACACGCACAGTTGTAAACCTGGGAACTTGAAAAAAAAAAAAAAAAACTTCAGGGCGCACCGCCTCTAGGATGGGTTCCCAGGAACGTCAACTTGCAGACTGATGGCAATATTCATTGTCGAAGTCACATAACACACAAAGTAAGCAAAATTGTTAAAAATCTCTTACGGTAAAACGACTCTTTAATAGGTTTCTTGATGCCGACGTTTGAGCGCGATGGCGGCTTCCTCCAGGAGTGTGGAACATCCGTGCACGATGTGTGTTTGTCTTCATTTATAAATATGGCAACAGCCGTCTGCACATGCAACATGCGTGCAAGGTGCTTCTGTCATTTGATGACAACTAGAACAAAAGAAAAATGCAATGGTCTGTGATATTCAGGCACATTTTTTTTTCCTTGTTTGAACAAATAGCCGGCTCACCTCCAGTCGCACGTCGTAATCCACGCTTTTCTTCTGGGCGAAGCACTTGCTGACGATGTCTGATAGCCCATTTTTTCCCACCGATTCTTCGCTGACAGCATAGACTTGCCTGCTCACGTACAACTTCTTGCCCATGGCCATGCAGCTCTTCTTAATATAACCATTGATATTTGCAATTTGTTTAAAACCGCAGAACAGCACACAACGATCACTTGCCGGCTCCATCACCACACAACTTCACGTGAAGCGTGCGTGTCGAGGCTGTAAACAGTGTCCCAACCTGAAATGCCCTGGCGCGGCCGCTTGTGGTGCTGCGTGTACCACTACGGAAGCGGCGCGCAACCAGGTCTCTAGATCTATAATACCGTCTGCCTTACTGTACACACATCTGCTTTACTTATATTTGCATTATACTTATGTTTTAAAATTTGCTTAACAGGAATAGTCAAGTACCCTGCTAGTGCCAATGACCTTTCTTGACAGAAGCAAGGACACTGTCATGAATGACATGAAGGAAGCGCATCACACAGGTGTACATAAGCGTGGTGTGAAGGGACCATCTGCGCTAATTAATCTGCCAGCATTCGACATCGTGTGGAGGCTGTGTGTCGAGGCTGTAAACAGTGTCCCAACCTGAAATGCCCTGGCGCGGCCGCTTGTGGTGCTGCGTGTACCACTAAAGTGTACCGCTACCACTACGATTACATGCACTGTGCTGTGTGCATGTAATCTGGGCTGAACTGGGTCGACAACACCGGTGAGCAGAACGGCCACCATTGAACAACACATCGCTGAGGCCACCTGCGAAATCAGACCTTGCAGAGTCCATCCAAAGTCACTGTTCACTGCAAACAAGCTTTCTTGAACGTTTCGCATCTCACCAGTCACAACACTCCAATAGCTGTCGGCTCCGAAGAGAATATTGGTGTCCTCGCGGTAGTTTCGTGTGGGAGGCCTGAGCCAAACTCACACGATTCGTTGCTTGCTTTTCATGACATTCATAACTCCCCCAAAGGGGCAAATTGTCACCTCTTTTTCGCCGATCACCTCCAAGTTCAGTTCTCGCGAGATGTACTCCATGACTAACGGCCGCTGGCTACCTCCATCAGAGAGAAAGCGCGCAAGGTTCTTTCGATGAGGGCCGTTGACCCAAACTTGTGCCGGTTGCAGCAGAGCTGAATTCTTGGTGTAGTTGCTCAGCAAAGCTGTTGAGTGTACTGGTATTGGGGTGCTTTCGTCAGAGGGTGGCGTAGGAGGATCACAGAGTGGTGTGAAGTGACGGCGGCCGCACTTCACACAATGGATATTCTAAGAATTCTTACATTCTTTCGCCATGTGCCCTTTTCTTTGCGCAACGGTAGCACCTTCCTTGGCTCCCGAGTTTGTTTACTTTGATTGGAATTACCGCGTTGCATGATGCTGCCTTATGACACTGGTTCACAAAGGGGGCGCCTCTCTTTATCCCATTTGACACCCACCTTTGGGTTAACAGCTGAGCCCTTTCCTCTGATGTAACCAACATTTGGTGTATGAATAACTTTCTGTGCATTAACCCATCAGAAATGGTATTTAGTTGACAATTATTCAAGGTGGCTCCAGGAAATACCAGCTGCTTAAAGCACCAAGTGTTGCGGTGCAACTATAGATTAACATTTAAGATATACCTCACATTCATCCAGTAATACAAAATGTTTCCTGTGGAATTCATGTAATCATTAAATCAGGTAATACATACAGATACAGATCATTCTTTCATTAAATTACTCATTTGTTCATAGCCACATCCCTCACTGTATATTGTCTTAGGGTAACACTTATCACTGTCACATAGGTGCTCTTCTGCACCTTCAAATCAAGCTCTTCAACCAAGTACATTTGACCACATCTTCATCCACCGTAAACCACTTTGCCAAAGCCTCAGCGTATTACCAGTAAGAGAACTGCTGAAACAAATCCTATAAATACTTGTCTTAATGCTTAAACATCGCAGTACCTTAGTCCTGATCTTTCTTGGTTATCTTCTTAAAAACACTGACCCAATTTGCTTCTTGGCCGTGTTTGAAGTAAGTGGACAAGATTACTGCCTTTTTTTTTTTGGAATATTGTTCTGAAATTCCATGGCATACCATGTTACACCACTGTCATCAGTACATATATGTCTATGCTTCTACAATAAACACTCGTGATCATTTTTGTCCCCACTTGAGCTTCATGTTTTATTGTTTCTATTGTCCTTGATTATTTAATAAAAGAATGAAAAAAATTTTGGCTGCCTCAAGGTGATGGGAATGTGTGCCTCTCCAGCCTTTCTAACCACTCAAGCAGCTGCTCTCGGTCCTCTCTCCAGCAGTCCACTTCAAACCTGCCGAGGTGCAAAAACGATCGATCGAGTGCCCACATATACTAGTTGTAAAAAAAGTTCTATTCATTTACAAACAGTTTTCACATGCTTATGCTTTGCTTCATCGAGCAAAAGCCGCCTCTTGTCATGCTCGAGCCTCCTCCTTGGCAACTGAATTTCTTGTTTTCGGAGCTCAAATTCGTACTCCTCCCTTCTAGACAAAAGCTCCAAGCCGAGCGTCTGAAGTGCTCCAAGTCCTGTGAAGGCAAAGGAAGAAAGTTAGTGTTATAGCTGTGCACTGCTATGTATAAAATTAGAATACTTGTAACTTTCAATGTATCAATTCATTTCCGAAGAAACTCAACTCTTCACAAAAATAAGCCAGATGGTCAAATGTAAGTGTTTCTGGCTGCTCAACTGGTCGTATGCTTACACGTGCATTTAGCAGTGCACGAAATTTATTATTGCACATGAAACTAGTACTGGCTGTTACATAAAGTTATTCCTCAGTAGGATGCCGTTGGTGATATTGCATAAGTAATGGAGCTGCTACACTATTTCATTACTATGTCTGCTCACTCTGACATCCGACAAACCAGATTCAGAGGATCACTTTAAGTTGCATAATTGCAAAGTTGTTCTACGTAGCTAGCAGAGACTAAGCCAGCCCCAAAAGCTTTAGCATTGGGGAACGGTAGACGTGATATGTACAGAACTCTGAAATGCATGCCACCAAATTTATACACAAATGTGTTTACTAAATTTACTACATCTTAGATGCTGTGCAGCACTATTTTTTACCCCTTGGAGCAGCTTGCGTACGGCAACGCTTCCGCTGGGCCTGCTGCCGCTGCAGTACAAATGCCTCAACGTCGTCAGAGCCCTGGACTATGCCTTCGTCGGCTTGCCCATTATCCACAGGCTCTGGCGTGTGGCAACTGCCTTCCTCCGGTGGCACTCGCTGATCTCGGTCGAAAATGCCCAAAAGTATCGAAGAGGCTGTTTCATTCTCTGCAGCAGAATAGATGACAATGGAGTGCACTTGAGAAAACTTGCACGTCGCCTACTGGACCACACATTGAAAGCAGTGGTATATGTATCAGTATCTTTGATTTGAGAAATATTGCTACAAAGAAAGCATAGAAGGCGTTCAGTCAGCAGTAGAACAGTTCAAAGCACACTGGGAACAAAAAGCCATAATGTCTGTTGTGCATCATACACACAACCATTCGTGCGGTGAGGACAACACTTAAAAAGAAAGTTGCAACGCTACACCAATCGGAATATTTGCACGAAAGGGCAACGACAAAAATGCGCTGTCTTTATCAGAAGCGCCCTTGACATGAGCCACAAGTTTTGCTACCTCAACGTAAATATGCAACTCGCACAGCGAGCAATGTAGCTGTTAATGAAGCAGTTGGATTGTCTACATACTTGGGCATGCACCTGCCTTTAGCACACGAATTTAACCTACAGATCCATGTCACTATATTTACGAGGTTATGAAGTACGCATTCCTTTTTTTGCATAGCTTTAGTCACGTATGGCTCTTCCAACGACACGAAGAGTCACTATATTGTAACAAGCAATTACCTGTTTATGGGTCTTTTCTAATTATCACCAAGAAAACTGCAGCAGAATAAGGCATGAGTAATCAATCTTAAATGATGTAAATTATGTAGCTATGACTATACTGCTTACCAGGCGCCGGCCCATGTTCGTCACTCTGTTGAGGCAAATTCGTGCAGTCCGCGGCAGCGTCTCTCAGCTGCTGCACTGCGCGTAGCTCGGCGGCAGCTGGCGGAGTTGCCTGCCTGGCTTGGTTCCCCGCCGCTGCCGTCCCATTTTTCTTGGATCTGGTGCGGGGTTCATAGTTGAACTCCCGGGCCAGGTCCGACACCTCTTGCAAAAGCTGCTGGAGCTCCCCATATTGCTCCTCCGTTCCAGATATAGCACAACAGATCTAGAACAAGTACGTTTATGTACACTGGTGCTAAGCGAAACCGTGACTGTTGCGTACACAAGTTCATTTACTTGTCGAGGTTTGCTGTGTCTTCCTTTCGGAAGTAGTTAAGCAGCAGCTCCACACGCTCCTTCACGGCCCACAAAATCACATCGGGCTCGACTGCCGCGATGACATTATGTAAAACTTCTTCCCACATTTGTGGGTTTTCAAAGGGGTTGGCGGCAGCCACTTCCCGCAAGAGGCACAGGCCCTCGTGGATGCGGAAGCGCTGTCGGGGCTTCCGAACCTGTCGAACAGAAGAGGCGTTCGTCAGACTCGCAGCACTGGAGGCAGCCATTTTGCTTGTTTCCGTTTTCCGTTCGCTACGTTTGTGCACTCCGTCCAGCCTCAACTTTACCGGAGCGGCGGCGACTGGCTGGTGCCGCGCTCCCACCCGAGCGTCCCGCGCATGCACACTGGCGCTGCCGGCTGGCTGGCTGACCGGAGCGGGAGGAAAAAACGGTCCGCTAAAACTGTCTAATAAAACTTGCTGGAGTGGAAGCCGCCTATGCGCCCTTATGGGAGAGACTGAAGCAGAGCCGAGTGCGCAGCGGCCATCTTGCCAGTGGCAAAATGGAGCCGAGCGCTACCGCACTCGTGCGTCTTCGCGCTGCAGATAAAGTTACTCGTTTTATAAAGCAATGAAAACAAGTAGTTGTGGTTAAAAACGTTTATTGTGACTTGTAAGCAGCCAAGCGGCATGTATAGAAGTAAATTCAGCAGCACAGGCATTAAGTAGCGGCGCTTAAATCAGATACACGGTAAAAAAAATAACAGGTTTCCTACTGGTGATGGAAGATGATCGCGCTTGAGAGAAGTGGTCTCACCTTATTCTTGATCAGTTCACGGTTTCGTTCCTTAGTCATGCGGTGTATTCTCACTTTTATATATTCTTCAGCGATTTGCTTGCACAAATTATAGATGTGATTGTCAAGTGGATCAAAGTCAAGGATGTGGTGCTCCAGTTTATGGAACCACTTTTTCTCAGCCGTCGCTCCCAGAACTTCCAAGATAAGCTGTTTTGCTCTTGACTTCACCGTTAAGATGGCATCACATTCAGCCTGTAGCCGCCACAGTCCCTTCTCAACTTCTTCACAGAGGCAAATGACATCCTGTGATGGTGAAATAAGTCCACCCTGGCTCTTCCATTTAATTAAAGGTGCCAGCTCATCTGAGTGCATGGCTGCGATGCACTGTTCACAGGTAGTTGGTGCACAAACTTTTCCAACAATGAACCCTGCTATGTATGGGACCACAGAACCGACAAAAGCAGAGAGGCTTTCGGGCCAGTCAATACGACATGTGTAGTTGTGGTCATTGGGCTGTAGAACAGATGCCCTGCGCATGTCAGTGAGTGTGCTCCTTGCATCTACCATGGCTCCAGTAGTGGTTGCATTCAATACGGAGACAATGTCTTGGGAGCAGTTTCCATATGTTGGAAGACGTAACTTCCGTCTGAACCAACAGACGCTTGTACGCAGCCATGAACTGCGCAGCTGTTGGATTGTTGTTATATCCACCTCGTCCACGTATTGACCCAAAAAAGTTTTCAGCATGATCTTGACTGAGTTTGTGTGTCAACAAGTACTTCAACCGACCCTGGCCGACAAGCTCGGTAAACATTCTTTCAATGCTTGCCATGCATATCAAAAAGCCAACAAATCCAGTTTTCTTCAGTCCCTCTGTCACTGCAGGTCCTGCTGGATCCCTCAGCCCGTTTATGTACGCGACAGTCTCGGGAAAAAAAAAACTGCTTCCAGCATGCTTCGTTCTGCTTCTGAAGGGGTGCTTTGTAAGACCTTGCCAGCGGGTTCCTGGAGTTTAGGATGTCAAACAAGCGATCGAAAGTTCTAATGAACTTTGATGTTGCACTGGCACCCTTGAATTGCGGCAGCTTAAGCTCTTGTTCACAGAAGTCCAAAGCATCAGCAACTGAGGCACTTAGTGCTTGTACAGCACATCGCACCTTCATTTTTTGCTTTTCCCACTGAACGTGGACCTTCGTTAGCTTGTTGCCAAGCCACAACTCTTCACGTTCAAGTGCATCCAACGCCACTACGTAAGCCCATTTGACATGCTTTCCCTCATTGTCAGTGAGGTGGCTCACTGTTGCCAACGGGTTGCGCACAAGCTTAATCATATGGCAGGCATCTAAAATAATGTGAACATATTTAGCGTTATCAGCTGGGTTGGCAAAGCTTGTAATAAAATGAGAGTTCGGTTGAAGCTGAGCACCTAAACATCTAGCCATTGTAAAGTTTGACGAGGCACCATCAAATGTAAGAGAGACAACTTCATCTCGCACTGACGCAAGTTTCTCGGTGAGAGGGAGGCAATTGTGGCGAAAATCAGCCGCCCGGTCGGGGGGCGAGAGGTCCATCTTCACTGGGCTCCTCTGGAATGTGGTTTTTTTCTTGTTTGTTGTTCCTTTTTCTTTTTCGTTGGCCTGAAGAGCGACGTAACTGACGGCAGGGTGACCCATGTGTACATAATGTAAATAGTTTCTTTTGTTGTTTTTTTTGCCTCCGGGAGGCGAGGAGCCTGAACGTGCTAGTACTGCACGTCGCGCGCGCGGTATCATTGTCTGGCATTCTTCGCCTCGGGCTGGCTGATGCATGTGGACGCAGGCGTGATCCTCCTCTTTGCCGTATTACGGCCACGTCGTGGCATGGCGTGGTGCAAGAGAAGGGCAAGGTATCCAAGGGCTAAGGTCACTTGCACGTGGTGACAAACTGCAGGGCTGGGGCGCACACGTGCGCCGAGCACGGGCGAGGCAGAGTGGCCACGTGGGCGCTCTCGTAGGCCTAGGAGTCTCGGCCGAAAAGGGGAGAGAAGAGCGCAGCAAAAACACGTCTTCCCTCGCTGGCCATTCAGACGGGATGCTTCTTCCTGCTGGTGACGAACACTCTCTCTCTCTCCTTTCTATTTTCCTTCTTTTCTTCACCTCTTTATATCCCTTATCCCCCTTCCCTCAGAGCGCTTAGCCGTGTCCCCTACATGGAAGACAGAAATTAGCGCCTCTTCCTTTCCTCAAGAATCACTATATATCGTTGTCTAGTTTTGCGACGAGCGTGGGTTGGACCAACACCATCTAGAACTGACAAGGCCCTTTCATACCCCTCTCGCCACATGGCATATGTCACAGTAGTTGTCCGGTTCTCCAGTGACCGGGGACGGATCGCGCTCGCGCCACTCGCGCATTCTTCCTGAACTGCAGACAAGCTAGAACAGGTTTGCCTTTCATGTTACCTGCTTCGCTGGTCAGACTGCGTTGGCTTGGTGCTGCGTCGCACATGCTCTCGAGTCCTTCTGTTGCCACGTGTTTCACTTTATTGGTGTCGCATTTATGAGGACGTGAATGCGCCTCGATCAGTGATCTGTGCGATACGGGACGGCATTGCGTTCCCGGGTGCCGCGGCAATTATGACAGTGGTTCCAAAGTGCATGTTTTCGCATTCCCCAAGGATAAGTTCGTAAGAGGAACTGGATAAGAGCAATTCCGTGAAAGGATTTTACACCAAGTCTACACTCCAAGGCGAGAAACTGAAATTTGTGCTCTTACCGTCTGCATCGCATGACTCGCGTTGTCGCTCTGCTACTTGTTGCAGCAAGTGAGCATCGTATGTGGTGATGGTATTTTACGGTTCAGGTAGGGCAGTGCGCTAAAATTGTGCAGAAATGCTCAAGGCCGTGTCAAACTTCCCATTAGCACCTTTCGTACAGAAGTTAAGTCACTTTTATGCTTGGCGCAGGTATGTGAACTTCACTTCCGTGAGGGTGACTTCATCGCAAAGCTGTCACACTTCGACGCAGAGTCAGGAAAGACAGTGACATTCGACAGCGAGAGGGTGCGCCTAGTGCCAGATGCGATACCATCGATTTTCCCGAACTGTCCATCGCACCTGAGCACGAATCGCACTCGTCGAGAGTCTCCAGTGTCAAAACGAGCTCGTATGGAAAACGGGGCCTTGAGCAGAGCCATGAAAGACTCTATATGCACAAAGAGAAGCGAAGAGAAGAAAAATGCTGTATCCTCACTCGCAGACTTAAGAGGCAAGCTTCCTGCTGCCTGCAGTAGTGAATTCTGGACCATCAAAGCCAACGATCGCTGTGTAATGTTTCTCCGCATCGAGGATAACCCTTCACCGCATGTGAGGTTTTCCGTCATGGTATCCGCTGATCTCTCCGTTGCATTCTTGGCAGGCATGACCAAGCTGGTATCATTACCTTGTGGAGGCACATTTCCAGACGCAGTGCGTGACGTCCGGACGTTGTCATCACTGCTCCAGCAGCTGGAAAATCACATGGCTGAGACGCCTGGAGTGCATCGAAAACAGCGACAGTGTTGCAGCGTACTGGCTCCTTACTGCATGAACTCTCTCAAGTCAATAACACGACAGAACACTGTGCTCTGTTTCGCCTACTAAATGAACGAATTGTTCTCGCACTCGTGCACCTTGAAGTTCGCGCTGCAACAAACGTAGCTTTGAACAACTTCTGCAAGCTTCGAAACGACACCATCCAAAGCACTGCTCAAAAAAAGGCTGCAGACAGAAAGATGGAAACGCTCAGCAAGAAATGAGATGGGCTGTATTTAAACGTTCTTCCTTACTAATGTATTTCTGACAGAGACGTCAGTATTTAAAGACTTGCCGTGGAGCCACAGAAAGCCATATTGTACTGTCATGAGTAAGAGAGGCCCAAAAACACAGGCTACCAGGCGAAACGGAGAGATCGACGAAGTCGGGGGCGGGGGGGGGGCGCGGGAAAGCACGCGCCATCGACACGTCGATGCTCACAATTGGTTGAGAGCGGGTTCGCGTCACGCGACCCGAGCAGCGATCGGTGATGGAGAAGGCTGAGCTGGCATTCTCTGCGTGGCACCGGTCAACGAAGAGTGTCTTGCCAGCTACGGACTGGTGACAAGGAGACGAGGGCGCCGGGCTCTGGGGTGCCGTCGATCTGGCTTACGATCGAGCACGGACTTCAGAGTAGCAGTGGCCGGACTGTAGCAGTTCCCGGCGTACCTGCAGCGCTCCACCTTTGCCGGCAGAACGGGACGACCAGCAGAAGAATCGCTGCAGAGGGCCGGTCTTTTTTGGAGACCGAGCATCACTTAGGAAGGACGCCTAGGCTAGGCCTAAGCGGTGATTCGCCACGTCACATGAGAAGCAAGGTGGCGGACATGGACGGACCTTGCGTGAGCGGCAGCCACCACTAGCAGCATCTGTCGACGACAGCTGCGAGGACACGACACACCGAGAGAGCACCGACTCCGAACCGCACCGCGCCAAATTCAATGTAAGAGCGCCCTACATCAGTTTGAGCAGCGGCTGCGGACATAAACACGAGGCCCAGGGTTGAGTGACTCCCGTTGGAACTGCGCCTAATGCGGATGATTTGTAGTTAGGCTATTTAGTTTGTTTACATAACTTGTTAGTTTTCTCTTGTGCGCGAATTGATGTTTTTTCGTCCTTTGCATGTCTTGGTGTTCGTTTTACAAAATAACGTTTTTTTTCTTTGTAAACGCCTGACGCCTTCGTCACTCTCTCTCAATCCATCGGAGCAAGCGCTCCCGAGATCCTCCCACACACCCGTGACATGTACACAACAGCGCTTGTTCAAGTCGTCTAATTTTCTAATCAAGATAGCTATAAAAAAAGAAAAAGAAAAGACTGCCACCGGTTTTCACTAACCCTTCCCTGCCCGAATGATAAGTGCGTCATAAACGGATTCTTTTTTGTGCAATTGTGTCTCTCTGTGGCCCTCTGAAGTAACCCCAGCATCAAGAAACGAAAATGTTCACTCTTTGGCTTTCAAAATGAACCCACACATGTGTGGGCTGGGCTTTTATTTGAGTGACTCTCTCAACAGAAAAAATAGTGGCTCACGTGGAATTTCCGTCCCTTAAAATTTGATATGGAACAATTTGAAGCAGTTTCTCTCACTTGTTAAACAAAGGTACACGTCGCACTTGATGCAGCGTGTGCAGCTTCTTGATGGGCACCCTGGCAGCCTGCAGCATCTCGCATTTTTGATAGAATCAACCGTTGGGAAGTGGTCAAAACCGTCGATGCGGATGTCAACACCAGGAATTTTCGCTACCCTGATGGCTTTGTCAACATGCACATCAGGAAGGCAGAGTGCTTCACCGTTGTCAGACCTGCTCCTTTTAGGTGAGGCACAAAGGGCTTCACCAATTGCGAGGCGGAATTGAAGGAGGTCCATCGTGTCACGTCGTTGGGCACCATTCTTCCTGCAATCCTCATGGTACTGCATCCAGGCATTCACAATGGACAAATCCACCATGTGAAGGCTGACTTTTAGAGTCCATTTCTTGGTTTTGATGGAGATGCGGTAATACTCTAGCAGCTGGTCGCAGATATCAACTCCTCCCATGAAGGCATTGTATCTGCGAACAACCGCTGGTGACTGAACATCAATGTACTGCTTGGTTTTTTTGGACCACCGCTTCACGGAATCCACTGGACTCGCTGCCGGTACATGTAGAGGCAATAGTAACAGACTTGCTGTCCTTCCATTTAACAATGGTAGCTTTCCCATCCGCGCTTCTGAATTCCTGGAAATCGCCTTGCTTCATCGTCGTGTCACTTTGAAAGTGAATGTTTTTGACGCGGGTTTGTCATGGTTGTTCCAGTAGCGTCAATCTCTTTGTCGATTAGTGCATCCAAAAGTGGAATGGTTGTGAAATATCTGTCAAAGTAGACCGATGAGTGTTTTGGCAGCGTTTCCACCAGCCTGAGGACAACGTTTGGACCGAGGCCGAGAGCAGTGTCTGCAAGTGGAGTCGATTTTCCTTGGTAGACCTCAAAATCCATCACCAGTCCAGTAGAGGTAGTCAAAACAAAGTTTTTCAAGCCAAGTGGCCTTGGTTTTCCCTTCACGTATTGCCGAAGCGAGCATCTGCCGGTGAACGGAATTATTTGTTCGTCGATTGAATAACTGATAGGTGCTCTGTCCAGTTTGTGACAGCGCTTGCGCACAGAATCAATGATTGGCTGTACTTTCCACAGCCTGTTCTCTTCTGGCTTATTTGGCGGCATTTGTGTGTCCACGAAATGAAGGCATGACCTCAGCGTTTTAAACTCTTCACGTGGCATCACGTTAGTCACTTGGTCGACTTGATAGCCCCTGCGCCAATACATGTGAATGTTCGGAAGGTGGATACATCCCATGATTATGTGCCTGCCAAAAAGTTGCCGAATTTTCTGTGGAGTTGCTTTGAGTATTTTACCAGTTGTCGACATGCAGTACATGTTGGTCTTCTCAGCGGCATTTTGGAAGAAAGAGTCGTCAAAGTATTCAGAAAAATATTCAAGTGGCGTGCGCACGTTACTCGGCGGCTCACTGAGATCGTACTCGAAGGATGGAAGCGACTTTTCTTCAAAGGGCTCTTCCTTCCAGATATATTTGCCTGATGGCGCACTTTGTGTAGCACATGCTGAAGTTTGCGCGATCGTGTCAGCAGCATCATCAAGGTCTTCTTGACTTTGCTCCTCTTCGTCATCGGCAGCCGCAACATGGCGCTCTGGTAACTGCCAGTCCGGGTCATCATAGTCGCTGCTACATTCAATGTCGGATGATTCCAACATCTTCATAATTTCCTCCATGTCGTCATCATTTTCGGGGTTGAAGATTCCTGCAGTACAAATTTTTTACACAATCAATGCAAGCGATAATTCTGCGCTTCAAAAAAAAGCACGTGAAAACACCAGCGGCCTGCCGCCGGTAGCTGCGTTCGGGAGCACGTTCGTAGTCACATGTGCCCAACCCACACATGTGTGGGCTGTGCTTTGAGTACGGCTTGTGGGTTAATTTAAGCATACTTTAATTTTGCCCAATTCTTTCACAGATATGTTCCGTGATGACTCAAGATGCATATTCAACAATTGCATGCCCTTGAAAAAGCGAAGTATCAATGTTAACTGGTACTTACGTCTCGTGGCGGGCGGCCGCTTGCTCCTTGAGGTTTGCGCCATTTTGGAAATGCGATGGTGGGCCACCTGGTGGCTTGTTTGCGAACTGCCTAGATCGGTTAATTCAGGGAACCCCCACAAATGTGAGGGTTGGGCTTCAACGTGTGTGGGATTGACCGAATAGCCAAAATTAATTTCTTTGTGTACCTGAACAAGGCAGGAAAGGGCTAAGTGCCCTTTGCAGATTTAACGCGAACGAACAAAGGAAGGGAACAGCCGGGGTGCAGAGGGACAACTAGCGTGACGTCACGTTTTCCCTGGAGGGGCCTTGTCAGTTATAGGTGGTGTTGGTTGGATTTCTGCGCAGCATTCCTTGCTTAGTTGAGCATTTCTTGCACTATGTAAGTCGGCATTTCCATAAATGTCCCCCATTGCTGACAATGAGGAACAGTGCTGTTTTGTAGCTTTTCTTTCTTCTGCTGCAGTTTCCGGAGAAGAATCTGTGCCCTCGCTGTCCGTTGTGCAGCTCAACACAAGTGTGTTGGGGGCAAATGTCTGTGAATGAAGCAAATAAAAAACGTTCACTGATGTTGCCTGTGAGGCTGAACGCACTTTATTTAAGCATGCATTATTTATAAGAGAAAAAGTGAATGACAGTGCCTTAAGGACAGGTGAATGACCCCATTCTAGCTTTCCAAAGCTTGACCGAGCCAAAAAAGTCGTCGCTGTGCGCTGAGTTTGTTGTTTCCTATCCAAATCATGCTCAATTAAATATGTAGTTTATGATGTAAATTCTGAAGGCTTGAGTACTGTTTGAAGTTTCACCAGAATTAATGAAAGTCTTGTGAATTACCTTGACCTGCTGCAGGAAGGTGTGCACCTGATCGGAGCTCTATATCGGGATAGGCGCATGTTGCCTTGGGTCAGGTTCAGGAACTTGTTGTCCAGGCTTTGGCTTGAAAAATTGTATTTGACTGACTGGTGCCGCCTGAAAAGACTAATTATTGCTATTTTATGAAAGGACAATATGCAGGAACATAAGTACGAGGGAAATCGGTGTGACTACCATGTAAAAAATCCCTATGTATATAGTTGAAGAAAAACCCGCCCTGGTCCAGGACTCGAACCCGGGATTGACGACTTTCTTGGGCGGTTGTTCTACCATATAAGCTAATGAGGCTGCTAGCAGATCCCAGGGTGAGGACAGTTTCATTCACAACTTCAAGCCCAAGGGCACTTAACTTTTGCTGTTTCATAATATTTGAAATGACTAACATGAGTAAATTTATTAAAACCTCACCGTAGACGACTTTGACACTTTAGACCACCTGCACGCTGCCTCTGTTGGGGAAGGGTCGTTCAGCCCATATTTGATGGCTGCCTCTATGTTAAATAATAGGGCAGCCACGTGTGAGCAGCATTCTCCAAGTCTGAAAACAAAGGTAGGCACACATTTTATGCGTTAGCAAGCAATCTTGAATAAACAAGTGTTTAACCACGGTGACTTGCACCACAAACTCAGTACTGAACATTGAGCCCACCACAGATGACGCGTACATTAGCTAGCTTGTCTAGAATTAAAAACTAGAATTCACTTAATTTCACTCATTCTCGCGACAACGAAGTGTTTGCATAGTTTTAACCGACCTAAAACGAATAATTATTACTGGAGTTTTATATACCGAAACAGCGATACAATAACAGTTGGGATTTATGTGCCAAAATAGCGAGATGATTATCAGGCACTCAGTAGATGGGCACTTCAGATTATTTTGATCACCTGTGGATCTTAGATAACGCGCGCCTAAATCTCAGCTTTTTTTTTTTTCACATTGCCCTCACAGAAAGGCACCCGCCAAGGGCGGTAATTAAACCCGCGTCTTCATTTAGAAGGGCAAAGTCGCTAAGCTTCCGCGGTTGATCATCAGCACGTGATCGCGCTTTCGAGTAGACAGCAAACTGTACTTACCCAGCTATGCACATGCAGTGAGCGCTGACAACAGTGCCATCGTCTTTGACGATGCACCACGGCCGGTATGTTTTCGAGAGCTGCTGGCTGGCCTCCACAGATGCAGTTAACAGGACAACGCCGACTCCCCACTTGCCTGCCTTGAACGACATTACGTGTCGCACTTTCCCACTCAAGAACGAATTGTAAGCGTCACGCAGTTTGTGGTTCTTGAATTGTTCCTTGGTGTAGAAACAAACACCCTCTACTAAATACACGAAAATGTCCACTGCTGAGGCGGAAAATTTCTCGGGCCTGACGAAAAACAAAATTGCACTACATCGTCATCCAGCGGGTCCGGCAGCTGTTGGCCCTCGAAGGACAGCTTGTCTTGGTAGCGATGCTGTGCGGTCGTTTCGAGGCCCTTAAAATATTCACTTGTCATGGTTGTCAAGCAGTGCTGAGGTGCAAACGATAACGCACACTACCAAGAAAACATCGGCGATGCCGTGCGCTTGCACGGGAGTCTTCGCTTCAGACGGGAACCAGTGAGGCGGAAGTCGTTTAACCGGAAGCGTCGCGGGAACACCAATAGGACGCACGCGCGGCTTGTTTGTAAACATGAAAAGGGTCTATAAACAGAGTTCACGTACACCAGAACAGCCTTGCAATTGGACTGATCTGGCACATAATAAATGTTTGCAGTAAAAATGCAGAAAAGACAAAACAAGACCAACTTTACTATGTTAACAAGACTAGAACACACGATGCAAGAACTGTTCAGAGTTCATGTGAAACATAAAATGATCATGGCTTTAAACAGAGTATTTTAACAAGAGAATAAAGAACCTTAGCAAACACAATAAAAAGCTGATTGCAAAGTAAGGACGGAACCAGATTACTGTTGTCTAACTTCAACTGTAAAAAAAAAGGACGAGAATGCTTTGCTTTAAAGGTTCCCTTAAACAGTGGTCAAGTACAGAGCTTCTATGGACAGTACATGACACCAGGTTACCAAGGTACAGTCAGCATGTTGTCAGAAGTAGTCACACTGATGATTCACAATAGTTAGGATTGGAAACTGCAGTGGCTCGCCACGTGCACTTTTCCTTTTACGTTTCTGCAAGCCTTGCTTGCCCTCCATTGAGTAACACTTGGCTACTAGCAATGTCAGCGAAAGCTCCTGCCTTCATGCCTTTTGCAATCAGGGCTTCAGCATTGCTAAGCATTGCTTTTGCCGCATGAATTTTCACGCTTAGGTCCTGTTTCTGCTGTGGCTTTGTCGAACTGCACTCGATGCGATGTTTGCTTCTCTTAGCTGCATGTTCAGCCTCTCTGCTCATTCGCTTTTGGTAATGCTTATATGACCGTTTTACTTCCTTCTTCATGTCCAATTTCAGCGGAATTGTGGCTATGTCTCGGTGAAACCTTTTCGAAAATTACTGATTAGCATGAAGCCCATTTATGCTCTTAATTGAAAGGTTGCTCTTGTCTTGCAGCAGCCGGCGATTCTCACTGAACCCTCTTTCGACATCAACATTACCATGTGAAAGGCACAGCAAGGACATCATGAGCTTCCCCAGCAAAGGGTATCTTGGACCGCTGCTTTTGTGCCGCAGAACAAAAATGTGTTGCCAGGCATCATCAATTCGTTGGCCTGGGTCAAACAAGCTTCTGCGTTGAAACAAGTGCAAGTTCGTCCATTAGAGCCGACATTTCTTGAGGTGCAGTCACTTAGGGAAGTTCTTGTGCCATGTTTCTAAAAGCTACAGCAGAACTTCTTGAATGATGTTTAGTTGAAGGCAACAGAGATCCCTCAAAATAATGTTGTCGAATGGCAGCGTTGAAAGCAGGTAGCTTGCCCAAGTGATATAAAAGCTTCTTGCTCAAAGTTTGAACAGTTTCTTCACTTGAGCTGACCAGTCTGAGATGGCCCTTTCTGTGTCACCACCAATCTCGATGACTTCCTTCCCGTTGGTTAAAGACTTGATGTCAACCGATTTGAACTCTTCCCTGGCGAGGCCCCAGTAGGCACAAACCAACGGTTGTTTGACCTAGACCCCAGCAAACAACACTAGTGATACGTCAGCACCCCGCAGCATGCACTTCTTTTCGACAAAACAGACGTCTGTGCACTAACTTGAGTGCTGATGTTCCATCGTAACACAAGCAGTCCATTAGTCCCTCGCAAGTGCTGTCGACGTGCTTGGCAAGCCCAGTTTACAGACTACTGCTTGATCTGCACAAGGACGTTGGACCTACTTGTAACACTTTGCTGAATGCCGAAATGTTCAACACAGGCAATTTCCTTCCTGCCTGCTACGCATTACGATTCCCGCAATGCATAGAATCCGCTAGGCTTTTGATCACTCATTCATTTTGTTTTCCAATTTATCAGGGGACCCTGCAAGATTTTTCGCGTGCATTCTGAAAACGATGCCTGCGTTGAAGCTCTTGTCAGCATGTGAGCCAAGTATTGCACTGCACACACCAGGGAATTAACATTTTCGTTTCAAACACAGCTGGAAAGCATGTGTTCTCTCAACGAACGATGCCACTGGGAGCACTAACTATGTCGCTTGACATTTTTGTTGCTGAGAGAAAACTTTTTTTTTTGTTGAATTCAAAACCAACAACAAAGCATAGCAGATCATCTATGTGATCTTGAGATCAGCCAATGCTATTTCTACCTCAAGCGATTAGCCAGTGCTTCCAGTGATGCCATTCGTTGAAAGAGTGGGTGCTTTCCTACTGCGTCTGAAACCTAACTGCGAAGTCGCTGGTGTGTACAGTGCAATAATATTTGGCTCACATGTTTGAGAGCCTTGACTCATTGGCACCGAAAAGTATTGTAGGGCCCCGTTAATGTTCTACCCATCATTTTTCTTTCAATTTCTTTTCAGTTAGCTTGCATAACCAATGCACTCGGATCTGTAAGTGCAGCACACACAGCAACAACTTTGTCAAGCTATGTTACAGTTCCTCTCTTTTCCACTGATAGCAGATCAATAGGAACAGTGCTCGACAAAATTTTATACTTTCATCTCATCAGACCTATTATGCGTTCCACGTGTATGCGCACATTTGCAATTTTTCTATTTTTTTTCAACCTCCCAAGCAGATAGTTGTGGTTTGCCCCTTGTGAAAGCAGGAACCTCCAGCTGTGCACGATGAATGCCTATGGCATCACCAATTGTGGAGCCTCTGTCTGCAAGCACTGTGTCACCTGGCTGGAGGTAATTGCCCTGCCTCCCCACCCCTTAGAAATAAATGTTACCACTCCCTGAGGTGCAGTGCCAATAAATATTTTGCCGTATTATGGCGTTTATAGCGTGACCATGTTTGTGACCTGGGAAGCATCAAGGGGTGTTATACGTAATATTTCAACACAGTCTAGAATAACAGCCACCATATGCCTTCCTGAATGCCATTGGCATTAGTCTGCTGTACTTCATGGCTAGGCCATTCCACCAGCTGCCTCAGTCATACATGCGTGGCTGCAATCCACCGTTCAACTATTCACATTGCTGTGGTTTTGCTCACCGGAAAGATAAAGTTGGTCATACTTCCCACCTTTACGCTAAATGGCAGTCCATGAAAGTATTGCAACATATGTGCAATTCAACTAAAGCAGTGCTCACAACAATACCAAGTGTCATCAGTGAGCCTACCTCAGATCAGTAAGCCAAATCCTGCGAAGGTACACCCAGTCGCAGCCTTATCAGAGTAAGAACAAGGTCTTGTAGTTTCCCAAGTGCAATGTTCGGGCCATGTGGCACACTACTTATGAGGATTGCAAATATTGCCATCAAAATTGCATAGCTGGGAAGACCGGTGTAAAATTTCACTCGGCCGTTCTGCTGCAGTGAAGCTTCTGAAAACTGAAATCTACCCAGACAGCCTTTTGCCTTGTTTAGGTCATGCAATAGGGCCTGGTTATCATCTTAAAGGCTCTTTAACACACTGTCTGTCAAGTCCGTTTGAGTTACAGTGTCCTTTAGCACTGAAATAAATGTACAGGCACTACATTACTACACAAGAGTGTAGTAATGTGCCTGTACAAGAGTGCCCACTATGATTACCTCTTGCCGGAAGCAAGCTACCCACTACGGGCACTCCATCTACAGTCAGAAGACAAAGAAGAGCTCTGTTGTGTGAGCGTTCTTTTTGAGGTGTGCACCATCATAAAAGCAGCCTGTTCAGACCAGAGATTTCTGGCTGGGGTCTGCTGGACGCTATGGTGCTGAATGGCTTCAGCTCGGATGGCCTGGCCAGTCTGCTATTGGGTGGCCTGGTCGAAACGGGGACGGCTGGCTGCGGCACATGAGGGCTGGCAAGGTTCAGCCTGGTCAGCCTGCAAAGCAGTCCATGAATGACCGGTCATCTGGGCCTGATTACCATGTGGACGGCTCTCTTCAGCCTGGACATAATGTGGCTGGCTGGTCCACAAAGAGGGCTGCTCTTGGTCTGGGCTCCATGCTGGACTGCAGCCTGTACAAGCTGCGGTCGCAGTGTCGCGGGCTCAAGCTCGGGAGCCTCATCCCATTGTTCCTCTTCGTCCGTGCAGTCCCCTTTTCCAAGGGTCAGTGGCGTGGGCACGGTTGGCGTTTGTGCATGTTTCAGCAGGAGCGTAAATCACTGGGGGGCCGTTCGCGCTTGGTGACCTGTAGTGCCGCCGTTGCTCAGACTGGGTCATGCCCTGCACGGTGCGGAATATCGGGGTAACCGCGGGCCGGCAGGGATCGACAGCAGGTCCAGCCTCTACATCCTACCTCTCTTCAGGTTCAGGGACAAAAGGCTTTGTCCTTACCAGTGCCGGAACTGGATCGTATGGGGTGTCGTCCCCAGTCGCCGTGCTCAAGTGCGTGGCCGACCGGTTGGGGCAAGTTGCCAGATGCATTTGATATCCCTCCGTGCTGGCCGGAGCATTGTGGCTAAGGTTGAAGGCACATGGCTTAAGTCGGCATTGGGGTATGTGCTTCTGGCATTTTGAAATGTGGATGACCAGCCGACCTATCTTCACCTTGTGCTGCTCGCTGTAGGGACACACCACAAGGTCATCCCGGACGCCGTTGTACGTAGCCATGTCGAAAATCACTGACGGAAATTTGCGTTACTTGTAGCCGCGGGCTGGGGACAGTCAGCAACCGGCCGTGTAGCGCCTTGCCATTTTTCTTTGTCAAATAAGGTCAAGCACCAACGGTCCAATGAAATGCAGCCACAGCAGTGCATCACAGCTCATGCATGCCGTCGGCGACTGACAGAAATCAGCAGCACGGCCAAACGAGCAGCTACTCGGGGCATAGGACTCTGCGAGGCGGGGCCAACGATATGCGACCGCAATTAACGCGCCCCTTAAAGGGCAACTCTGGTGGTTTTTCCAACATATTGTCACGACATATTGGCGACCGGGACGGTTGCTTTTTAAGCGGGGAGGAATGACTAGGGGATGTGCCCACTATGATTACCTCTTGCCGGAAGTGAGCTACCCACTACAGGTACTCCATCTACAGTTCGAAGACGAAGCAGAGCTGTGTTGTGCGAGTGTTCTTTTTGAGGTGTACACCATCATAAAAGCAGCCTGTTCTATTTTGCTGAGCCGTGTTGATCACCTTCGTGACAATATGTTGACTGCAGAGTCATCAGCAATAGAGCTACTGTTGCAGCTGGCACCTGTTGCAACGTGGATGGGCCTGCAATGAAGTATTAGGATTGGTGTTTTTCAACCAATGATGATTGCACAGAGGTTCTGTCAGACGTGTAAGAAAGCCCGCTCATGCAACCACTTCAGCTAAGCTCAGAGAACATGTGAGGAATAATTCTATATTGCTAGCACACTTAATGATACGCAGCCTAACTGAACAGCTTGCGTAGTACACTTACCTGAGTCACTGTTAACTGTGCGGTGACCTTGCTCCATTCAGCACTGTACCAGAGCTTGCAAGTGGTGTGCCTGTAAGAAACAAAGTGTTATTATGCCTTTCAATGACAGTGAACAGAATGCTCGCCTTGTATGCATAAGCTGTTTTACTTTTGACAGAGTTGCTCACAGCACTCTGCTGTGCACTTGATATTGTGCTCTGCTGCAGCACTCTGTGATCAACCTTCTGGACCTCCTTCGAGGTTGCAGCCCTCTTGGAATGTCGTTTGTACCTGAAATAAAATACAAACCTTCTCTGTGAAAATCTGCATTCTATTCACCAGCACCACTTTCACCGATTGTACTTCTGCAACTGCCTGCTTCTCGCCACACTGCTCGTGCTAGCTTGCATACAATTTCGTCTGCTCTTGGAAACAAACCTACCTGCTCTCTGCTGATACGACTAATGTCAAAACGTATGCATTCTTGACGACTGCGTAAATTATTATACTATGTAAGTGTTCATTTGTGTCGCAATGTTTGGATGTTCTCTTAAAAAAACCCAAGTAACAGATGACACTAGATGTTCATATACAAGAACAGCTGCTTGCTTTCTGATGGGGTTCATACTGTTGGTAGTGGAACATGAAACAGAGCTGCTGCACCTCCTATGATCACGCTATTTTACAGCGTAAGCTGCTATGAGATCACAAGGGCCGTTTTTGCGCCGTAGTTGTCCGCCGCCGGTGTCCGTAACCGCTATCGTGCAAGTTTTAGAAAAAGTAACTAGGACTGAGGAGGATTCAAACCGTGTCCTCTGCGTGGATTCGAACCCACATCCTCCGCATGGCAGTCGGGCATTGTACCACTGAGCCATGCCTGTGCTTGAAAAATTTGCACTAAAAGACCTAAACAGCTATAACGTCTGCCGAGGAATCGCAATAAACAAATGTAAGGTTACTTGGCAGGATAATATGCCACTCCACGTCGGGGAAAGTGGATTGCATAACGAGTTCAGGGAGTCATTGGAAAGAACACAGGCCTGCATGGTTTGTAACTCTGAACCCATTACAAAGGCACCGTCAACATCATTATGAAACAATCCTCTTCAACATTCCGTCATCATTATTTCGAAGCTTTTGAAGCAGTTTTTTTATTGTTCTTTAGTTAACTTGATTTTGGGTTCTTGGGCTCCGCGAGTGTTCTTTTTGTTTGTTGTGTTTCTGCCGCGCTGATTTGGAGGCTGAAGACTGTGTCCGGAGCGTGATGGCGTCGACGGCACGTGAGATCTGTTGCGGCCGGCGTCGAGATTCTGCGAAGGTGCCGTGGTGTGCATCGGCTTCATTGGACATTTGAGAGACTTGTCGCAGTTGTTTTTTGGGCATTTATGGTTTTGGGGGTAGTTCGCGGATTTTATTGTGTATCGGCACTGCCGGTATTGTTTTTATTTTTTTAGGGGGGCTTTTAAGGAGGGAGGGATGTGGAGACCGGCGTCCCGCGCGACGCCATGTCTTGCACGAAATGTCCTTGCATCTCCCTCTCCCAGCTGGACGGGGCGGCGGCCCATCACTGCGGAGGGCCTGCCCACTTCGCCCATGTGGTTTTAACTAGTCTGCCATTGGACAGCTGGTAGTTTCTGACGTTCGCGCGTTTGGGTTCTGGAGATGCTTGGGGAGAACTCGCTGGGACTCTGGACGGTGCGTACGTGACTTTGCAATCCTCCTGCCAACTGCCGCGTCAGCCAGGCCGCGCATGCCGTCTCAGGCTCCAGCGACCCCGGCAGCAGCCTGTGACTGTCGCCCATCTCTGTACGTTCTTTTCCTTCTGTTTTCCTTTTCTGGGGGCGTGCGGTCGTGGGTGCACTGGCCGAGGGTTAGGTTGCTCTCTAACCCCTTGCATGGTCTTTGTTTGTGTTATTGTGTTCGCGTGTTGTTTATCTTTGTTATCCTTTATGTTTCATTCGATTTTAGATTCGGCCTTGTTTTGTTTGTTTTATTTAGCGTGTTTATTAAATTACCATGGAAATTACCAGAGTGACGCCTAATGTTCTCCTCTTTCGCCACGTGCGATGGTTCGGCTGATGCGCACGGCAATGCGGCAATGCATGGCTGAGATGAGTGAGTGTGCGGATGCGACGGCCTCATTCTCTGCTCGTCGAGTGCTCGAACCTGCGGCACGGGGTTGCTAGCGGCGATTCCGTTGCTAGTAGTAGTAGAACACCCCACAGTGTACATTATACTAAAATCTGTATCCATTGAACAATATAAATGCTTCACTGTGCAGCTTTGCTGCAGCTCTACCCTCTACACATGATTCATCAGCTTCTACTCATAAAATCGCCAACTTCTGCTCTCATATTCAGACTTTGTTGCTACACCTCGCACTCTTACAGGGTCCTTCTCTAGGAAATCTGAATACGTATAGTCTGGTCATTACTAACATTTCTTCCTTGTTTTTCAACCCTCTATTTTAACTCCTGTATCTGGCACTTCCTCCGACTCTCCACTGTGCCGTACTCATGGCACCTGTCTCTGCTCTATTGTGTCCGTTGATCTATCTATGTTCTTTAGCCTGTCCAGGATTTCATTCCCTGCCCAGGAAGGCTGTATCACAATCATCAACACAGTCAATTTTGTCTAGCGTGCGCTACTGTTCGCTGTGGAATACATGGCCAGAGATGCATACTCTGTTATACTTCACAACAGGGCCATTGATCTGATCAGGTACCAGCCTCTCAATGAGCGTGTTGAGGGGGCCCTCCACCAATATTGGCTTGCCAAGGAGGGTCACTTGTGCCTTAGACATATTAAATTTCAGGAAGGCCTGGACATGTGGGCTTGAAACTGCCTTATAGGCATTCAGTAAGTGTGCCATCATCACACGAGTCATAATCTGAAAGGCACACCCTTTGCTTATGAGATGAGCCCTTTCAACCTGCCCGTGCTTGCCTCAAAGCAGAAACAAGAATGCGCTCAAAGTGGTCCCTGAAGCCCAACACTTTTTGAAAGGTGCAAGAGCTGATGCACATTTGATGTTGGTTTTTTTTCTCACTATACAGAAATTGAACACCTCCAACAAACTACACTAGGCTGTCCGTGCTCATGACAATGTCGCTATTTGATATGTGATCTTGTAGCAATAGGAAGGTACCCATAGGAAGGTACCCCCTAAAGACTGGCAAGAATTCGGTAGCGCTCGGGCAACGCGCTATCTAGGCAAACAACGCTGAAATAAAGGTGCCATTGCAGCCATTCAACTGCCTTCCAATAGTTTCTGAGGTGCATTGATCGTGGCAGACGTGCAATGTATTGTGGCTTGATGCAACAAAGCCGCTCGCCAATCTCTTGCAGGAGCTTTGGGGTGGTTGTCTGTCCCTTTAAATGAAACAGACATCCATGGCAAACAATCACATTGTAGGGCAGTTTGCATTCCTAAACAATTCATAGATTTCAGTGCCTCTAGAAGCCAGGGTATGCTGTTGTGCCTGCGGGACAATGGAGAAGCCAGCTGCTGTAAACCATGCACAAGAGCAGAAGCTACATAGAAACGTGAACTTAATTGAGTAAACCTTTATGATAACACGATATTGTCATGAGCTACCATCGATCCTGACTAAAGAAAGACTTAAATTTTATGTGGCTATGGCAGTTGAAAAGAAAAAAAAAACTAAATCATGTATCTGCTATTAATACAAGCAATTCAGTGGCTCAGAAAACACTGACCACAGTCACCTTGGGTCAGTGAACACAATATTAGTTTCCTGCAGCTGTGACCCCATTTGTGATCAGTTTAGTTTGCCATACTTATTTGGCCTGCTTGCACTGTTTGCCTTCTCTTCTCTGCTTGCACGGGTCCTTGCACTTGGCTATCAAAATCGCTTTCCTCAGGTGCCTGTACTGGGCCGTCTGGTCCTTGAGTGGCTGGCTCTTGGCCGGGTGGTTCTTGGGCGGCTGGGTCTTGCGCTGTAGTGTAAGTCACTATTTATGCATTTATTATACGTACTTTCAAGGCCTAGTCGGCACAACAGAAAGGAGTGGTGAAAATATACAATATACAAACGGATTATACATCAGTAGCGTTAGAACGGTTCTTTCACGGGCTAGTTAGTACATACTTTCAGAGCTGTGTACTGTGCAGTGCAAAAGAAACACGGACTCAAGCCTATGGAACGGAAAACACCATGCTTTAGGGAGTCTGTGGTGCATATTGTGAATTACTGAATAAAATGTGCTATTAATCTGCTTAACACAAACGTGATCGGTTGGTTGCAAACAGCTGCTGGCTGGGCCTTGTGCTGGCTTCAGCAGGCCCATCCTGTGACGCTCCGTTTTCTTCCGTGTTCTGGCTGTCATATATTGCCATCGACACATTTGATGCAACAACCCCATCTCCATAACAGAATATAGAAAGCACAACCCAAGGAGGACATAAATGTTTTCATGAGTTTAAAGAAATCTCGGAAATTTACTCAGCAAATACAACTTCACTTCCTCTACCCTGCCGATTACCATGGCTTACAAGGGCTCAAATAAAAACTGTGCATCACTTGCCATTTGCTTCTCCGCCATCCGGAATGCTCATCAATGTGGTGGCCGGGTCTCTCACATCACGTGCAAGGCGCTGTCGGGCTGCCGCTGATGGCGTAGCTGTCAAAGGCTGCGTCCCCGTGCCGTTGCCTTTCCGGGGCACAGTTCAGGGCACGTAACGGGCGCTACGCATGAGGTCGGAGATATCCTGCAATAGGATTTCCCTTTACCCATACTGCTCCTCAGTGCCGGGTCTACGGAGACCACGATAAGGTTATGTTGTGACTGAATTTCACACTACAGTGAAGAAAAAAGCGTAAATGAGACTGCGAAACACAAGAGAACTCACTTCCTGAGGTTGACGGCGTCGTGCTGCCGAAAATACCCTACCAGCAGGTCCACACATTCTTTTACGGCACGTATGGTGAGGTCCCGTTGCACGACGAAAATGACATTTCTAAGAATGTCGTCCCATGCTTGGGGGACTCCCCCTGAATGGAGCTTTTGGGGGGCTGATGGGAGTATATATTTACATTGTTTCTAATCTGCTGGCTAAGATTCTTATTTAATCAGCAGACCACTATATCCCCTGAAGGGTTCATCGTTTATTTTTTCATGTATTGTGGAAGGTGGTACCTTGACTTATTTTTTTCAGAACCTTCGTTAGGATCAGTATAACGGTTTAACTGCATGTTAGTATAACTGTTCGCTTTATGGATGCTGGTCACGGAGAGTGGGCACCTTTCATGACCAGCAGTCACGTGGCACTCTTCCGCGTGATGTTACTGCTATGTACTGTCAGTCTAGCTTTGGGCGCTTTGAGGGTCTGGGCTAGTCATTTGAAATGAATTGAAGGAATGTTGCAGATTATTTCCCCTAGCTGACGGCTCGCCAAGAAAATTACATTGCTCCGCTTCACAGGCAGAGACAACAGGCGCAGGAGGTTTGCCGTCATCATCACCTTCACTCGACAAATCGTCGCTTGAGGATTCATCGCTCGAAGATTCTTAGCTAGATGACTGGTCCAGCCAAGACCACTTCCTCACGAGCTTCTCCAGAAGGACGCGACAGCGGAGGCTGTGTTCACTGCGCAGCTTTTCCCTCTCCTCCAAAAAAAGAGTGATCACGTTCACATCTTCATCAACAGGCATGATGGCGTAGGGGTACTCACGCAGTGTATGTGCTCTCCGACACAGTAGGCAGCCAACGTCCAACCGTGTTCGAAGACTGCAATCGATTGAGACAGGTTGGAACCTAGAAAGCTGCATGAGGAGCCATCGGGGAGGGGCCAGAGCAGGCGTGCAGTAAAGGGGGTTGGCTGGCCAATAGGAATGCAGCGCCACTTTCCCTCTCCACTTTAAATGTTCGAGAGCTTGGGTGCATATGGTGGGGGAAGGGTTTGGCATGTGACAGTGACACACCTGGCCTGTATTCCAATCTTCAGACAGGAAAAATGGGCTAAAGAATTCCACTTCATAGTTGGCTAACACAACATTCAAAATATTTCCAGAACTGCTCATGTGTGCAATGGAGACAACAACTTTCTTTGTGCACGTGCAGCATATACTCGTTTGGGTGCGCAGCAGTGTTGGTTGTAACCCTTTACGAAAATGATGCGTACAGCTGTCAGCATTGGTCAAAAGGATGGAGGGGGGGGGAATAGAGTAGGGAACATAGCAGGCTTTTAAGTGCCAAAGGACATCATGATTTAGTGGACGGGTGACTCCCTCGTATTCTTTCCTTTTCTTTTTGCTTTTTTGCATTCCACCTTCACAGAATTGCGGACGGGGCAGCTGGGTATCCAAACTGCTGACGTCACTCATTGGATGGCTGGTCTTGTCGTCTATGTCGTTGTCGGTACCACGGGTACTGTGCCCCCTTCCCTGCTGTGATGCTCCCGAGGAAGCATTCGATTGCAGTGTGCTGCGAATGCACCCTAGAAAACGATGGCTCAGTGAGTGCTTGCTGTAAGTAGTTGCTATAACCGCGACCGACAGGCAACACCACAGGCAACGATGCAACTGCAAGGCACGCTGTTGAAGGGTTGCAGCAGTGCGCCGTGGAGCTGTCGATGGGCCTCCTGTATACATCATGCCCGTGAATTTGTGTCAAGATGCAAATTTCTTGAAGCAAGCGGGTTTTCTCACTGTACTGTTGCTATTCACTGCTAATAACGTTCTTTTTCCTTTGCAATTCCGGACAGGAGGTCCCCCTGCCGCCTAGTGCTTTCGGACCTCCTTCTGTATAATTGTGTAATATTTTGTTTATTTACTTCCAACCGCCCTGAGACAACGTACTCGGCTCTGGAAATCGCATTCTGAACACGTTCGACAGTTAATACGTTTCTCCGATCGGACATGGTTCTTAAGCTTGTTTTGTATTCTTTTATGTTCAATTGGCTTTAAACCTGGTATGCTTAGGCAGGTACAGGTTTTCCCACGCATTTATTTTTGGCCAGGTGTGGCGGACACACCTGGCCTGTATTCCAATCTTCAGACAGGAAAAATGGGCTAAAGAATTCCACTTCATAGTTGGCTAACACAACATTCAAAATATTTCCAGAACTGCTCATGTGTGCAATGGAGACAACAACTTTCTTTGTGCACGTGCAGCATATACTCGTTTGGGTGCGCAGCAGTGTTGGTTGTAACCCTTTACAAAAATGATGCGTACAACTGTCAGCATTGGTCAAAAGGATGGAGGGGGGGGGGGAATAGAGTAGGGAACATAGCAGGCTTTTAAGTGCCAAAGGACATCATGATTTAGTGGACGGGTGACTCCCTCGTATTCTTTCCTTTTCTTTTTGCTTTTTTGCATTCCACCTTCACAGAATTGCGGACGGGGCAGCTGGGTATCCAAACTGCTGACGTCACTCATTGGATGGCTGGTCTTGTCGTCTATGTCGTTGTCGGTACCACGGGTACTGTGCCCCCTTCCCTGCTGTGATGCTCCCGAGGAAGCATTCGATTGCAGTGCGCTGCGAATGCACCGTAGAAAACGATGGCTCAGTGAGTGCTTGCTGTAAGTAGTTGCTATAACCGCGACCGACAGGCAACACCACAGGCAACGATGCAACTGCAAGGCACGCTGTTGAAGGGTTGCAGCAGTGCGCCGTGGAGCTGTCGATGGGCCTCCTGTATACATCATGCCCGTGAATTTGTGTCAAGATGCAAATTTCTTGAAGCAAGCGGGTTTTCTCACTGTACTGTTGCTATTCACTGCTAATAACGTTCTTTTTCCTTTGCAATTCCGGACAGGAGGTCCCCCTGCAGCCTAGTGCTTTCGGACCTCCTTCTGTATAATTGTGTAATATTTTGTTTATTTACTTCCAACCGCCCTGAGACAACATACTCGGCTCTGGAAATCGCATTCTGAACACGTTCGACAGTTAATACGTTTCTCCGATCGGACATGGTTCTTAAGCTTTTTTTGTGAAGCACCGTAGGACAATAATAGATTCTGCCGGTTAACACGCCGGCACAAATTACTCGCAGAGCCGCTTTTACTGACAGACGGTGACGCCACAAGAAGCAACACGTGGCAACACGGCCAGCGCAAAATCCACTGGATCGGCGACGTGGCTGCGGTTTGGATATGTTTGGAGTCTCACAGGCTTGGCTGGTATTTTCCTCAAATAGAATAAATATGTTAATAAAATAAATATTGCATGCACTTTAGGCTTCTAAAAAATATTTATTCTGGAAGGTTGAATAATTATAATAACTTTGTCTAAAAACAAACCTAAAGTTTTGTCTAAAAACAGTTACGAAGAATATTTATCCCCTTCGTAACTGTTCTAAAGCAGGCACGAAAAGTAACCAGATTGCATTTATTCGTTCAGCATTTAGCGAGCGGTAAAGTAATTGTTTACGTTACTTGCCTTTATTTACAGGCAGTGCACCGCAAAGGTGCACCACTTCGGAATTGTTGCGGGTTTGTGGACGGCACAGCAAGGCCAATATGCCGACCATCAATGAACCAGAAGATGTATTTCTCTGGTCACAAAAGATTACATGCTGGTGAAGTACCAGTCATGTATGTGTGCAAATGGGATCGTCTGTGATCTTGACGGCCCTTATCCAAGTCGCAGGCACAATGCTGGTAAGTACACCAGACGACCTTAATATAACAAAATGTTTTTATCACAATCAAATTTTGATAGGGACTGTGAATATATAGGCCATAACAAAAGTACATTGTAGTGACCCAAATTCTGCGCATCTTTAGCGAGGAATAATAACATGCATCTTACCCTCATTTATATGCGCTTCATCTCAAGAGTAGTGTTTTTTTTTATGCTGTGCTCACATACACTCATGTGTTCCTCACATAAGCATGCATGCACCGTAGCTATTTACTAGCCAAGCTAATTAAGTTGAGAAAATAACGTAATAATGTACCTTCCTGTGTTAAATGATTTTGGCAAGGAACTTTGTGTATGAAACGTTGCTCTTAGTGCTCCTTATGGGAGTGTTTATTGGATGTCTGTGGAATGCCTAAAAGCGTTGCTTCTGTTGCAGGTATCCTGGCGGACAGTGGCCTGTACACGAGACTTGAAAAGTTGGTGCAAGGTTCTGCTTACACCATATAGACCTATTCCACCGGGCCTACGTCACGGAGATGCGGTATCGCTGTCGTCGGGATACCGGCATGGTAGGCATCCGCCGGCACGCCTACCATAGCAGCTGCTATGCTTTCGCTGGTGCGGGCGCTTCTCACCGCCGTGAAATGAAGAAAAAAGTGTTCACCGATGACCTGCGCCGTGGGTTGGTTGCTCAGCAATGCACAAGATATGTGTGATAGGTTTTTATCGGTTTCCTGCTTATGTTTGTCTTAAGGAAAGGGACGAACCTGTAATGCCGGCTCATCGGTTACGCGACAAACATTTTCGTCACGACTAAGCATATGTGTAATTATTTAGCGTTAGTGCCGCTTGTTTCATTTGAGAGAAATAGCAATGTCACAAGTTTGTCAAGTGTAATGCTCGACACCAAGTTTCTTGGCATAAACAAAGTACGGACACAGAGCGATGACGCTTACTGCAAAGCGCGCACGATGTTAACTTAGCTCGTTGTGTAGAAGTAATCGCGGTCGCCGTGTATTATTGAAGTACGGAAGCTATACACACATCATACGAATTTCATTCACTCAAATGAAACAAAAACATAAGAGCTTAATTCACGTAGCCGTAAGCGAAAGGCCGATTACAGCGACGCTTTTGCAAATTGCTTACGGCTGCGATAGCATACACATGAGAAGTGTCTTTGGCAATGCTGTAGTGGTTATGATGCGCTTTAATTTTTTCTTTTTTTTTTCTTTTTTGATTGTCAGACTGCTCGAATGAACTGCACGCTTGAAATTTGCCGCGTCGTTACAGGACTGCACGCCTTCACGATCAGAACTGAGCGTATGGGCAGAGCCGCAAGCCGCGGTTATGCGCCTTGCTGACGGTTATTTGAGAGCCTTGTCCTTGGCACGTTATTGCTTTTTTTCTGTGTGTTCGTTATCACAGCCGTATTTACATAGGTTATAGCGTCACCATATCGCATGCTTGAGTATACCTATTCCGTTACATTTGTTTTTGCGCAAGGCTTTAGGTCCGAAACAGTATTTTAGCTGAGGCATCTTCAAGTCGCATTTAAACAAGTCTCGCTGTTGCAAGTGGTTCATCCTTGCGCTAGTTACCGAATTAAAGCATACGCATGAAGCGATGCCGACATGATAGCTCGCGATCAATCGCATCATGTGGCAAGGTGTTTATCCTTTCAATCAGTTTCTCACATCTTGTCATAGCTGGGCGTCGGCACGTTCTTTTCTACATTCATTGAATGCTTCATACAGAGCTAACGCAACTTCATCTCACGCGGCTGCTTCTCGCAAACTGTTGTAAACACGCCGTCGGCGCTCCGACGCCCCGTGCTCGGAGGCAGCTTTCGCACACGCTTCGCCGGCGGCGGTGGCGCGACCGTGCAGGGCCGCGGCAAGCGGTGGGCGGGGCCTCCGTGCCGCGACGTCAACACAAGCCCCGGTTATATTGCCGGTGCCTACCACTGTTTACCAACATGGAATAGGTCTGTACGGTGACCCAGTATACCCCCTGCGCCTGCTGCTAATGCGACCATATGCTGGCTCCTCAATGACCGAGACACAGCAAAAAATTCAATTCTGCCATGAGTGCAGTCCCCCAGGTAGTGGAGTGGTGGTTTGGAAAGACTGTAGCACTGTTAGCTTTCTTGGACTTTAAAGAGCCAGAAGATTATTTTGCAAAATGTACCGCAAATGTATAAAGTAGGAACCACCTTGACAAACTGTCATACATGTTTATATGGCAGCCAAATCTCCATGTATTTTGGTTTGAGACCGCCGTCTCTCCAAGAATATCTAGTTCCACTCACTGCCTGTGGTCCTCATGCGCAAGTGCATTTTTAATCTGCCTTTCTCCGTGAAATAAACTACAAAACAATAGTGCTTACGGACCGGTACCCCTGACGGCCAACAGGCGAATCGGGTGAAGACGAGGAGGAGGACGCTTTTAGTGAGGCTTGCCCGGGCTGCTGCTTCATGGCCAAGTGCCTGAGCATTCCCTATCTTGTAAATACATCTGTATGTAGCTGCGCCTCTTGCGTCTTGAGAATTCACTCAGTCTGCTTGGCGCATCACCCTGACCCCCACCCATGTGGTGATATGCCACATTGTTCACCACCTTATTACCAGCCGCATCTTTGCAATTCACCGGAATGGCGCACTGCTGACAAGCCAATTTGCTTCATCTGTCACGGGATTGTGCACATGTCCCGGCATTGGCGAAGTCGCTGGGATTCACCTGCACCAAACACGAATGCTGGATACTCTCGACCAAACCTGTCCCTATCCTCCATGTGCTGATTACACTACTGCCCAACCTCCTGCACAGAGGCGCCCATACGATGGCCTTGCAAAAGTATGCTTTGAAAGCACTAAGAACATTTTTTGGAAGAAAGCGGTGTTGCTGGACGTTACTAGGACATTTGTTGTTTTTTTTTTTCATCAATTTCACCTTTTTGTGATTTCTGTGACTGTTTATCAGGTTACTGTATTAAGTTATGCAATATCTGGTGATTCATTTACACGACCAGGTGCCACCCATTGACTATGGACATTCCTCTGCACTGACATTCCTCTTTATTTATTGCAGACTTTCCTCAAGAGTACTGCCATGTGCTCGAACTTGTATACATATATACGTTGTATGTGTGTTTCTTCATTACTGTTCAGGCGGAACTACTGTTATTGTGATTATGCTGAGTTGCTTTGCTTATACTGCTTCGAAACCATGCATGTTGGACATTCACCTTATTCACGAGCCAATGAGTAGCTGGCACCTTATTTGTGCACCAACATCTCCCAATATCATATCAGTAGAAAAATAAAAAACACCAGGGCACTAGTCTGAGCCCACATACTGTAATTTGAGAATTTTGCAATTATGTAAGCATCATGTTACAACGACCATGATATCTATTAGAACAACTAAATGTGTTGAAATGGGCTGTAGAGTTGTTTATTCCTGATTTTGGGACAGTCTGTGTATAACGTCAAGGAGAGCTCTCTGGGTGGTAAGAGATGCCTCCCTTTCAGCTCGGCGCTCTTGCACTTCAAGCTCATGCTGCCTCTGCAGTCTTTCCATTTCCTGCAAATGCATCTGTCTGTCCTCAAGCAGGATCTGCTGCTGCACTTCCCACTCCCGTTTTCTTTGCTCCAGGTGATCTCTTTCAAGGCGCAGCCGCTGCTCCTCCAGGGCAGTTTTTTTTTTTTTCTTCTATGTTGCACTCCCTAGCTCGTGCCGATTTTTCGTAACTGAACCTTTCTTTGAAAAAGGTCAAGTTGTCCCGCTCTGCAGCCCTTTTAACACCTGCAAATAAAGATAGAATGAGATGGCTACAGCTGAAGTGCTGTGTGCAGCTGGGCAGTGACAATGTACTCCAAAAGACACTTGGCTTCACTACGTGGCTCAACCACCCATAGTGCGTACTTGCCTTCCCCATAGTGTTGGCTGTTGCACTGCACTGTCCATGACCAAGCTGCGGGCGCTGAGGGGTGCTTGGTCCTTGAGGGGACCTTGGGTGCTGGGGGGAGTTAGGGCCCTGAGGGGTGTTAGGGCGCAGAGGGGAGCTTGCTTTGTTCTTGCATATAATCCCATACCGCATCATCCCCTTGATATACATATTCGTACATCTGCAACAGATGTGCAGATGCTGGAGTTTCGTCCGCGCCCCCTGAATCGAAATAACAAATGGAAACAAATGAATTCGAACTGATCTTTGTAGCATTGTTTCTCCTGGCTGCTGTGAGGCAGTAAAAAAATAAGTCATTTTGCAACATCAGCTATTTGCAGCTGAATAACACAAGCTTGTGAAACCAGCCAGCAGCATAGTTTTCTAGGCATGCTATTAATCAAGCATATGTCCTGTCACAAGGTGTGTTCACAAAGGCTTTGTACCTTCTTGGAGCCTGTGTTCGGTTTAATACATCAGTGATTTATCTATGTATGGCCGGTGGCTATGCTAAAGCAAGTATACTGAGCCTAAATCGGTATATTCCATAATAGCAAACCCATCATCTATTTTCGCAATTGTCCTCTTTCGTGCGTGGACTCAATACAATTCTTAGGTGTCATTTTTAAGTAAAGGCTAGCATGTGCCGCTCATGTAAACCACGTGCATTTTAAAGCATCTAGTTCACTCGGCATATTGTACAAAAAATAACTACACATGCATATCACTGTTACATCATTGCCTTGGTGACACACTTTCTCCTACATATCCACAGCCTGCAATGCAGGACCATCTGGATAATCCACATTCTCTTGATTGAAAAATGTCAGCCAGCGCAGCCTACTAATGTCAGGTTCGGAACACTGCGTCAACATCAAAGCACATCTGCGTACTGTTGTAGATTTGTATAATTTCTGTAGCAGTGTCTGTGTCATCCATGTCACCTGGATTATAAGGCTCAGACATGTAATTCTTGTTAGCACCATCTCTCTTCACTCATGAAAAGAATCCAAATTACTGCAACATTTCTCTTTCCCCTGCTGATAAAGCGCAGTGCAGCCTCTACAGAGCCTTTCTACCTACTTACTGCAATGACATATATACATACTTTGTCTGAAATAGCCCCCAGCCAAAACCACATCTGTGTCTCTTAATTCTCTGCAGCAATGTCAGGTGCACATGGATAGGTAGATGCATTCAAACTCAGCTTCTTTTTTGTTTTCACTGTACAGAAAGCTTAGTGTTGTAGGAAACACTAAGGTGGAAAATTGCATAACACAGACGCAGTTATCTATCCTGTACTTTCGGCAAGCGTGCAATGCAAACAGCAACATTCTATTATGATAATCAAACTTCGAACGTATTTAGCAAACTCACTGCATGCCAGACATATGTAGCTGTTACAGTGATGCAGATAGCAACCCATTATGACTCCATTGTGGCAACACGCTATAATGTTATGTCCTATGCAGAAAAGAGAGACAGAAAGATAGACAAAAAATATGTCAACTGTAGGGAGTGGTTAATTAGGGATCATGAGGCAAGCAAATGGTGCTGCCTTGCACCTGAAAACCTTACGTGTAAGGTCCGCCTCCTCGGCAACTGCGGCAATTGCCGGCTGCACCATGTATGCTTCTGCAGCAGCATCCCTTGCAACAGCAGCGGCACTGCTCCGTAGCAGAGGTGGCAGAAGACTGCAGACGTGCACAAGCGACCTTTTGCACAGCCGTGAGCCGGACCTTATGGCCGAATTCTTCAGCCAGCTGGGAAATCTCCTCCAGCAGGTGGTCTTTCTCTGAATACTGTTCCTCAGTTCCATACCTGCAAAGTTGAGGTCGATCACGACAAAAAAAGTAATAATAATAAAGAGAGAAAGAAAAGAAGGTTCCAGTAAGTAAGGCAGTCAGTACTTACTTCAAGTTCGCGTTGTTCTGTCTGTACTGGGTGAGTGGCTGGTCCAGCCTGTCGCGGAGCACACATTGCGTGAACTGCTTGCCTGTTGAATGTAGCACATTCGCCGATATTTTTGCCCATTCTGCCTGATCGCAAACAGGTTTATTGCTCGAACCTCACGCAACAAAGCAAGATCGTTGTCCTGAGAAAATCGTTTTCTCCTTGCACCCACCTTTGCTGCCGGTGCCATATCAAAATTGTTATCGGTTCAACAGGCGCCCAAGTGTGCCGATCTCGCCTGTGTTGGTAGTTGGTACACGAAGAACAAAGGTGTGTCTTTGGCTTAGGTGCGCTTCGACTACGTTTACCTGAAGGTTTTTTGACTTCGCAAGAGAATCTGGCCACTATATTTTGCTTACTTCAGGCCCTGCCAAAACCTTTCCGCGTTAGGCCTACTAGCCGCTGCATTGACAACCGATATAAAAAACGAGGGCTTTTTCACAGCCATTCTTTGTTGCATGCTTGAAATGGAGGAAAGCGATCGCCCACGCCACCATTCATTGACTGATAAAGTCATCATTTAATCAGAAATCAGGTCAGTTTTGCCCTAGGCGAGAGCCGTCGGGCGCCGCCATGTTTGTTTACGTTAAATCTTTTAGGGCTCGCTTTGGGGCCCTCACTAAATTCCAGAAATAGCGTGCCCAACGCAACTCTGTGTGGGCCTTAGTTTCTTTCCCCAGTGTTTGCGTCTCCCCAGAGTCCCCAGCTTGCACACACGGAGCGATGCCTGCAGCTACACAGGCTGTACAGCTGAAAGTGGCCCAGGTGGGCATGTACTCTGGCTGGCACTGGTGAGCTTCACTCTGCAATTAAAAATTTGCTTTCACCTAAAATGCATAGAAACAACCCGCAGCGAAGCAGGTATCTGTAACGTAGTGCCTTAGGGCGCTGTACTTGCGTTTTTTGTATTTTTTGCTGGTGCATTGCACCATGTTTACAAGTGTGTGCGTGTGTTTAAGCCAGTTTCCTTGCTTAACTTACATAGCACATCGAGGCGTTGTTCACATGCCTGGAATGCATTGCCTGGCATGCGAATGCTAACATTGCACGTCAACGCGTTCCAGGCATGTGAATGTATTGAGCGCGTGCGCGGTGTTGCACTGTGTTCATCGTATGCTGCCGCGGTGATATAGTGGTTATGATGCTTGGCTGCCACCCCAAAAGCGCGGGTTCAATCCTGGCTGAGGCAGTCGCATTTTCGACGGAGGCGGAAATGCCAGAGGCCCGTTTACTGTGCGTTGTCAGTGCACGTTAAAGAACCCCAGGTGGTCACAATTTCCGGAGCCTTCCACTATGGCGTCTCTCATAATCATTGCTAGTTTTGTGATGTAAAACGCCAGAAATCAAACAAATCAATCAGTCTGCCTCTTATAAAAGGGGTTAACATGTATGTGGTCAGTGTAACTGCAAGCTTTCCTGAGGCTCATTAATGCCTTTCTATTATCTGTCCTATTCCGATTCCCAAAAGTCGTTCCAGCTGTTCCTATATTTCTGCAGTGTGGCTAAGCTCAAGGACGAAGGTTTGAAGGTTTTCTTCCTGACCACAGTAGCCATGTTTTGATGGAGGGAAAGCGAAACAAACAAAACAAAAAATGCTTTCGTACTAATTTTAGGTGCATGCTAAAGTTTACCAGCTGGTGAAAGTTCATATGCGAGTGCTATGGTACATGGTGTATGTGTTATGGGAAGGCGCGCTTCTGCACCCTTTATTTGTGCTGAGCACAGTATCGTTCGAACATAGGCATTCATGAACCATTCAAAGCACAATCAGACTCGCATACGTTATGCCCACAGTTCGTTGTCGTCTTCAAGACGACAGATTGCCAACATCCTCCACCCAGACAACAGCAGTAGTCTGATTCTGGTGGACAGAGCTTGTATCGCCTTCATCGATTCTGTTTACAAAATTATCCGGCATACTCCATCTCTGCAGCACTTTGACTGAGAAGCGCAGATCTTCTTTCTTCTCCTCTTCCTGTTGCTTGGTTCACCTGTTTGTAGCTTATGCATCATCTCAGGAGGTCCTGCATATGAGCTAGTGAAGATCTTTCACAGCATGGCCTCGTTAGTACTGTTGCCCTCTGGAATCTGTGTAGGTGCACCATCTCTTCCACTCCAGTCTTGTGCTGGCATGTTTTCACAACAGAATAGCATCAATTCAGTTTGTCGCTTTTGCTGCAGAAATCTGTTCTGCTGTAAAGCCAAATCCATTGATAATCCTCACACTTTGCGCTCAGAAAGAGGCCTGCTTGTTCCCGATGCACTCCATAATGGTCTGGGCACAGAGGCCTCTCCCAGAATAAGCTGGTAGCTGCTAACGCACTGGCTGGCTTCCCGGATCATTTGGCACCAAATTGATGCTGGAAAAGGCGCTTCTGCAGCCTTTATTTGTGCTGAGCACAGTACCGTTCGAACTGTTCGAGAACCAGTTCAAGCACACAAGCCTCATACCCACTATTCCCACAATTCGTTGAACCTAACAGCGCTGCACACAATATTCAACAAGTGCCTCATTGTAGTTTTCTTTGTTTGACAATATTGACGACTGTCATGCAGGAGAAAAAAACCCCAGAATTTATCATTATTTCTGAGCCAATTCTTCCACCAGCCTGCATCTTCCTTGCAGGTTTCTGTGAAATAATTGCACAGTACTTTTGGTTTGCAGAGTAAAAAAATTTGCCGTTGTAGTACCATTGGCTATCTGCTTTGTAAGCTTGCATGGTAGAGTGGAGGCTCAAAAATGCACTGGCTTTGAGCTTGAATCCTGTTGCTGTGCAACTTTCTCCTTCACTGCGAAGTTATAGTTCCCAGAAATGTGCGTGTGTGGATGTGCATGTCTTTCATTCACTAATTGATTCACAGCTGCTTAACCAAGAACTTAGCTTAAGACTGCTGTTAATTGCTTTTTTTTTTTCATGGAGCAAATACTTTGCTAGTGTATTATACACTTCTTTGCCAGCTTCAGCCTGTAGCTGAGGCCATCTTTTGCTTGTTCATCCCATGTTTGTGAGATGGAATGCCATTTTGGTGGTGCCCGCCATCAATAATGGTGTTGCTTGTAAAATAGGTGTGCTGCTATGCACATTATTTACAGTGGATGGCCGAGGCATCTCCTGAAAGCGCCCAAGTGAGGACAACACTGTTTTATACTTGTAAAACCTTACGTTGAATTCACACAAAACAAACGACATTCAAAGAGTTCTTCAAAAACAGTGGTAAGGGCTACAGCACGCAATACACTACATACTAAAAGATGCAGTCATAAGCACGAAGGCTCTTATGAAGCACAAAATGTGCATTTGAACCGGCAACTGATAGGCGTGATGTGGCAAGGTTGGTTGGAATGGTCAACGAGGCCACTATTGACTGGTTTTTCACCGTGGCTATCATAATAACGCCACTGAACTATTCACTGACATAGTAGCATGATGTTGGAATATTCTGTTGATAGCAAGGCTATTTTTTTTTCTTTTTTTGCTTAGGAACAAAGGACAGTAGCAAACACAAGCCCAAAGTTTCAGCTGAATTCACCAGTAAGAAGACAGATATTTTTATACACACGTGTGTAATATACTATGAAATGTCTTGGTATCTGCATACCTATTCATAATGGGGAAAAAAAGGAAAGACAAAGCGCATTCAATGAAAACCAAAATTACCAAACACAAGGAAAAGAGGAATGTCAAGCAATACACAAGAGAAGCCGTGCACCTCTCTCCTCGCATTATTTGACGCAGTTTTAGTGAGGCACTGAATCTCTTTTTCTGATAGCCTGTGTGACACCATGCTGATACAGTCCTTTCCAAGGTGGTTGATTTCAGAAACCTCATTGACCTCTCGCATTATCTGTTTACGCTCTGACCATGGTTGTGCTAGCAGCAACAAATGACATAAACAGTAACAACCGTGTGTAGGGCAAAGGGTACATTGCAGCCGCCAGCTGTGACATTGTCGTTTGCCATTGTGTATGCCACTTAAAAGTCCTAATTGTACTGTCCTACACAGTATAACTCAATGCACAGCAAAGTGATGGGTGGAGTTATGATCCGAGTGCAGTGATGGACCTGAGGCTGCCCAGTGGTTTTGCGAGGTGTGGCAGGGATCCTTTGTGGACCATTGGAAGTGATGGCAGGGACCCTTACGGTGACATGGGGAGAGGGTAAGAGAGTGTTGGGGCTAGGAAATAACATAGCATACGGTGGTAAAGGCCTACTTGAGGTGATGTGAGCTTGTACTTGATAGACCAGCCAACTTACTAACCCTGAGCAGGGAGAAATGCTGTTTTGCAGTGCTTGAGGTAGAATGCTGAGGTCATCTGATCAATGCACAAGGTATTCACCCTGCTGATCATAAGGTGCATGCTATCACTCCTGCACAAACACTGTCCAGCAAACAAACTGCAGTCTTTTGTGGGGCCATGTCAACCACTTCTTTTTTGTTTATTCATTGTCATCACCTTCCTCTTTGTCTTTGACGAAACTACTGCGACATATAATGTCCTGAAAGAGCACTCATACATATCAGAATTGTAGCTGAGAACACAGTGCCCAGCCATGTTGAAAGAGTCGGGGATGGATGCCACTACCCCCTACCATATCAAAGTGGTGGCTGAGAATGCACAATGCCCAAGCAAGTGGTGAGAGTCAGTCAGGGTTGTAGTGGTGCCACTTCCATTGAGCTGGGTTCAAATTTGCACAGGCATTGAGGTTTTCTTCTTTTTTTTTCCACGGTGAAGCTGATAGCAGTTATAGACATTGGCAGCAGCAGACACAATCACCACCAGTTTTGGTCACTTTAGTGAGCCCTTAACAGCTTACTCATTAAAAAACAATCGTATCATTGTTCCACTAAGAGGGAAAAAAAAGGGCCTGGACAGGTCACATAACACATAGGACAAATAAGCAGTGGTCAGATAGAGCGTCGGAATGGACACCAAGAGACGAGAAATGCGGCTGAGGGCAGCACAATTTGGTGAATTGACGAAATTTTAAAATCCACAGGAATATAGTCAAGCACTTTCTCCAGTTGCCCTAGTGGCTTCAAAGATGGAAGAGATTCAACACACCAAGCCAGGCAGCAGAAAGAGCCCTGATGGCATTTCGCTCCTGGGACACCCTTTTTTATAGAATCACTTAACGAATGCACTCTCTTCTTTTGTTTTGTTGGCCGTCCAGCTGCAACACAGCCCAAGCCAAGTCGGCGCCTTGCAAGGCTTGTTGGTTGCAATTTTATTTTCCTTCCATGCCTCCTCACAGCTTTAGCAGCAGCCGTGACTTTAGAGACAAAGTCATAAATAGCACTATCTGTGCTAATTCCTTCGATGTCCAATTTGGCAGATCTGGGGAGGGCAGCAGTCGCAGGAACTCTTCCAGCTGCTACGCCTATCCTTCCCATTTGCTCTTTGAAGAACAATGCTCTTCTAGTGCGACCTGCAAAAGATTTTTTTATGTAAACCATTTGTTGTAGTACAGTGCCGCTGGTTCTGAATTTGTTTGCTTAAAAACCAGGACACCTGATAGCAAAAGCACCTAATGAGAAAATGATGAAACAATGCGCGGAAATGGTCTCTGATAATGAGTTGTTGGTTTGGGTTTTCATATTTCAGCTGTGTCATTCCTAGATCTCCTCTTTGGGGCACATATGGCTAGGTACTCAGGCAGATGGGGTGGATACATACTTTAAAACAAACATAACACTAGTTTCACCAGCAAAAACATTTTAGTAATAGTCTCTTTTAAACCAGTTATTGGACTGTATGCTCATGTCTTTTTTTTTTATTGGGCGCTTTTTAAATGAATGCTGCCATTCAGAGATTTGGCGCAGCAAGAAGCTGTAGGTGAAGCTAAGCAGCGGGTGTGAGAGACTGGAAGCTGTAAAATAATTTCCATAGTATCGGTGCTTAAAATGATGCCTGTGCTTCGTAAGTCTTTCAGGCGTTGTGATTTGCATGAATGACATGAACTTAGCATAATAAAAATAATTAATTTTCGTGGCCTTTCTGCACACCTGCTAAGGATTTGCCACGAATTAAGTGCTTTGTGTTCACTTTTTGGAGGAAGCATTCCTTATATGGTTGGCAAATGCACAATGCTTGAAGTTTTTCATTGACCCACATTACATTTATTTCATTCGAAGCCAGTTTAGATTTATATGGTGTGCTGCAGTGTTGTAGTTAAAACTACGTATCCCACCTCAGGCTGTGAGCTGTGGCTTGCCAGAGGCTGCTGTGTGCCATCTAGTGGCTCACTGGAACTGCTAGCATGTCCATCTGTCACTGGCTCAATGGTCGTAGGAGGAGCAAGAAGTGTTGGGTCTTCTTGCATGAAGGGCTAGAAAAATTGCACCAGGGGGCACCGGTCCCCAAGCGCAAGATGCCCCAGCTCCCTGCAATCTGCTGCTGTTAGCTGGGGGTTGTTTGGAAAAGGCCCACCAAAAGCCCGATGAGCCATAGCCGGGTGTTTGCAGAAGGTGCCCTGTTAACCCTTCCAGCAGCTGCATTGTCCTATGTCAGCGCATACCTCATACGTTTTATCGCCTGAAGAGCTTGGGACACTATGTATTTTGATCAATTTGGGCTATTAGATCAGATAGAATCTCGGACATTTTTTGGAGAAGGTGCTGGAAACCAATTTTTTGTGATTGACCTCGATGATTTGCATGGTGCAGCAGCCGTGTTTTGAAATATTTCTCCCAATTGTTCATCACAAATTCAATTAAGGCAGTAGTTTCTCCCAGTTGTTCATCACAAATTCAGTTAAGGCTACTGCATTATAGGCTTTGGTCTGGCTGAGAATAACATTCTTGAGGATTCGGATGGATGCTTCAGAATAATTGTTTGTGTTCTGTCCTCTTGTGAATGTCCCAGCACGGTACAAGAGCACCCACTCTCGTTCGCGTTTAAGGAATGCCTCAAATCATTTGACGTAAGACACATGACGCAGGGAACGTAGGCGTGCCTTGGCTGCCTGCAGTTCGTCAGCATCTTTTGCATAGAGGATCTGAAGCAGGACATAAAACAGTGATAACTATCAGTTGGATTGTAATAGTCTTCTTGTACTTAGGTTTTCTACGCTGTCAACTGGTAGTCTTAAAGAGGTAGTTCGTCTGCAAGAAATAAATTCCAGGCCAAGATATTGCTTCAAAGGTACTTTTTTTGTCTAGCTCAAGGGGGACCTTGACTCTGAAGCTTTCAGTAGTGTCTCCTTGACTAAATCTGATGAAACTGCTTGAAACTGCTCACTCATGCCCAGCGGCACAAAGTCGTTCCCTAAAGGGACGTTGCAACACTTTTCCAAGTTATTCTTGAATGATGTCAGCAAAGGAGGTCATCGCCTCATGAATCGCCTGTTGCAGAAGTTTTCCAAATCCGTTTGATATTACGGAGCCTACACTATCATATTTGAGAGAAGTTCCATGGTCCGAGCACATTTGCTCTCCTTTTGTCCCGAACAGTACGCTGGAGCCTACGTAGAGGGAGGTGAAAAAGTGGCAAGCAGCTACGCCAGCACATGCATCATGACGTTGAACATATTCTCTCTTTTTCATTGAATGTATTCGTGCTTCCAAAATGACAACATGCGCACCTCAAGAGTCTCTGCATCTACCAATCAGCGAATGGTACAGTAAAATCTCGATGATACGAATTCATAGGGAGCACGTAAAATATTCATATCATCCCGAATTCGTATGAGCCAAAACAAGTTAAAGCTGATCATGAAGATGAACAAGAACTTTATTGGGGCCAACTGCTTCTTGCTGAAAAAGTCCATTGTTCTTTTGAACTTTTTTAACTTCGCTGTCCCTCAAGAAAGCCGCCTGAAAGGAATAAAACCGTGCTGCGGTTTCTTCACTCACGCTGCCGGTGCTTACGGTGCAATGCAGTACATCGGGGGCATCAAGGTTTTCCGACATTGACAGTAGGAGATCACACTCACTGGCATCTTCATCATCACTCTCGGACTTGGTATCCTTTGCCTCGTCGACCAATTCTTCGATGGATCGCAGCCCACAGGTCGCTACGTTGTCGTCCGCGATGACAGTCTCGCACCGAAGCTCGAGTTTCAAGGTTCTCCCAACCCTCGATGTGCAAATCGTCATCAGGCTCTTGGTTTTCTTCCGTTGGAGCCGCATCCGCTTCCGCGAAAAATCCACACTTGCGAAAGCAGTTCGCGATCATGTCCTGGGTCACATTATCCCAGGACATGGCCAAGAAATGTAAGGCGTCAAGCAGGCTAATCAGCAAGTTTTCATCCTTGCGCTCAATTTTCACCAGGAGTACAAGCAATCCCTTGAAATGGTGGTTCACATTTCGGTTTATTCCCGCATGCAGCGGCTGTAGACTGCTCGTGGTACTTGTGGGCAGGAACCTTACGGCGACATTGCTGAAGTTGTAGTCTTTGGGATGGGCCGAACACTGGTCGACGAAAAGCAAAATTTTTCTGTTTTTCGCTGCCATTTTCCTGTCCAAAGTCATGAGGAACTCGCGGAAAAAAATCTGCAGTAAGAAATCTGAGTCAGTCGCTCGCGTGAAGCGGTCATTTTGCGCGTACGTATCATCCGCAATGGCTTCAGAAACTGTTCGTATAACAACGAATGACGGCGCGTTTTATACAACGTAGTCTGTCCAAAACAACATTAATATTCCTATCATTGCGAAATTCGCATCAGCCATAATCGTATCATCGAGATTCTACGGTAGTTCCTTCACAGTCTATGTAGTCCGTGCCAACCCAGTAACATGATTTGTTGAAAGAAGAGCAGGCACTTTCCATCTGCATCTTCAAACAAAACTAGAAAATTCCTGGTGTGTGCAGTGCAGTAATATTTCGCTTATGTGTTTACGCGAGCCTCTGCGACTGGCACAGTTTTCTGATTGTGTTCAACAGGCGTTGCTGGGCCCTGTTAAGAATCAAAAGGGATGCTGTAAACTGAGGTAACACGTCAACTTATGGCATCCTGGGAGGCGCAAGTGCAAACGTAAATTTGCCTGAAGTCAGTCTTCATGCTCACACTGTGAAGGAGTTTCATCATGAATTCACAAGGTCCTGATGCCTTTAGACCATTAGAGCAGTCTTACTCCGATTTTCTTTACTGACACCTTTGGTGTTAGCTTTTCTTACCCCTTGGAATACTTCTATGAGGCTGCGCCGGTCGTCCTGAGGAATGCTGTTCCACGTGTACTTCAGCCACCGCCACTCTGCTTGCAGTACATGGAAGATGCACAGCAGCTGCTTGGCTGATGGCCAGACATCAGACAGAGCATCCTTCTCTGGTCTTGAGTTATTTATCACTCATGAATGCAGCAGGAACCCACAGGTGAAAATAACTTTATCAATTCCTACTGTTCGGTATAAACTGTGAGTTTGCTTGATACAAGGTGTTTCAGCCAAGATGTTTAGGAAATTCTTTAAAAAATAAGCTGTTTGGAAAACAACAAAAATGTCTTCAGAATGAACTTTTAGCTGATGCAGAAGTCAGGAAGTCTCAAGAATGTACTAATTAATTAGCTGCTTGATTAGAAGTTGTTAATAAAACCTTGATATAAGCTTTTTGTGGTTATTGTCAGCGGTGAATTCTTAGCCATGGTGATGATGATATCAGCTTTTAAAACAAAGAAAAAGTAATCTTCTAAAGCCCTGTAGTGCAAGGAAGCTTTCCTTGCCAAAATGAAACTGGGCAGATGAAGAGAGCCGGAAGACATGCACATGCAGCATCCACTGGTTCCTGTAAAATATACAGGCCACTAGGCAAAAAGGAGAGATCAGCGAAGTGGCGCGGAAAAGCACGTGCCGTAGACACGTTGATGCACATAATTGGTAGACAGCAGACTCGTGGCGCGCGACCAGAGCGGCGATCGGTGTTAGAAAATGGATGAGCTGGCATTCTCTCCATGGCTGCGGTTGACGAAGGTTGTCCTGCCAGCTACGCACTGATGACGAGGGCGCCGGACTCCGGGGGGCTGTTGATCTGGCTTGCGATCGAGTGTGAACTTCGGAATGGCAGCGGCTGAACTGCGGCAGTTCCCGGTATACCCGCAGCACTCCATCTTCGCCGGCAGAACACGGCAGAGGGCCAGGTCATTTTGGAGACTGGACATCACTTCGAAGGAGAAGCAGAGGCTGCGGCTAGGCCTAGCAGGGAGCCGGTGATTGCTACGTCGTGCGGGAAGCAAGGCGGCGGAGACTGATGGACTCTGCGCAAGCGGCGGCTACCACAAGCACCGTTTGTCGACGACGGCTAAATGGACGTGACACCGCCGAGAGGACACCATTTCTGTCCGCAGTTCCACAGATGGCGCATGTTGCCACGATTCCCTCCGTGAAACGGGCCCTCCAGAGGCGCGTCCGCAGCACACCAGCTCTCGCATTTGCCAGCAAAGCGCTACCTTTAGAGTTGTCATAAAAGGGCTCTGTGCAGATATCCAGTTTCTCGCTGTGGTACAACGCAAGGGACGATTTTGTTTCGGGCGACCTCTGCCACGTGTCTGTTTCCTTCTCTTGTACGCTTTGCCGTACTCCCTTGCCCGGTCTGGTCCTCTGTGCCTCTTCCGCTTTCTCCAGACACACTGGCGGTAGCTCGAAACGCCAGCGTAGTGCTGCGGTCCACCTCGTCCATCTCGTAGATCTACCGGCGAAGATAGTATGGTCGAGCATCCTGCGTGTGATGTTCTGCTCGGGGAGTCTCAGTAGCCGGTTTTCATGCGCTACCTTGGTGGTCGCCTCTCTCGCCTTGAAAGAGGACAACCCCAGCTCCCCTTGGACCACTTCCACCAACGCCTCTCCAAAAATTCCCGGATGCCCAATGAAAGGCAGAGAACAGCATTCGCATAGGTAAGGCCCGGCACCGCCACCATCTTCCATAGCGCCCTCATCACCTCATAGTGGTTGTATGACCACAGTGCGCTTTGGCAAAGTAGCCCCCTGTACTTAGCTGCTCTCAGCCTCAGATCCTTCTCATATGCCGAGAGGTAGTCTGCGCCGGTCGTCAGCTGAACCCCCCGATATTTCCTCGAGGCACTCAGAGGGATTTCACTGCCCTGCAGTCTCCACGTCTCGCTTGGCCGTGTGTCTTATGCCCGCCACACCATCACGACACACTTGGTTGGGCTGAAACGCAGCCGGAGCCGTCCCATCTCCTTTCCACATATGTCCAAGAGTTCCTGGAGCTCCTCTGCAGACTCGGCAAGCACCACAAAGTCATCGGCATAGACTAATGTCGGGATACGGCTCACCACCGGCTGGCCATTCTCATTATGCGTCAGAGTATATCCACAGCCGGAGTGCTCCAGGTGCTGCACCACGCCGGATACATATACCATAAACAGCACCGGTAACAGTGGACAACCCTGGCGGAGCCCTCTGGGCATGGTCACCTCCTTGGTCCTCAAGCCCTCCCATTCCACCACCGCCATTACATCACTGTAAATGGCCTGTAGCAGCTTGAGATTGTCTTCCTCCATACTGAGCTCTTTAAGTATTCCCAGAGTATATCCCGGTCAACGCAGTCATATGCCTTTGCGATGTCCAGAAATGCAACATATAGTGGCCTGCCTGACTGGCGTGCCATTTCAATACCCTGGGTGAGCACCAAGAGGTTGTCTTCAATCCAGCGCCCCTGCCGGAAGCCAGTCTGCAGCTCGCCAAGTACCCCGAAGGCTTCTACCCACCGCTGGAGCCGTGCCTTTACTATCTGCATGGCCAGTCGATACAGCACCGGAGTTATAGGCCTGTAGTTAGTCAGCTCTTGTTTTGCACCAGAGCCTTTATACAGGGGCCTGATCTTGCTCAACTTCCAGTCCTCTGGTGTCTTGGCCCTGACCAAAGCCTCTGTCACACATTCTTCTACCTTCTCTCTTGCTGTAGGTCCCAAGGCCTTGATAAGGCTCATAGGCAACCCATCACAACCAGAAGCAGTCCTTGCATCCACTCTTTTCAAAGCTCTTTTGAATTCCCTCTCCGTCGGCGTTTCTCTCAGGTCGGCTACAGCCTCTTCTCCGCTTGTGGGCAATGTGTATGGGCCAACCATGTCTTCTGACAGGATTTCCAAGCAAACCTGCTGTTGTGCCTGCATCCACTGCTCCAGCAATGGGATACATTCATCACCTTCCACTTCCTCCCCATCCAGTGGCCTACGTAGTGTCCGTTGGGGTGTCTGCCGGTTCTGTCTTTTGATATACTGCCAAAAACGCTGGGGTGCCTGCGGGCCCGCCGATTTCAGCTCTTCCACGAACCGCCTATTTGCTGTCCGGATGCAAGCCTGCACAAGCGCTGCCACCTCTCGTTTCAGGCCCCTGTATGTTCCCCATGCAGTTACCATCGCATCCTGATCTCCGCTCTTACTGATATACCTGTGAACCCAACTCGCCTCTTGCCTGCATCTTATTGCCTCTGCCACCTCTCTATTCCACCATGACTTCAGTCCCCACCGGCGTCGCGTGCATGACCCCCGACTGGTTTAATACTTTTTGGAACTCTTCCACCAATTCCCCGTAGGATTCTATCAGGTTTGCGTGTTCCTCCAGCTTAGCCGCCATCTGCTGCAATGCTTTCTCGTTGGGCCGATGGGGTGTTGCGGGAGGTTCAGTCTGGCACCTCCGAAAACCATTTTGGAATACCAACTGTATGCGATGGTGATCACTTGCCAAGTTGCCCACGCCATCTTCATCCATCACCATTTCCCGAAGCCTCCCATACAGCAATTCACTAAGAAGGCAGTAGTCGATGCATGACTGTCGGTCACGCACGGACCAGCTTGTCATCCCGCAACACTTCTCTGTCAAATTGACGACCACCAACTTGGTGCTTTCTGCCAGTTCTTGTAGTAGCCTCCCGTTGGCATCCGTACGGCCATCGGCACTGAAATCCTCTACCATCATTATCTCTGCTTCCTGGCAAAGATGTTCTGCGTCCTTCTGAAGGCAGTGACATATTTCGATGATCTTCTGTGTCTATCCACCTGTCCATAGATATACCACTGCCAAAACTACCCGTTTGCCCGCAATGTTCCCTAACAGCCACATATGTTCAGAACACTCAGCCCGAATTCTTGTCCAGTGCTGTGAGCTTCTCCACATACATCTCAGTCCTCCTCCCCTTCGTTCGCTGTTCTGCCGGTTGCGTCCCTCCCACACAAAGTCATATTCATATGGTGGCACTTCTTGGTCATGGAGGTGGGTCTCAGCTACCGCCATCAGTGCAAAGTTATCTTCCTGCATTATTTCCATGAGCTCACCCCACCTCTGTTCAGTGCGGCCACTTTGCATGTTGAGGAAACCAATTTCTTTCCTCCGTCGGGTTGGGTTTCTTCTTACGTGGTCCCCTCCGTCTTCGACGCCCCTGATGTTTGGGCCTTCTCTGTCGTCCTTGGCTGCCTGCATGACCACCCCGGACGTAAACGCGAGGCCCAGTGTTGACGGACTCCCATTGGGACTGCGCCCAACGCGGAGGAACTGTAGTAGTTTTACAAATTTGGCTATTCAGATTGTTCACTTAACTTTTTTTTTTCTTTTTGTGTGCGGCTTGATGTTTTTCCATCTTTTTCATGTTTTGGTGTTCACTTCTATAAAGCAACGTTTTTGTTTTGTCAACGCCGCCTGCGTCATTCTCTCGATCCATCGGAGCAAGCACTCCCGAGATCTCCCCACTCACACTCGTGACAGTTCCATGTTTCAGACATTGCAGTGGCCAATTATAAATGTGTGATGCTCTATTTGTGCTATTTTTTCCTTGGCTGCAAAGCCTTTGTGCCTTGCATAGACAGAAGCCAGCATTATCTTTTGCTTATTAGCTCGGTGCAAGAAGCCAATTTACCATCGCAAACTGCATGGCTGCCAGTTTTGAGAGCCTGTATGTTTTGACTTGACTGCCGCAGGCATTGGAGCACATCACCAGTGAACGTTATGTTCACACGTGACTTCCGGTACTTCTTTGACAGCAAGTATTGTGGTTTCTTGAGCGAAAATGTCCTGATTTTTGCAGGATGCAGGGTTTCGGACAATGACTTTGCTTTAAAAACTGATATCCTGTCATTTTCGTTGCTACAAATCTGCCATTGACAATAACCTCAAGGTCTGCTAATTAGAAAGTTTGACTATCTTAGTTAACTAACGGTGCAAATTGCATGTTCCTCATGGCTACTGATGGCAGGTTTTCCCTTAACATTATAAATAATTAATTTTTATCAAAGCCTGTCTTCGGGAACTCTTGAAAGTGCTCACTGGAACACCCGGTATATTGGCAAGCTATAAAACCAGGCAATGGTATCATCTTATAATCTAGATAAAAATGTATTATGCCATGCTATTTTTCGAAGAGGTACTCTACAAAGGAGACTAAAGCAAAACAGTAAGCCACTTCAGACTGAATGGTTATTTTTTGACAACTCCATTGTTGTTAATTTACGAAGCACTCTGTCAGGTTGTGTGCAAGTCCATGAGGCCATTGAGTTTCATAAAAGCAGTTTCAAGATTATCTGTGCTTGTTTCTATTGTGGATCGCTGTAGACTTGTCAAACTTCAGTTTTTGAAAGCAGTGATATAATTGAACTTGGATGTGTCACTTCTTTAGGAGATGATGAAATACTCCAATATAGCAGTAGTTTAGTGTCATAAATCATGAGTCTGCAAGCAGCCCGGCCCTAAGGAACCTTCCCTATGAACCAAGGAGTTCCCTGAGAACATTACCAGAGAGCGAGAAAGAAGTAATGTTATGAAAAGTTCATTTTACATGCTTTTGCAACATGCAGTGAAGCAAACATTGTTTGCACCAACAAATCAATGCGTGAGTTAATCCTATGTCAGGAGTGTACAGATAGCAATGTTGTGAAGCTCCAGTTAGACATTTTATTAAGCCTTGAGGATGTGGCAAATGGACCGTGCCCAATGCACAGCTCAAACTCCAGATGAGAACCAACAGGCAATGAAGAAGCCCAAATGATAATTATTTAGAGATGACGAACAAGAGCCTATTAAAAGCCAACAATATTTTGGCTTTTTGGTTTCAAGTTGATTTCAGTCAAACATTCCTCATGGGTCAAATAATTTGAAAGTAAATATTTCAGACAGTTATTTAGTGCCTTAAGAATGAAACCTAACAGTTGAAATTCATCCTTTTAATAATAAGCCTTTATTTGTGCACTTGCACCGAACAAAGTCATCCCAGAGAATAAATAAATTGATAGGATATTGTGGGTTATTTTCCAATAAAAATTTGCGTGTACATAGACTAGCTGCTTAATGTGCAGTAAGATAACGTTCCTGTTTCAACATAGGTACAGTCTTTTATATACACACACACATGCTAGCTGCTCTAAATTTAGCTGAATATGTTTCACCTACTGAAACAAAAGTATTGGCTTGTGCAAATATAGTCTTGTGGGCTTGAACCAGTGTCACAGCTTATGGTAATAAGCATAAAATAATTTTGAAGGAATGCAGCAGTAGGATTTCTACAGTAGGAGAGTAAAAGTTATAACCGGTAAAATATGCTGTTTTCAAATTTACCATAGTACAGATAATGCCTACATTACACGATAAACTGTGGTTTCATGCCATCGTTGCCTAGTGTCGCAGTGAAACAACCTTTTCAGGAGGGTTACATGCACAAAAACATGACTATGTCTGGCTAATCTGGAACCAAGGAAAACATACTGATGGTTCAGGGAAACCCACTTCAAGGCACCATGTCGTAGGTGTGGAGCACAAGTTCTTTGTTTCACTGATTGTTCTGCTTGTATGCTTCATAGCACTACTATATAGCACTATGTTCTTATATTAAAACGGTGCGCAATATAGCAATTTCACCAAAGTGCCAACGAGGTCCTGGCTTTATATGAGGTTAATATAAAAGGTAATATTTGTTAGAGACAATAATGCCACATAATGATATGTAATATAATATGACATATTGCTAGTATATAATTATGTATAAGCATATAAGGAATATAACGGAAAAGGATAAGTCACAGAAAAACAACAGGCAGTCTCTCAGCAAGAGCTAGTCGAGCTCATGGAAGGCTGACATTGTGTCTGCGGTGGCAGGTGTTCCTCTTCACTACATTGACACAAACACACACACAACTGCTCATTTATGCTCCAATGGCACGTAATCGCTCTTCTCACAGCACCTTTCTGAAATACTTTGGAACACGTTAGATGAGACAGTTCATGCAGTGGTGGCTTCCTGTTTTGTGAAACGACGTGCTGATTTGTTACATTTGTTTGTTTAAAAGTATACCATTGTGTGCAGCAAATCTGGCCTGTCTCACTCCTGACATCATTAAAGCTATTTACTTTGTTGCAATTCTGACAATGTTTACTTTTGTTGAAATTTCAAAATTCAAATATTTGTACCTTTATATTGCCAAAGCATGCTGGATATTTGTCCTTCAGCAGCTAAAAGGCAGCAGGGTAGCATTCTCGTGTCTGGGAGCTGTGCACAAGAACAGCTATAAGTACTGCCCCAGCTTTGGTGGCCGTGAGCAGCACAGTCGCTGTGCTACCGTCTGCATCACATGAGGATGTTGAATCGACAAGTATGATGTCCTGTGCTGACTGCAGGTTCAGGGTACGCTGCATAATCGGTGTCGCAACAAGTGTAGCCCAGCAGTTGTCGATGCTTGTTGAGCAGACATCTGTGCCTGCATAGAGGAAAAAATTGTCTGAGAAACAGTTTCCAGTTCACTCAAGCAAGTCACAATGCAATGAAAACTGCGACCTGGCAAAAGGTTGCTTGCTCGAGCCTTGGAACTGACACTTTAAAGGCTATCTAAGTGATAATACTACCACTGATGGCATTCTTCATCAATTAACGAATTGGGTAGCAGCGCCAACATACTGGAGCTGTGCGTAGAGGAGAGTAGCGCTGCCTCAGAAATTCATGTACATGGATCAAGTTTACAGATACCAGGGGAGAATTCGCCGAGCTTTAAAGCATTGACCTGATGTACTTCAGTTGGGCTAGCCAACACAACTTTAGAACATGAAATTTAGAGAAAGTGCAGTGTCATACCAAGCTGAAGTTATAGTTGAAGCTGAACACACTTCTCTCATTGTTCCTCCAATTGCAGGTGTGCACAGGGCCGTGCATGAAGGGGTGGAGGGTGGGGGCATTTTCATCAGAGCCCCTGCCCCACCTAGCCCCCTAGAAAATTACCTCTGCATTGCATACCCCGCAGGGGCGTCTGCTTCTGCAGGCGTTTGGTGCGTGGCGACACCACGGACCCGAGCCAACGGGGGGGTTTCGACCCCCTCCCACGCCTAGCCGTGCGTGGCTGAGCCGTGTCCGGGGAAAAGGGGATCCTGGGGGTTGAGCCGATGCCGGGTGATTGGACCTTTAAGGCCCCCCGGCAGAGGTAACACACCCCTTTGGCCCCGGCTTCACGTAGACGGCACCCCCGGATTGACCCGCCCGGGGGAAATCGGCAGTCGCCTTTTCCTGTCCTCCCCTCCATCTTTCACCTTCCTGTCTACTTTCCTGCACCTGTCCTGTCTCCTTATCACTTCTTCGTTCTTCCTTTTTCCCGGCGGCAAGGGTTAACCTTGTGTGGCGAGCCACCCTGAGCGCCGTCATATTTGGTTATAGTTGCGCTGTACAGCTGGCGCGGGCAGGACTTCCACGGAAGTTCCTGTCCCGTCCCCTTGTTGGGCTCCGTGGTGGGCGGCTGGCACCGCGGCCGAAAACAGACTTTTTTTCTATGGCTCCACCCTTTTCCAAACTTGATCGCCCTCGCAACCCCACCAAAAGAGGGCGGAACGAAGTATCTGAAGAATTCCTTGAAGGAAACAAAGAAATATTCCCTAAATATCACGTGATTCACAGTGAAAAGTCAGAACATCCAGCTCGCACTATAAACCCGTTCCTTGTGTCCAACACCCTCACCGATGTCCTTGGCCCAGGTTACAAATTATCGAAACTAGCCAGTGGCGACCTTCTGCTTGAAGTTCGCGACAAATTGCAGTACACCAATATCTCAAAGCTCGTATCTTTCGGGGACATCTCCATCACAGTCTCTCAACATAGATCTTTAAATACAGTACGAGGTGTAATATCCGAAACTGACTTCATGAAATTGACAGAAGAAGAAATGCTTGCAGGCTTGAAAGAACAACACGTGGTAAACGTTCACAGAATAAAAATCAGAAAGAACGACATAGAAGTACCTACAAAACATCTTGTGCTCACATTTGCGTCTAACACTCTCCCTGAATCAATCAATGTAGGCTACATAAAAGTAACAGTCCGCCATTACATACCGAATCCCCGGAGATGTTTCAAGTGCCAACGTTACGGCCATGGTTCGCAGAGCTGCCGTGGCCGGGAAACATGTGCAAAATGTGCCTCACATGAACACCCATCTGATAAATGCGATGCTGTTCCTCATTGTGTGAATTGCGAAGGAGACCACCCTGCGTATTTCAGGTCATGTCAGGTCTGGAAAAATGAAAAAGAGATCATTGCCATCAAAACTAAAGAAAGCATCAGCTTCAAAGAAGCACGGAACCGATTCAACACAGAAAACACATTTGCATTCACAGCTAGAACAAACTTCGCCGATGTGGTGCGCAGGCGCGGCACACCACACCGGAATCCCGCCCTTGCACAGGCAAGTCCTGCGCCGGGGCAAACCGCGCCCATGGCAGACGCAGCGCACGCTGCCCTGCCACTTCCAAAACCGGGCCCGCCGGCTCTTGTGTCGGCAGCTCAGCAGGCTTCCCCCCAACAGGGGAGGGCTGCAAACCAAGCTCCCGCGGTTGCTCCACAGACCTCCAGTACCCCTAGCGAGGCAATGGAGATAACCCCTAGCACGCCTCCGCTTCCGCGGTGGCAAACCTCTCTTGAAAAGAAAAGAAAGGAAAAAACTCCAATAACCGGTCCTCCAAAAGGAGGAAAATAACTTTTCAAGTACATCTCTTAAAAACAACCAAATATGGCGTTCCTGATACAATGGAACTGTCGTGGGCTCATGAAAAACTACGGCGATATAACGGATATTTTAAATTCATTTTCCCCAATAGCATTATGTTTGCAGGAGACCAACTTAGGTCGTAAACATGCAAACATTTTAAAGAAATATAAAGTATTTCGATGCGACAGAGAGGAGGCCACTAGGCTCTCCGGAGGTGTTGCTATCATCGTCCAAAGTGGCGTAGCAACCAGAGAAATCAAGCTTCGAACTAAATTAGAAGCCGTGGCGGCCACTGTGCTGCATTCCAAAAGCATCACCCTCTGTTCGGTATACCTTGCACCCCATCTATCAGTAACACTACAAGATCTAGAAGAACTTTTAGATCAGCTACCGGAACCATATTTTTAGTTGGAGATTTTAATGCGCATTCACCTTTGTGGGGAAGTGAACAAACTGATGCTAGAGGTCGTATTTTAGAAGATTTTATTTTGTGCAATAATGTCTGCCTGCTCAATACAGGAAAGTTCACATACTGCTCTTCGAGCTCAAGGAAAATGAGCTGTTTAGATTTGTCTTTTACATCTCCATCTGTTTTTACTGATTTTAAGTGGGATGTCCTCAACAACCCGTACGGAAGCGACCACCTTCCTGTAATAATCAGCCCATCATCCTCACCTGAGATCACCCCGAGCAGACCACGCCGTTGGAAATTGTACCTCGCAAATTGGGCACTGTTTCGAGAAGAGGCGTGTTTGGACAAGATATATTCGGAGAACCTCAGTGTCGATGAACTTAACGGAATTTTTACATCATGTATTATCACTGCTGCACACCTGTCTATCCCACAGTCCACAGGAAATATGCGCCATAAGCACAAAGTGTGGTACACACGAGAATGCAGAGATGCAAAAAAGAAACAAAACAAAGCCTGGGGAATTTTTCGGAGATATTCAACAAACGAAAACCTTATAAATTTCAAAAAAGCAAGAGCTGAAGCCCGGCATATTCGGCGCAATGCTGAAAAAGCTTCATGGCAAAAATACATATCGTCCATAAACAGCTCAATGACGTCCAAAAAAATGTGGGAACAAGTCCGTAAACTTGATGGCAGCTTTTCGCCGTACACAATTCCTTTGCTCACAGCTCCCGGTACACAAACAAGCATTAAAGAACAAGCAGACATTCTAGGGGAACATTTCGCTACAGTTTCTAGTTCCTCACATTATACACAGTCATTCACAAAACACAAGAACACAGCCGAAAAACAAAGACTTCCAATAACTGGCAGTACCCACGAACCATACAATAACCTAATTACACTTCAGGAAATCCACAAAGTATTGTCCTGCAGTAAACAAACAGCACCTGGACCCGATGAAATCCATTATGAAATGTTGGCTCACCTCTCCGTAGCTGCTGTAAAAGCATTATGCAAATTCTTTAATAAAATCTGGGAATCCGGGAAAATACCAGACGCTTGGAAAAAAGCTGTTATAGTGCCATTTCTGAAGCCTGGAAAGCCACCAACCTCTCCTGATAGTTACAGACCAATAGCACTCACTAGCTGTCTTGCTAAATCTTTCGAAAGTGTACTAAATATCAGGTTGATGTTTACCCTCCAATCCCGTGAACTGCTTGACGCCCAACAATGTGGTTTCAAGAAAGGATGCTCAACGGTAGGCCATGTCGTTCGCCTCGAAGACACAATCCGGGAAGCCTTCATACATAAACAATACTGCCTTGCGGTCTTCTTCGATCTTGACAAGGCGTATGACACAACGTGGAGATTTGGGATCCTACGCGACCTGGCAGATCTTGGCATCCGGGGCAGGATGCTGAAATGCTTGACCAACTTTCTCTCTGACCGTTCATTTCAAGTCCGTCTCGGAGCTACACTTTCAAAGAGCTTTACGCAAGAGAACGGGGTGCCACAGGGGTGCATTTTAAGCACAACACTTTTTATTGTGAAAATGAACTCTCTGAGAAAAATAATTCCAAAGTCTATTATGTACTCAGTTTATGTCGACGACCTTCAAATAGCCTGCACCTCTTCCAGCTTGTCAACATGCGAGAGGCAAATACAGCTCACGTTAAACAAAATAGCTATTTGGGCGGATGTAAATGGGTTCAAATTCTCACCACAAAAAACAGTTGCTGTCCTCTTCTCACTGAAAAGAGGAATACAGATTGATCCGGCCTTGTACTTAAATGAAATAGCACTTCCAGTAAAACAAGAACATAAATTTCTAGGGATAACCTTTGACCGAAAGCTGACATTTCTACCACACATAAATTCACTCAAGAAGAAAGCTTCCCGATCTCTAAATATCCTCAAAGTGCTCTCGCGAAAACATTGGGGGTCTGACAGGACCTGCCTATTACACATTTACCGGACCGTCGTACGCTCTTGCCTAGACTACGGGTGCATAGTATATGGGTCTGCAAGACCATCGTACCTGAACAGATTAGATCCGATACAAAACCTGGCACTGCGTCTTTCGACTGGTGCATACAGAACATCTCCCGTAAGCAGTCTTCACATAGAAACGGATGAACCACACCTCGCAGACAGAAGAACGATGCTTATGTGTTCTTATGTGCTGAAAATAAGGTCCCTGCCAAAACACATCTGTTATCCAGTAGTGACAAAGTGCAAGTCTAGAACGCTGTTCAATAATAACCACAATCAATCAGGCCTTTGTTGCTGCGTTTTGAAGAAATATGCCAAGAAATAGAAATAATAGACACTCTACCCGAAATTGCCCCACGATACGATCCACTACCGCCATGGTATAACCTTCCTGCTGTTTGTGACTTCACATTAACACGCTTTCAGAAACGCAAACACCACACGAACACATATTACAAGAATTCCTTGCACTAGAAGAAAGACATACGGATTACACAAAGTTTTATACAGACGGTTCAAAAACGGCACGTTACGTTGGAAGTGCAGCGGTGCAAGACGGCTGGGAAAAACTAATAAGGCTGCCGAATTGTGCATCAGTGTTTACTGCAGAAAGCTATGCTGTATGTGTGGCTGTACGAAAATAGTGAGTGAAATATCAAGAAGAGTATAATCTATACTGATTCTCTCAGCCTACTCACAGCTTTGCATTTCAGAAACGCCGCCGAACCCTTAGTAGGCAACATTATTCACAATATAGAAAAAGTTACAACACATGGACATACCATAAAATTCTGTTGGGTACCGAGTCACATCGGGATAAGTGGAAATGAAAGAGCGGACACATGTGCTGCACTAGCTGGGAGTCGCGAAATAAAAAAGGTGACCATTCCCCATAAAGACTGCATGAAACTTATTCACAGAAAATTGAAAGAAAAATGGCAGAAAGCGTGGGATAATGAACCAAATAACAAACTGCACCTTGTAAAGCCCATCTTGGGTGAATGGAAATCATGCAGACATCAAGAACGCTACATAGAGATAGTTTTATGTCGTCTGCGCATCGGGCACACACATTTAACACATAGCTTCCTACTAACAAAACAAGAAAAGCCTTTATGTGAGAGGTGTGGAGACGACCTCACAGTAATTCACATTTTAGTATCGTGCACAAAACTAGAAAAACTAAGAAAAAAATATTTTACGGCTTTTTACGACGAACACATTCCATTCCATCCAGCTCTGATTTTAAGTGAGAGTGCAATTGTTAACATGTCATGCGTTTTTAACTTTTTAAGGGAGGCAGGTATCCTCCAAAAACTCTGATACCTTACACTGTATGTACATCGCTGCATTTTTGACGCGCCTCTACAGTCTTCTCATAATTGAGAAGAAGGCCGAGGCCCGTTCCCAACTAGTTCGGAACCTCGGGCCCCTTGCTTGGACAAGGAATCACTGAGGTGACCCGACCTTTTAAAAAAGGATATACCTTGTTCTTGGCGCATGATGGCCTTAGATGCTTATGTGCCATTAAACCCAACACAACACAACACAACCTGTTGGCACTGTGCCCAACGCGGAGAAACTGTAGTTTTCTAATATGGCCATTCAGATTGTTCACTTAACCTTGTTTTTCTTTTTGTGTGCGGTTTGATGTCTGTCCATCTTTTCCGTGTTTTGATGTTTACTTGTATAAAGTAACGTTTTTGTTTTTGTTAACGCCTTACGCCTATCACTCTCTCTCAATCCATCGGAGCAAGTGCTCCTGAGATCCCTCACACTCGTGACAACCATCTTCCAAATAATGATTTAATCACAGTCATTTGGTTGATGTGTGAGCAATACAGGAAAACTGATACCGTTGCACTGCTGCATCCGTTTCTGAGACACTGCAGGTGATGGGTGGGTCACCGCCCTGTTCAACAAAGCTTTTGGAACAGCATACACTTTCACAAGGTAGAGCAACGAAAGTAAGAGCGCAAAAGGAACACAGACATATTCAGTGAATATGTCTTCTATATTCAGCGAACCGGAATCTGTATAGGCTCAGCCATAGCTCCTATTTTGTGCGACATATTTTTAGCTTCACTTGACAACGTGATAGCAGCTAAGTCGATAGACATGCCTCTAACACAAGTGTTCAGGTATGTAGACGATTACTTAATTCTTATGAAGAACTGCGATTGCAACCATTTCCAAGACCAAGTCGATAACATACTAAACATTCACAAAGTCATCGGGAGGACTCAAGTTCACGCATGAATTGCCAATCTGTAACCGAATTCAGTTTCTTGACATCAACCTATGTCCCCGCAGGGGCGTCTGCTTCTGCAGGCGTTTGGTGTGTGGCGACACCACGGACCCGAGCCAACGGGGGGGTTTCGACCCCCTCCCACGTGTCGCCGTGCGTGGCTTAGCCGTGTCCGGGGAAAAGGGGATCCTGGGGGTTGAGCCGACGCCGGGTGATTGGACCTTTAAGGCCCCCCGGAAGAGGCAACACACCCCTTTGGCCCCGGCTTCACGTAGACGGCACCCCCGGATTGACCCGACCGGGGGAAATCGGCAGTCGCCTTTTCCTGTCCTCCCTCTTTATCTCTCACTTTCCTATCTTCTTTCTCCCAACTGTCCTGTCTACTCTTCGCTTCTTGGTTTCTTCATTTTTCCAGGCGGCAAGGGTTAACCCTGTGTGGCGAGCTACCCTGAGCTCTGTCACACTAGCGGGTTCCCCGCAAATCCCCAGCGACTCTAATGAGCCGATGGAGACAACCCCCAGCGCGCCAGGCCTACACAGGCGGCGCAACTCCCTCGAACGTCAGAACAGAGGAAGAAGCCGAATAACAGGTCCCGAAAATCTGGGACCCCCCGCAGGGGCGTCTGCGTGAGCAGGCGTTTGGTGTGTGGCGACACCACGGACCCGAGCCAACGGGGGGG